>CM053170.1:24141769-24202058 GCA_012977825.3 Pteromalus puparum
TGTTAAGTCATTACGAGTGTTAAATTTATAAAATTCGGTAAAATATCTGACAAGATGCATTATATTTTTTTTGGGTCGCTGTGAAGTCCGAATTCGGGGTCGTGTATCCACACCAGTGTTCACAAGTTCATGATGAGGTCAAATGATTAAAAGTCCGTTTAAAAAAATCGAAAATAATGCATGTATATGGTTTTTTGAGTCGCTAACTTATAATTCACAGTTAGTTTCCCTACAAGTCAGCAGAGTTCGATTTCAGGTCATATTAGGCTATTTTCAAGGATTCATTTAAAGGCTACTCTTTGAGAAAGGCAGATCGAAAAGATCTAAAATTAATATGTTTTTGGGGTTTCGCGCATTCAAAGTAGTTTGTTTAACTTTAGAAATCCCCTGAAGTTATTTCACGTTATATTGAGCGTCATTTCCCCGAAACAAACGAGAAAGGTTCATTAAAAAAAGAAATTTATATATATATATATGTGGTGTGTTGTGGTTGTGTGTGGTGTGGGGAGTGTGTGCGTGTTTGTTGTGTGTTGTGTGTGTGTGGGTGGTTGTGTGGGTGTTGTGTTTGGGTGTGTGCATATCTTGATTTTGGGACAGGAAGTGTAATTCCAAGTGATCGTTAAAATTTTTTTTTAGAATGGCTTTGGAACGGAAAATTCTCTTATATATCGCTCAAAATATCACTGCGCATACAGGAATGAGAACCAAGGATCTATTTTAACCATCGGGATCATCATTCTCAGGCTCCCATTTGTATGGGAAATAACAGTTATAACGTTTATGCTTTCTAAATATATATAATTCTGGATTTTCCTTTTTAAAATATGACATTCTTGTATATCTTTAAGCCGCTAATCGAATGCGCTGTCAGTTTTTGTTATACAGCAATGCCAAAAGTTGTATAACCAAGTATCGACGAAAAAAACTCAAGAATTAAGTGTTAAAAGGTCAATTTTATTCCACACTCTACCGAAAAAGCTACTTGTTTGCCAATGAAAGCGGGATTGGCGAACGTAAAATTTTTTTCCAATACTAATTTTGTGGGCAAAAGTAAAATTTAGCGAAAAAGTAAAATGTGGCGAAAGTAAATTTTGCAAGTCTTATATTAATAAATTTTTTTTCTTATTTATATAACAGTTATTTAATAGTAAACTAATAACGGATGCGAAGTTGTTTCTGACCACACTTTTCAGGATTAAAAAGGCTGCTTTCAGTCGGATAGTAGCGTAAAGTCTGTATGCAAACACGGGACAAAAGTAGATTTTTCCCTTGAATGATGGAGTGCCCCTACGGAACAATAATTTTCCTCCCGGTGATTACGCCCGAGTGGAAACGAGCACGCAGCCTCCAGACCAAAATATTCTCAAGTTCCGGCATATCTTCACCCATTGAGGAAAACTGATATATCTTATCGGCGATCATTTGAATCAAAAAAGACGCGTTACTCCAAAAAAAGGGAGGTAATTAACTGAAGTTTGAATGATATAAATTAAGTTCTCATAAAAGATCAAAACTAAATAGAAATAAAAAAAAAAAGAGTTAAACTATAGAAATAAAAGAACAATAATTAAAACAATAAAATAAGAAAAAAATAAAAACAAGGAAAAAAACTCTCCAATACCGGTCCCAAGCCCGGGTTCAAGAGCGAGGGACTTTCAAAATCAGTCTTGCATTGCCGTATTATGTCAGAATCAGATTTTATTAAAAAGCCAGAGTAAGAGATTAATTCATATCGAATTCCAACTCATTTCACATTTGGTCTACAATATTCTTGCTCTGCTTATTTATCTTGAATTATCTTTAAGAACGAGGTTAATGCAATAACATGGACCCCGCGATTGCTTCAGCGATCCAAAAAACATTAACAAGATCTTTTCAATGATTTTACCGAATTTTATAATTTGACCTATAAATGACCTTACGCCTGATTGGTAGGACAACGACCCCAAATTCGAATCAGCGACCCAAAAAAGATATACATGCAGTTTTTTCGGATTTTTACGGCGTTTATCAATTTGACTCAAATGACCTGACTCACTGACGTAGTAAAACAAACGAGCACCCCGGATTCGGCCTTCAGCGACCCAAAAACAACATCATACATGGAACTTTTCAGATATTTTACCGAATTTTATAAAATTTGACCTCTAAATGATCCTTACCCTACGTGCATAGAGTACATAACGTATCCCCGGATTCGGATCCAGCGTACCAAAAAACAAAGACAAGCATTGTTTCAGATTTTTCTTACGGACTTTTAATCATTTGACCTTCGAATGACATTGACCCTGAGTGCGTAGAGACAAGGCGACCCGGATTCGGATTTCAGCCCCAAAACCATATACAGAATTTTTTCATATTTCTACGGTCTGTTATCTGACTTCAAATGACCTTAACCCTGACGTGGATGGAGAAAACGGACACCCGGTATTCGCTTCAGCGACCCAAAAAACACTATAATATGATTTTCGATGGTTTTTACGGACTTTTATCAATTGACTCCAAATATTGCCCTGACGTGGTAGAGACAAACGACCCCGGATCGCTTGCAGCGATCCCAAAAAAACATATACCAATGCAACTTTTAGATACTTTTTACCGAATTTTTAAATTTGACCTTCTAACATTGACCTTTACCTGAACGTCGTTGAGAGAACAAACGGCCACCCGGATCGCTTTCGCGAACCAAAAACATATACATGCAACGTTTCAGATATTTTTATCCGTAATGTTTATATAATTGACCTCTAATATGACTTACCCTCAGTCGTAGAGAACAAACGGACCCCGGATTCGGATTCCACCGACCCATAAATAAACATAATACAAGCGTTTTTCAATTTTCTTACGACTTTTATCAATTTGACCTTCGAATGCACATTGGACCTTGACGTTGGGTAGAGTAAAGCGACCCGCATTCGGATGTCAGCGACCCATAAAAAAGATACAAGATTTTTCAATTTTCTACGGTCTTTTATCAATGATGACCCTTCAAATGACCTTTAACCCTGACGTGATGGAGACAACGACCCGGATTTGGCTTCAGCCACCAAAAACAGTTATCATGCATTTTTTCGGATATTTTTTACGGACTTTTGATCAATTTGACTTCCAAATGACTATGACCCTAGACGTGGTAGAGACAACGGCACCCGGATTCGCGCCTTCAGCGACCCAAAAAACATATACATGCAACGTTGTCAGAATTTTTACCGAATTTTATAATTGTACTCTAAATGACCTTTACCCTGACGTGGTAGAGACAAACGGACCCGATTCGGCTTCAGCGACCCAAAAAAATATACATGCCACTTTTCAGATATTTTTACCGAAGTTTATAAAAATTTGACTCTAAATGACCTTTACCCTGACGTGGGTAGAGACAAACGGACCCCGGATTCGGATTCACGCGACCCAAAAAACAATACAAGCATTTTTTCAGATTTTTCTACGGACTTTATCAATTTGACCTTCGAATGACATTGACCCTGACGTGGTAGAGACAAGCGGACCCGGATTCGGATTCAGCGACCCAAAAAACAATACAAGAATTTTTTCAGATTTTCTACGGTCTTTTATCAATTGACCTTCCAAATTGAACCTATAACCCTGACGTGGTAGAGACAAACGGACCCCGGATTCGGATTCAGCGACCCAAAAAACAAATACAAGCATTTTTTCAGATTTTTCTACGGACTGTTATCAATTTGACCTTCGAATGACATTGACCCTGACGTGGTAGAGACAAGCGGACCCCGGATTCGGATTCAGCGACCCAAAAAACATATACAAGAATTTTTTCAGATTTTTCTACGGTCTTTTATCAATTTGACCTTCAAATGACCTTAACCCTGACGTGATGGAGACAAACGGACCCCGGATTCGGCTTCAGCGACCCAAAAAACATATACATGCATTTTTTCGGATTTTTTTACGGACTTTTATCAATTTGACCTCCAAATGACCTTGACCCTGACGTGGTAGAGACAAACGGACCCCGGATTCGGCTTCAGCGACCCAAAAAACATATACATGCAACTTTTCAGATATTTTTACCGAATTTTATAAATTTGACCTCTAAATGACCTTGACCCTGACGTGGTAGAGACAAACGGACCCCGGATTCGGCTTCAGCGACCCAAAAAACATATACAAGAATTTTTTCAGATTTTTCTACGGTCTTTTATCAATTTGACCTTCAAATGACCTTAACCCTGACGTGATGGAGACAAACGGACTTGGTACTTATGATGATAAACTATGGTACTTGAGTTTATCATTTTGTGGTCCTGTGTAGTCAACAGAGATGGATCAAATTATTAATTGAATTCTAAGCTATATCTGAATCCCATTTTTTGCATTAGAACTCGATTAAAATAGATAGAATTGATAGGAATCAATAGGAATCGATAAAATTCTATACAAAAAAGGACCAGTAAAGTTAATAGAAACCAATGTCTGGTATTAACTATCTACTTCAATTGTTATTTTCCGTATTAAAATGGATTCGGCTTCAGCGACCACAAAAAACATATAAATCCACCCACGTGGTCTATGGTACTTGAGTGTATCCTTTTGTGGTCCTGTGCTATTTTTAACAGGGATACCTACTAATAGCATGAAATTGAAACTTTCGATTGTTGTAAGTTTTCAAAAAGCAGAAATTGCCCTAAGGTAAACGTACTAATAGTGAAACAATACCCTATTTTGAGACAGTGCCTTTTTTAAAGATTTTATAGAAATCTGGAATCAGCAAATTTATGTAACCATATATAAACGTTACCTAAATAAATTTTAATTATAATGTAATTTGCTTTAAGATGATTAATTATCTACATATTTTAATAATGTGTTTGATTGCGTATTGTCCCAGTCCAACATGGCGGGAGAGCGGATGCCTCCCGACAAGTGCGGCAGTTATTTCGCCTGTCATAAGCAAAAAGTACTACTACATTGATATGTATCGTTTGTGATGCTGCATATCACATCAACTGTTTAAAACAGGATTCGTCGGTTTTTAAAGTCATCAGTGGGAACCTGATTGTGTGTTCAGAGCACGACAGCAGTAACCTAACCTCAAAAATTGAAGAAAGAGAACTAAGCGACTGCGAGATTTTTGATTGCTCAAATGAAGCTAAAGAAGTCAGAAGAAGTAAGGGAAGAACTGCTAATTGAAGTGATTGAAACAGCTCAAGATGGTTTTAACATCAACATCGAAGATAAGTACAAACTGGTAAAAACTGAGAATTCCTTACTGAAATAGTTAATCAGTGAACTGCAAAAGAAAAACGAGATACTTAAAGACAAAGCGCTAGTAAATCAAACAGAAAAAGCCACAAATAGCTTGACATATGCTAACATCGCAAGCTTTCCAAAGCCAATCTAAAAGAAGGTCCCTAAATTAACTGTGAAAAAAGTGGGTGACGAACCTGTTAATATGAAACAAAAAGTGATAGAGTGTATCGCTTCTGAAAAGAGGATCCAGACTAAAAATCTATTTATTAATAGTAAGGATGAGTTAATCATTGATCGTTTGAACAGTGATAGTGTTACACTAACTGAAGATGTTTTGAAGCCAAAACTTGAAGGTGTATGTGAGGTTAGAAAAGATACATTAAAGAATCCAAAAATAAAAATTGTTGGAATCGACAACTACAAAAACATGGTAGTAGAAGAGCTGGAGAACGATATAAACGTAAGAAATTTTAAAAACTTTACTTTACTAGCAAGGGAAAAGTACTACATAAGTGATGGAGGTTCCTGCTGATATATACAAATTTGTAAAAGAGAGCAAAAGCAAGATTTTTGTTGGGTACCAAAATAGCAAAATTTATGACTCGATAAACATTAGAACCTGCTACAATTGTGGAAGATTTGGACACAACAGTAAACAAATGTGAAAATCTCTGCATGCCTTAAGTGCGCTGGAAAACATAAGACCAGTACCTGTTCAAGTGGCATCTCAAAATGTCTGTGAATTGTTGCTACTCAAATAGTAAATGCAAGACGAAACTCGATACTAGACATGAGACGAGTGATCTTAACCACTGCAGCATTTATAAGAAAAAAATTAATATGTACATAGAGAATACGAATTATCCTATAAGACCTACCTTACCAGCCATACTACCAGTTTACCATGTACAAGAACAGGAACAGGAACCTACCATGGAGGTAATAAACCCATCCACACCAAATGCAACAAAATCGCAACAACCACCGAATTCCGCAAGTAAAAAACAAGAAATGACTGATGCAGTCAAGCAGCAACAGCCACCTCCGCAGAAGCTGGATAAGCAACAACAGCAGCCACCAATTCAGCCGAAAAGTACGAGGCTAAGAAGCGCTAAAAACTGAAAAAATGGATACTTTTAACTATCTTGATATGATACAAAAGGATTCAATGCATAAAGAAAAAACATACAGTGGTATTGACGGTCTAAACAAGGCAATTAGTAATATAAACGATAATTATACATTTGAATGTAAGGAGTATGAACGCAAATTTTGATAAAGTCAAAATATTAATTGAAAGCCTTATCGTCAAACCATCTGTCGTTTTTCTTACAGAAACTTTTGATCAGGTAAATTACAATGTTTTTTATTAGAGCGGAAGAGATTACGAATATAAGTCCTACTTCAACGAAAGTAAACTGAATAGAAACGATAGAGTTATAGTTTTCATGAACAAAAACCTACAAAACACCGAAATTGTTCAACAGGGTAGAATTAAAATTGTTAACACTAGAATAAACTTAAACAATAATAGTAATATTGAAATCTCATCGATTAACCGATCACATGACATACCTAAGTCTAAGTTTATCCTATAGATTTAAAAAACCGCTGCCAAGTCCATGGCACTTAGCTTTCTCCTATTCCGTTTTTTGTTATTGTTTTAAATGTAATAGTAGATTGTGCTAACGCCACACGAGTTGCACTTACTACTTTTCCATGAGTGGAAAGTATAATGCATTTTTGTGCTACGATGTGAAATCTACGATGTGCAATTTTTGCGCGCATCATCCAAAATTTGTTATATTTATTATAAGTTTTTTAAAATAAGTAAAATTTATAAATTTCACATAATGAGGGCCAGTACTGGTGTTACCATAAGGATGATAACACGAAAACTCTGGCTGGGGTCAGCCCGGGGAGAGATCCAACAGATGTTAGAATAGCTCCTGGGAGAGAGGTCTCACCGGAGATCCGTTCATCATATCATTATAAAAAGCAAAAGTATTTTTACAAAAATCCAAAAATGGCTATGATATGGTCATAAAATAGTCTAAATCCATTTCTGCTTTATTCTAAAAAAATATTTCATAGGGAGTTTTGTTCTCCGCTGTATTAGCAATTGTACGATTCTTTAGATAAGCAACAGTTTTCATTATTTTGGGCCAATAACGTCGGTGAATGTTCGCTTCACGCATTAAGCATCTACCTATGTCCATGGCCGATTTATTGTATCGTTCCGCTACTCCATTTAGTTCATGGACGTACGGTGGACATGTTACTAGTTCTATTGCCTTAGACTTTACAAAATCATACATCTCGCGGTTCAAATATTCTTTGCCATTATCACATTGCAACTTTTTTACTCTTTTATGAAATTTATTCTCTACTAAATTTACATAATCTTTTNTACATATTCTTTCAGACAACTGGCAGTTTCTGATTTGTTTTTAATGCAAAAGATTCTAGTACACTTACTGTAATCATCAACAAAAGTAACAAAATATTTCTCTCCGCTACAACCGATTGTATTATGTGGACCATTTAAATCTGTGTGAATTAATTCTAAAATTTCATAGTTTTCGTTCTATTATTTTCAAACAGTACATTAGACATTTTACTTTCAATACAATTCGCAAATTTCATTTCTTTATTTTCAATTTTTTCTGGCAGGCCTTCTACTAATTTATTTTTTACTAATTTATTTAAGTATTGAAAATTTACATGACCAAGTGCCCTATGCCATTTCTCTTTATCAGTTAGTTTAATTGAATTTACATACATTTGTTTGCTATATTTTCGTGTTACAAAACTTTTCATAAAATATAGATTATCCTTTTTGTTTGCAACTGCTATTAATTTTCTAGATTTATTATATATTTTTGCATTATCATTTTTAGCTACTACTGTGTTGTTTTCAGTTACTTTAGATAAACTCAATATATTTCGTCTAATGCCTTGAACATAATAAACATTTTTTATTTCTACTTGTTTTTGTTGTAGTAATTTTTGAAGAGTAATTTTACGGTTCCAATTTTAGTAGCTTTCAAATTTTTACCATCAGGTAATTTTACTTCAACAGGTTCTTTGAAACAAATGAATTTATCAAAGAATTTATTGTTGTTTACAATGTAGTCTGTACAGCCACTATCTAGAATCCAATTAATTTGACTTTAATTTACGCGACTATTTTCTAACGCAGTTACCTGATTTACCTCTGAGTTGCAGACCTGTGTCAGCCATGCTTCGGATGCGTAGTCACCCTGTTGTTCGCCTGAAGGTTCGCCTCTGGGTTGACCTTGACCTCTGCCTCGTTGACGACCTTGACCTCTGGAGTTTCCACCTCTGTTGTTGCCCCTGTTATAGCCTCTGTTGTAGTCTCTGTTGGAGCCTCTTTGGTGACCTCGTTGACCTTGACTGGAATGAGCACCTCGTCCTCGGTTGCTCTGCTGCTGTGGTCTCGTGCATTGCCTACTGTGATGACCTGGTTCGCCCCACAGGTATAGCATTTTCCTTTAGTTTGTACCACAAAGGTACTGACGTTGGCTTTATTATTAAACTCTGGTCGAGTCATATTTTTCTCTTTAATCTTCGACTTGACGTAGTCGACTGTTCGTTGATCCTCTGGTATAACGTCTATAAAATCTCCAATGTAACTTGAGGCAAGGCTCTGATTAGATATCTTAATTTCTCGACTTCTTCTAGTTTTCCAACAGCCGATTTAAATTCATTTGTTACTTTTTCGAATTCTGCGAAAAACTCTTCCACTGTATTATAGCTATTTAATTTGATTTCTTCGATTTTTCTTCAGCATATAATTTGTAAGGCTGTAGACTGAGACAAGTACATTTTGTCAATTTTTTTAATCATCTCGAAGGCTGTTTCACATTCGCCAACGTACTCTAGTTGTTTGTCGGAGATAGCACTAATTATCATGGTACGAGCTTTTAAATCAATCTTCTTCCATTTGGCTTCGTCCTTTTTTTAATCTTCCGTCATTTCTCGAGTTGCTTGATCCTTGCACTATTTATATTCCAGCAGGATCATTTATCTTATTTTCCAGCTTGTATAATTTTCACCATCAAACACTGATACCAATCATAATATCCTCAATTTTTGCTTGTTTAGCCATTTCTTCTTCTTCAGCTTTTATATTATCGTATACTTGATTTTTTGAAGTAATAATTTTCATGAGTGTTCTCAAAAATATTCTTTTTAATCTTGTTCCTAATTCTCTTCTTGTTTAAGCCACGAGAACATGTGCTTAACCTCAAAATTTCGTGCTCTGACACAGCACTTCACCACGTGTTTCACTTGCCGACTTTAATCCGCTTGCATCGCACTTAAATCTTGATATTTTTTCAAAAATCTTCTTTTTGTTTAATACTTGACTACTTTATCTTTTTTGCTGAGCGTATATTTTTGTTCTTTAACCCTTATTTGTCCGATTAATCTTCACTTGAATATTTTCTTTCTTCGACAGACGTTTCGACACAAAAAATCGAATTTCAATGTTTCACGAGTACGTACGTTTTTTCAAAAAATATTGTCCTTCGATATCACTGTTCAATGTGTCACTGTGTGATTTACTTTGTTAATAATAATCGTTGACTCCTTTCCACGTGGCTCTTCTTCTAACTTCACTTTTTGAATATTACTAAACTTTCCCGAAGGTTGGTATAGTAATATGTTTTAACATACAAACTACAACCATGCTCTGCTACTATGTTGGAAAGGATGCATGAAATAAACAACAACTTGTGAGGTTTAAATAATATTGTATGTTGAAAGGCTTGAGAGCCTAGTCGGCAGTGCGTCCGCTCAGCTTGGAGTCTTACAGGCAAGAGAGAGTGTGGAGTACAGTACAGCATAGTCTGACTCCACGAAGTATATAGTATGTGCTTAGAATATATTTAGAGATGGAATGAGGATTCTCTATCTTCTGCACTCCTATAGAGTTAAAGGCAGGAAAAGGGATCAGACTAGGTTAAGTCAATGATAAGACACTCGGTATAAATTAAGACTAATATTATATTGTAAAACTAGAGAGATAACAAGAGACCAATAGGTCTGTCCCGATCGGCGGCCAGGCCGTAACTACTGTACAAGCTCGCCTCGCGCTTGCCACGGCGTGGTGGTCCGCCAGGCGGCGCGTCGGTCCAATGGTGGTGTCGGAAGGGACCGCCACAGCTACTCCCCCACCAGTGATGAGGGCGGATTGCCCGAGGAACGACGAAAAGAGATGCCTGTTGAGGGAGAAGTTCTGGCTGGGTGAGGGCGGCTGCGGTTGATCGGCGCCTGTGCCGATGATGAAGAGGGCAGCGGGGCTAGCTGTGTAGCAGGGCTGCGATGACGAGATGACGATGGGTCGGAAGAAGGCCAAAAGAAGCCAGGTCCCGTATAGGCTGGTTTGAGGTAGACCCAGGAGTCCGTCAGCAAAAAGCCTGGAAAGCCGGTATCCGAAAAAAAAAAAATAATAATGTCTGCTTGGGCAGCGTCCAAGCGACGTCTATGAGATTGTCGATGAAGTGGCCGGCGACCCGGAGACCAGGGTCGGCGGCGTTGAAGAGCGTCCTTCGCTGAACATCCTCGGGTGCCGGAATGCACCAGGACATCGGTGCCGAGGATGCGGGTGAAGCCGGACGGTGCGCTATGAGTAGCCTAGCTGCGTCTGTCCGAGGGTACCAGCGACGACTGCGATGGAAGGAAGGCCGGAGCGGGCGTCGCCGAGCGTCCTCGACGGTGCTGGCCCCTGCGCATAGTCGAGCGCATGGCCTAGTGTCGCTGGTGGCCCTCGAGAAGCGATGGAGCTATGACCTCGAGCGCGATGATGTGTTGCTGCCAGGACGACGATCAGAGCCATGCTCGGTCGTCGGGAGGATGAGTCCGGTGTTGGCAGGGGCGGCTCGCTGACTGAAGCGATGCCGCTTGACGAGATGTTGCTGGGCCAGCGATGGGCTGGACTTCGAGGCGTCCGTTGCTGACTGCGCGGAGTTTCGGAACTGCGGCGTGTGGCCGTTCGATGCGCGGGACGAGACGCGATGAGGCGCGAGATGCCACGTAGCGTGTGAAGCGCCGCGGTGTGTTGAAGAGCGCCACTGGCCTCGTGATCGGCGAAGATCGGTGCTCGTGTGGCGCGCGTGACAATGCGCACGCGAAATGGCGCTTGCTGCAATGCGACTGCATTCACGGCGCCGAGCGACAGGCTTCGCGAGGGCGCGATGAGAAGAGCGACTCAGCCCTCGCGAAGGGATCCGCCTGTCCCGACGATAGCGATTGCAGGGGCCGGAGCGGGGCCTCCTGGGGTGCTCGGCGATGATGGCGTGGTGAAGTCCGCATTGCACCTGGGCGATGATGGCTGGCGGGGCTCGGCGCGCGGCTGAAAATGGCCGACTGGGCGCGTGAGCGAGAGAGACCGCGAGACGTGCGAGGACGGAGCGCGACGTGGCGCACGAAATGGCGGCTATGCGCGACGCGAGGGCGTTCCCGGCGCCGAGTGACACGTTTCGCGAGGTCGCGACGAGAAGAGCGACTCGGGCCTCACGAAAGGATCCACCTGTCCTGGAGCTGATGGTGATGTTGAGAGCGAGGCGCCGGGGACGGCGATGATGATGTACGTGGCGTCGGTAGCTCGGTGCGCTGGCGAATGTTGGATGTGCGGAGTCGCCGAAGATGATGCCGTAGGTGATGCGCTGCTGGTGTCCGATGGTCTCGTTGTCGTCGATGAGCCGTCGTTCGCTGGTCTCTCAATTGCGTCGAGAGCTGCAGGTCTTGGACTGCAGCGAGTTGAAAGCGTCGTCGTGCGGCTACAAATGGCCGACGCGAGACGTTGATGAGTTGCTTGACGAAAGACGGGTAAAAGCGTCGTCGCGCGGCTGTAAAATAGCCAGCGTGAGACGTGGCGATAAAAGCGTCTGCGTGGTGTAGAAGACCAACGCGAGACGTGGAATAAAAGCGTCTGCGTGGTGTAGAAGACCAACGCGAGACGTGAAGTTGTCGATGTCGACAAAAAAATAAATAAAATTGTCGTCGCGCGGCTGTAAGATGCCGGCGCGAGACGATGGATAAGTCGGTGTAAGGCCGACGAAAAGCTAAAAGCTCGAATTGAGCGAAAGGCTGCTGGCCGCCGAGCGAAAGCCAAGACGAGCTTCGAAGAGAGCGAGCTCGCCGTTGAGGCTGACAAAATGTCGCGTGGCGTCGAAAATGGCGCACACACGATGACTCGACGCTTGCGAAGTTCTAAGTCGGGGTCACCACTTTAGAGATGGAATGAGGATTCTCTATCTTCTGCACTCCTATAGAGTTAAAGGCAGGAAAAGGGATCAGACTAGGTTAAGTCAATGATAAGACACTCGGTATAAATTAAGACTAATATTATATTGTAAAACTAGAGAGATAACAAGAGACCAATAGGTCTGTCCCGATCGGCGGCCAGGCCGTAACTACTGTACAAGCTCGCCTCGCGCTTGCCACGGCGTGGTGGTCCGCCAGGCGGCGCGTCGGTCCAATGGTGGTGTCGGAAGGGACCGCCACATATATACGCGAGGCATGCGCAGTATGCTTGCGTTCGCTCGAGCTTGTCTCGTTGTACGAAATCGTCGTCAACTAGTAGATGGCGCGACGAGTACCATTTTGTGTATTGCGACTATTGTAAATTCACATATTATAACATCTTAGATAAGGTTTTTAAAGATGTCAAATTCAAATACGACAAAAATCTAGTTGAAAAAAATATTAATAATCCAAAAAAACTATGAGAAATTATAAATGATAAAATAGGTAAAAAAACATCTAATGATACCATAAGTTACATAAAGGTTAATGATAACAAAATCACCGACAAAGTTGAGATTGCAAAAAACATGAACAATTTCTTCTATGATATTGGCCGAAAATTAGGTGATCGTATTGTAAAACCAAAGAATTTTGAATACAAACTGCCGGAAATGTATGCAAATTCTATTTTTCTTGAACCAACAAATACCACTAAGGTTAAAAATATAATAAGCAATATGAAACTAAAAAGCGGTGGACTCGATAAAATAAATAGCAAGACCTTAAAGGTTATTAGTAATTATATCGCGTTACCACTAACGCATATTTTTAACCTGTATATTGAAAAAGCGAATTGGCCAGATGCTTTAAAAAGGGCACAAATCGTTCCGGTACATAAAGCAGGAGAGAAACATAGCATTTACAATTACAGGCCGATATCGCTTATATCAAATGTTGCAAAGATTTTTGAAAGAATCTTGTACAACAGATTATATGAATTTGTACAAAAACATAATATAATATCGAAACATTAGTTTGGATTCAGAAATAATGTTGGTTCTAAGCATGCGTTAAACTATGTTACCGAGATACTATATATTAATGTCGATAAAAATATACCGACAGTTATTACTTTCCTAGATTTGGCCAAAGCTTTAGATACTGTCGACCACAAACTATTGCTGAAAAAACTCTATTGTATAGGAATAAGGGGTCTGGCTTTGGATCTATTTTCTAATTACCTTGAAAATAGATATCAGACAGTGAAAATAGAGGACAGTGAAAGCGATAGTATATTAATAAATACTGGTGTCCCCCAGGGTACTATCTTAGGATCACTGCTTTGTGCACTTTACATAAATGACATTTTAAAAGAGATTCTATTCGACTCTATACTATCGTATGCGGACGATACCGCTATAATAGCCACTGGCGATACTTGGGTAGAGGGGCAAAAGAACATAAACAATTATTTAATTGCGATAGATCATTGGCTGGCTGTTAATAAACTATCGCTAAATGTAGATAAGACAATATGCATGACCTACGGTAGTTATTGCAATAGTGTACCGACTCAAATAGAAATTAAAATTCAGGATAGGTTGATAACTAGAGTAGAAAATTACAAATACTTAGGAATAATGTTTTATTTTAATCTAAAATGGGAGAAGCACATACTTTATATAATTAAAAAAAACGAAATATTTGGTCTATATTTTCTACAAGCTTGTTAACATAATGTCAACAGAAACTTTAAGAATGCTATATTATGCGTTCTTTTATAGCATGATCAGCTATGGTAACATAGCGTGGGATGGAGCATATAAGAGTAATCTACATGTGTTAAAGAAATTACAAAAAAAAAAAAAAAAAAATACTAAAGTTAATAAATAAGAATAGCTTTATTGTCCAAGAAAATCCTTTGAACCTAGAGCAACTCTTTACTTTCAAAGCTCTAAAACACCACTACGACGATCTCAAAACGCAATACCTAGCTCCTACGAGTACTACTAGAAATAAGAGTCTAATTATATCTAAGAACAAAAAAAGAGTCAGCGATAAAAATAGCTATACTGAAGCTATCCTTACCTATAACGCGCTGCCAAACAAGTCAAAGATAATAGATATAAGAAAAAAATCTGGCCTAAATTCAATTAAAAATTGGATAAAATTGAACTGCTCTAGTTATTGACTCTAAGTGGCAATACTAGCTAGTCATATAAAAAATTTTTTCGTATTATACTTATTACTACATTTTTTATCACATATATATATCTGTAGTTAAACTGATATGATCTGTTGGCACAAATAACCTCTTTACAAATAGTAACTGAAGTTACATTATTTAGTTTGTAAGTTTTTTTTTAATTTTATGTATTGTACTATATTGTATTTTGTTATCTATAACACCAGCTTGCATACAGGTAACTGCGTTTGTTTCTGCAAGGTATGGGTATTTCCTACTGAGAAATATTCTGTACTATTTTTATCTGGTAATAAAAATTGAAATAGAAATTGAAATTGTATCTTTCTACACGCACTACTCGAAACCTAACCACAAAAAATTATGCGATTTTACTTTCTTGAGGGTATTTTAAGGCATGACCACGACACGGAAGTGCCTATAGTTTTGTGCGCAAAAAATGTGTGAGATGCGAGATGCGATATCTCACGCAATTTTCGACCGATCGGGCTGAAATTTTAGAAGGTCTCCTTTTGCAAAAGCTAAAAAAATATTTTTCTTTGTCCTGATTTTCTATGTGGTTTTGAAATGCAGGCGCAATTTGTTCGATTTTTAAGCGTATTTTTTAATTAGAATTCTTCTGTGATACATTTATTTCAGAAAGACTTTGTTATGTGACAACTTTCCCGTGGCTAATATTCGAAATTTTATTTCGAATATAGCTTCGAGAAAGTTCCACATACAAATGCATAGCGAGTATTCAAGGCCAATAAAGTATCAAGTGACCAACAATCTTGCTAGGCTAAACACCTTCCCCGCCGACGGCTGCTTGCGCACGTGCGATGCTGTGCTTGCAGTTTCAGCGCTCGCTCGTTGCCAGGCCCCGTAAGGCCTAATGAGTGCAACGAGCGTCGACGCTGTGACGTAGCGGCGGGGAAGTAAAACTTGGGACAGCGTGGGAGGTCCAGAAGACTTCCGAGCGTCCCCAAGCCAAGCTCTCTCCTCACTCTGATTCGAGCCGCAGAGCCGACGGACGATAGTTTTTACTCCGTGATCGGGCATTGAAGCCGGCGGACCTTCAGTTTTTCTAAGTTTTATATAGATTATTTAAAGAGTTGTTCTTAGTTCTGAATTTTTGGTTGTAAAATTAGATTTGTTAAATGAACGCTAAATAAATTGGTTGAACAGAACATTTGTGAAAGATTCATACGAAAGGTTTTTCCTCAGCATATTAATTGATGTTTTCTTGTTGGACCACTTGCACACGCATAAGCATAATCACGCATATTTATATACATATATACATCTATTCAATAACGAGAAGCCACTGGTTCCCGACTACAATAAAATGAGGTAAGGATGCAATTAAATGTTAACTGATTTGTTTCCATAATAAAAGGGGAGTGAAAAACTAGCTTGATTGGAGATCAGCAGTCCTGACCAGACTCTGTCTCATCTCTTGTAAAAGAGTTTGACACATAGACTCTCAACATTAAAAGTTAGGAGAAAATCTAATTTTTTCCATAACAGACTATCAATCGGGCTCAAAATTTGTGTGCGACCTCCCCTCATAATAGTTAGATGACAGATTTATTTTGGGCTTGATGCTGCAGGTATACGCAGAATGCGGTCTCCTTCGAAAATCGCTAAAAATATTTTTTTTTTATGTAACTTGAATTCTAAGAATTCGACAAAAAAAAAAGTTGAAAAGAAAATTTATAGATATTTGAAAAAAACTTTTTTCTGTCGACGTCAACTTATGAATATGCTTATTACTTGAATTTTACATAAAAATATTAAATGTAAGAGTTGTAGATATTTTTAAAACGCAACTTTCTACCGCAATAAAAAAACCGCTGCCAATTCATTGGCACGTAGCTTCTTCCAACGAAATTTATTGTTCCAATAAATAAAATATTATTTTAAAATACAGTATGTGAATGCTATTTTAATATTATCAGTATGACATAAATTCGTAGGGAGGCACTTTACGACCCCTGCTAATATCTGAAGATTAAAAGCGATAAAATTTGATTAATTTTAATCACATTTTAATCATTCTGAATACTTCTAATCCTCGTGATCATTTCAGAAGAATCAATTTTAATACATTTTAATCAGATAGCAATTAATGTTTATTTTTAGCATTAATTTTAATCGTTTTTGACCCGCATTAACACTAACAATTCGATTTAATCATTTTAATCTATTTTAATATCCTTGAAATCGCTGAAAATAATGCGGCAATGTCAGGTTTAAACCAAAGTAATCGTATCGTTTTTAAAAGACTATATTATAACTAAAAGTAATACATTTTAATTATATTTGATTGTTTGTTAGCTAAACGTAATTAATGATGAGCCAAATGAAATTGTTTCTAATTGCATATAATTGAAATCATTTTAATCGTTTTTAATATACAGTATTAAAATCGCAAATAACACATCTTATAGCTGTTAATCACCATGAGTCATATTTTGTTCATTGCTCATTGCTATCGTTTTTGATCGTATTTAATGGATATCATTAAAATCATTTTCGACTACTTATAACCCAATTAAATGTGATATAAACTTTAATTCTTTGTGATTGTTAGTTGATAAATCCGAATTACACCAATAAAAAATACGACACGCACTCCCTGTGACCCATCATAGCTGACCCGAAAAACCAACACCGTTTATAAGCATTCTTATATTTAAAGCAATAAATTCCCGAAACCACTAGTGTTTTCGTGAAATGAGCTAGTTTTCGCGGCAAAGACGCGATACGTGCTAGTCTTCGCGGCAAGGGCGCGAAGTCTACTAGTCTTCGCGGCGAAAAAGGAAAAGTAACTACTCTTCGGGAGGGATTTAGGACGTGCTAGTCTTCGTTTAGAGCGACGATATATGACCGATTGTGAGAAAACGTAAAATACTTTAGAATTCAAATTTTTTAGAAATTGTTTGAAATTTTAACAGCAGATATCTTTGTTTGTGGTGAATCACCAAATAAAATTTTGAAGCATTTGACTACATTGTTTTGGAGATATAAGGAATCAAAAAATTTTCAAAAAAAAATTCAAACCTTGATATCTTAAGAACCATAGGGGTTTTAAAGCTGCGCAATGAACTTAGCCAAAACATATAAAATATCTACCCTTTCCCAAAATCTCAAGTGCACTAAGGCCTTTTTACGCCCGTAATCGAGACTCAAAAAAAACTCTTTTTTTCAGTTTTCGATTTATTACTGAAAAAATAAGTAGTCAAATCACTTGAAATTTTAATGGAATATAGTTTGACACGTAACCCATCAACATACTTTTTTTCGTGATGTTATGATGTGTAGTTTCAGAGATATGAATTTAAAACAAAAATCACCTTTTTCATTTTATCTGTCGAACGGAGTGGTCAATCCGAGAACCAAACGGGGAACAGTAGGTAATTTTATTATCTTTCAAGTGTATTTTAGCTGAATTGTTTCTAACAATAGAATGATTAGAAAAAACGAAAATAATGTTTTTTGAAAATCAAAAAATGGCCATAAAAAAGAAAGTAATTGAAAAAATTAAAAAATAAATGTTTTTCCCGAATTCAGAATCCAAAAATAGATATGCATGTCAAATTTGATTGATATTGACGGAGTAGTTTCAGAAATATCACGGTATACGTACACACACACACACACACACACACACACACACACACACGCGCACGCACACACACACACACACACACGCACACACACACACATCCATATGGACATTTCCTAAAAACACGTAATTTGAACTTCTAACTCTAAAAACATGTTTCTATGAAGTTTTAGCGAAACTGAAAATTTTGCTATTAACAAAGCTTCCTCTAGGAGGAAGCAATTTTAAGATCGCCTTCACAAAGGGAAAATCTTAAAAAACGGTCTTTAACGCACATAATGCGTGAAGTGCGAGCGTCGGGGGCATGGCAAACGCGAAGGGCGAGTGGTCATGCCTTATGCACAAAACACGAAGCGTGAGCTTTTTGCGTGCGATGCAAGACGACAAGCCACCGCAGCCGTAGGGCCGCGCGTGGTGCCCTAGTTTATAAATAGATCAGACTGCACATATGATAAAGAACTAACAAAAACCTTAGAAAAGCTCAAAAAACTATATTTCGTTGCTTATTTATTATTATAAAGGCATACAAAATTATTTCATTATCGGGACAAACAAGTCCCTTACTTTAGAACACAAGAAGGTTTCTGTTTTCTGTTATATGGATACAATTAATAATTCGGACCCTAAAGTGGAACATTGCTTTGTGCATTTAAATCATTATTTATTTTAAAAATATATACGATAAATTGAATCTGCTGTTCAAAAACTTTTGATCAAGCTATCACTCATATTTCGAAAATATTTTTATGTTGTGAAAAACAAGTCATTGGTTGTACGATCGAGTATCCGTTTCATAATACGCACATTCGGATTAAGGGGGTCTCAAACCCATTTCTGCGATTTTACCGACCGTGCGGACGGTAGTGCAGGTAGTGCATATAATAACCTCTGGCGCCATCTGGCGTCAACCACTACAAAAATTTGCAATATCGAAACTCACACTGCGACTTGCCGTACACGCAGATTTGATATAACGAAAAATGCCTATACATAATGATCTGTATTTCGTATATACATCACACGTGTTTCGACTACACGCATTTTTTACAATAAAATAACTGTGCATTTCGCATATACACGCGTGTTTCGAATACACGCTTTTTATATTATAAAAATTAATAAATAATTACGTGTATTTCGCATATACACGCGTGTTTCGAATACACGATTTTCTTATGACATACAAAAAACTACTTTTGAGATGTGCAATTTTTTTCCCAGAAATTTGATAAAAATAATTTTATGTATAAATGATGCATTGTATAAAGTTGAAACTTGGTATAAGAGCCCTTGTTATGTCTTTCAACAAATTCATACAGTTTAGTGACTTAAGCGTAACCAGAAGATCTAGTTTGCTCTAAATTATCGCTTATAGCGCAAGTGTTTTCGAACAAAGTAGATCATCTGATTGTAGTAAGTGCATCAAACTGCTGAAATATAGTGAAATACATTACGAGGGCTTACTATATCAAGTTTCAAGTGTATACAATGCACCACTTTTGAGATATGCAATTGTAGTCAAAGAAATTGAGTTTATGTACAAGTGATGCAATGTTTAAACTTGAAACTTGGTATGCAAGCCCCTGTTATATATTTCAACATATTTATACAGTTTAGTGACTTAAGTGTAACCAGAAGATCTAGTGCGTTCTAATTATACGCTTTTGGCGCAAGTGCTTTCGAACAAAATAGATCTTTTGGTTACACTTAAGTCACTAAACAGTATAAACATGATGAAATACATAACACAGGCTTGCATATAAAGTTTCAAGTGTATATGTTACATGAGGTTTGAGATATGCAATTTTTAACCACACAAATCTTAAAAACTTAAATTTATATAGATGTGCTATATCATCATATAGACTTGAGACAAAATTTTGGCCTGCAAAAAGCTTTGGAAGGAACAAGAAGCGTCAGATGCTACTTAATTAGCCGTATAAAAGTAGATGTACTAGTATAAGCAGCAAGTTGACCTTGGTCGAGGATCAGTAGTGAATCCTGAACATACAGCTGTTGTAGGTATTGCCTATATAGCAGCTGCAGCAGTTGACCAAGCACGAGTAGCAGCAGCAGCAAAAGTTGTATGAATATAAGCAGCAATAGCTGCACACACAGCAGTCCTAGCCATGGCCCCTGAATATGCAGCTGGAGTACACCCTGGACCAGTAACTCCAGCAGCACGGGACTCCGCAATAGTCACAGCAGACCCTGGTCGAGGACCTACTGTAGATCCTTGATGTACAGCTGTAGAATGGATACCAGCGACTTTCAACTTTAGGGTCGTCTACAGATGATTGAAACAGGTCAGCAAAGCTAACTAGGCCAGCAAACAGCGTGATTTCAGCTCCAGGGTTGTCTTCTGATGATTTAAATGGGCCTGCAACGCTAACCTGTCCAACAAACAGCGTGAATCTGGTTCTACGCTAGCCAGTACCACCAGTGAGTGTGAACATGGTTCCAAGGTTCTCCTCAGCTGATTGAAGCCTTCAGCAACGCCAGCCATCACCACCAAAGAGCGTGAACCTGGTTTCAGAGTCATCTCCAGATAACTGAAGCCTCCCGAAACGCCAACCAGCATCAGTAGCAGCAGACAGTTTTTATCCAGCTTCAGAGTCATCTTGTTTGTAGCCGTCAATGCCAACCTATAATGCACAGACTGTGTAAATCAGCTATAGAGTCATCTACACATAACACAACCATGTAATCACTGATTTTACTGCACATAACACAAGAAATACTTGTGAATTTTGAGTGTCGACGAATCTTCATCCAGACAGTATGTCGGAGGAAGGTATCAGCGCAGCTGTAGAAGCAGCATAAACAGTGATAGTCGATCCACATCTAGAATGCATCTTGAAAGTTGAATGTATACGCAGCAGTGGAAGCAGCAAGAGCACCAGCAGCAGCAACAGAAGCAGACACCAAAACAAGGGATAACCTCCAAGCGCAAAAAGTCAAGTTTCTTGCTGGAGTTGCGTATTTTCCTCTACTGCAGCACTCCTTGACGGACTGACACTCACACACTGTATTAGAAGTAAATGAAGCACTGGCGAGTCTCGCTGTGAGCAGCAGATCCAAGAGCGAGATCGCGCTGAGCGGAGGCTGCTTGAAAACATATGCGCTTTTGATTAGCACACTAACACTGCTGTATCGCGTCGACGTGCTATTCTGCACTTATACAATTAATACCTTTGAATAACTTGAAGTTGAACCGAATGAGCGAAGGCCGGGATGCAGCTTCAAAACGTCAAAACACAAGGCACGGCAGGCGGCTGCGTGAACGTGTTGCCGCAGACGCCAGTAGGTCCCCAGATCGATGCGCACAATGTATGCGCAGTCGTCGTACTCAATTCGCCAGAGCCGCGGACAAAGCAACGAACAGCTGTTCGGCGTCGCTTGGATGATAATAAAACTATTGCTTCCTCCTCAAGAGGAAGCTTTGTAATAGTAAAATTTTCAGTTTTGCTAATACTTCGTGGAAACGCATTTGGAGGTGTTTGGAGTACGAATCATACGTTTTTAGAAAATGTCCGTGCGGATGGCTGTGTGTGTGTGTGTGTGTGTGTGTGTGTGTGTGTGTGTGTGTGTGTGTGTGTGTGTGTGTGTGTGTGTGTGTGTGTATGTACGTATACCGCCATAATTTTGGAACCATGCGACGGATCGTAATAAAATTTGACATGCATATATTTTTTCTAATTCTGAATTTAGGTCATTTTTTGTTTTATGATTCTGACCATTTTATGGCCATATTATAGCCATTTTTCTATTTTTGAAAAAATATTTTTGCTTTTTTATAATGATATGATTTATACAATATATTCAACAATAGTGTATCTAAAAGAACATAAATTTGTCTACTTTTTCCCGCAAGATTTTCTAGATTGACTGATCTGTTCATTTTTTATGATATAAAAGGTAATTTTTCGATAAACATATATAACTCAAAAAATAAATAGTTAAATGTTTTGAAAAAATTCATGACAATAAAAAACAACGATATCTACTAGTTGTAAAAATTGTAAGTAATTTTGGCGACTAGTTTTTGAGATAAAAATAAAAAACTAAAAAAAATGTTTTTTTTATGTCGTACGATTACGGGAGTAAAAAGGTTTAAATTGAGTTGAAATTTTAGGAAAAGATTGATCTTTTGATCACTTCGGCTAGGTTCTTTTTGTAGCTTATGAAACCTTTTAGTTTAAAAGATATTAAGATTCAAATTCTTCAACTCTCACCCTGTATACTCATGGTGACTGAACATTATTATTTTTGTTAAACCATATAATTTGATAATTAAAGCTTAGTATATTTTGAGAGTTTTCATGGTTTTATAAAATGTCCGTGCAGATGGTTTTGTCTGTGTGTGTGTGTGTGTGTGTGTGTGTGCGTGCGTGCGTGCGTGCGTGCGTGCATGCATGCGTACGTATACTGTTATAATTCTGGAACTACGTGATCGATCGTAATAAGATTGGACGTGCATATATGTTTTCTGATTCTGAATTCGAGTAAATTTTCTTTTAAGATTTAGACTATTTTATGACCATTTCATGGCCATTTTTCGATTTTTGAAAAAATATTTTTGTTTTTTATTATGATATGATTTATACAATATATTCAACAATAGTGTACCTAAAAGACTGTTACCCACAAGGTTGAAATATTTTCCCGCTTCTCCGACGCCCGCGCTCTCTCGTCTTAAGAGAGCTCGGGGCTTCAGTCCCGAGCGGATCTCCGGTGAGACCACTCTCCCAGGAGCTATGGAATATAGAAAACTATTACGAGGGTCTAAAAGGCGACTGTGGGAGTACTGAAATGAGCTTTTAAATTTTAATAGGCGATTATGGGAATATAGAAAACAACTTCAAGGGTCTGAAAGGCGGCTGTGGGTATGTAGAAATCTATTGCAAATGTCAAAAAGGCGACTGTGGGAATACAGAAAACGATTACGATGGTCTAAAATGCGACTGTGGGAGTGCTGAAATGAGCTTTAAAATTTTAAAAGACGATTATGGGAGTATAGAAAACAACGTCAAGGGTCTGAAAGGCGGCTGTGGGTATGTAGAAATCGTGAAAAATAATTTTTTTGTGAAAAAGTTATTTTTCACAAAAAAAAATGAAGCCACCCGCAATTTTGTAACTTGCAGTTGTTAACGTTATTAACGATTCCGCAATTACTGGATTTTTTTTTATTACGATATGTGTAAGTTATTTTAGGAGTTCACGGAGCTCTATCCTTTTGATATCCACCTTAACCCACACTCCCCTGATACCCCTCCCCTACAAGTGCCTAACCTCTGCCTAACCTATCCTTTTAGTATCGAATAGTAGCGAATATTTAAATCAAAGAATGAGTTGATTGTCCCATGTAATTATCTTCTATTAGCAGAATAGGAGGAACCTAAGTGCCAATGACTTGGCAGCGGTTTTTTTTTGTTCAAATTATGGAGAACCAAGACATAGTTGCCCTTTCTCTCATCATTTTATATCTATGTGCAAATTTTCAACTCGATCTGTCAACGGATATAAAAATGGCATTTGAACGAAATTTTCAATATGCACACACTGCATCTACTGGTTTTTGTTAAAATGCCATTTGTTAACGCATTTAATTATTGACTTGAAACTTTGCATTGTGGTAGATGATTCCGGGTCGAAGGGCAACTATGTCTTGGTTTTTGATAATTCACCGTATTTATTTAGTTTCAAGCAATTTTCTACCAAGTACTCGTTCTATCGACTCGGTCGGTAAAAATTGGGTTTGAGACCCCCTTAAAGTAATTCACTCGAAAAAGCGATTTTCATATATATCGCTGAAATTTTGTAAATATGTTCTATTAAGAATCCTTCATAACTTGGTATAGTTTTTTGCCCTCCGAGCGATAGGAAGCATGTACTAAGTCTAAATTTAGTGTACATTTTGTTTAATTACGAAGAAAAATCAAAAGACGTGGTAGCACCCCAATGGCAAGTATAATTTTTGTACACTGTGCCGTCGGCAGCACCGCGACCCTATTATACTTTGAATTTGCTAGATATCCAGCTACATATCTAGTACATGTTTTACGAATCTTTCTATTATATTGTTTGATCCGATATTTATGCTCATGTATAAGTATTCTATATTAAAGATTTCAATTAGATCTTTCTAATTACATATAGCATTTTGCTGAAAAATTGCTCCTTCCACAAATTAATTAAGATTGAATAGTATATTACGATACTAGTGCAGTAAAGTATTTTCATCCTTGGACGTTATTGCCCGAGCGAAGCGAGGGTGATAAGTCCCCACAAGGATTCATCCCTTTATCTCCCCAACATTGTACAATATCTCATGACACAACGTGCGTAAACCAATTTGGCAAGTGCATTTATTGCACGAGCGTGCGGTAAATCAAGGTTTACGCTACGGCGTGTTTTGAAATTAATTTGTGATTTTTTATTAATTTTACGCCTCCCTGATTCTCTTTTTTCAGGCTCAGTCAGATTTCAACAATATTGATTGTTTGTTATGGGAGGTTAGAAGTTCATATAAATATGCATACAAACTAACTATTTATTCACATTTATACGAAACGCAATCGTAAATAAAGACCTCAAGAGAGTTATCCGCTGCGTCGACGATGTAAAGAGCCGAACGTACGGAGACAGAGTGCTGCATGCCTTATATTATACGTAAAAGAGAGAGAGAGAGAGAGAGAGAGAGACAGAGAGAGAGAGAGAGAGAGAGAGAGAGAGAGAGAGGAGAGAGATAGAGTATGGAGGGAGAGAAGAGAGAGACGAGGAGAGGAAGAATAGAATAGAAGAACAAAATAGAATAGAAGTTTATTTTCATGGTTAAAAAATAGAATATACATAATGTTACATATTATTTAGCCGAGTTCGCATTCGAATAGCTGATCAATACAGCAGTCTTATCACAGTTCGTACATTTACTTGTATACGTCTTTTATATTATATACTTCTTATTTCTTTATTATAGTATTAATATAACGTTTTATTACACTTGTTTCATCACCGTATTACAATTACAATCACAGTCAACATAAAATAAGATCTTAGATACATTATTCTCGCCTCACAGATCGTCGCGCAACTGATGTTTACGCATTGCCCGCTTGAATCGCACCAGCGAAGGAAAAGTTCGCACACCCTGCGGAAGGGAATTCCATAGTTTCGCACCATACACAGAAAACGAGTGGAGTCCCACATCAGTTCGCGACCCTGGAACCGAAATATCCCTGGACACCCTATTGGGAGTCCTGCACTGGTTTTTTTCAAAGAGGGCCGCAAGGTACGGTGGCTGCCCCATGCAATAAGCTTTGTAAACTAACATCGCCCTAAGTACGCCCTTCTTTCCCTAGTATCCGACCAGCCCAATTTTTTCCTATAAGGGTAATATGCTCTTGCCTCCTAGCGCCGCATATATAGCGCACACATGTATTCTGCAATCTCTTCAGTCGAGTCTGGAGCTCCCCGGACACATCAAGGTACACCATAGAGCAGTAATCTAGGTGAGAAATGGCAAGAGCGGCTGCCAGCTGCTTACGTAACGCCTCAGTGGTACGGGATCGAAAAGAGCTTAGTCCATAAAGGGTTCTGTTAACCTTTCGGCTAATCGCATCAACCTGTGCTTTTCACGTTAATTTAGAATCCATGACCTCACCAAGGTTAGTTACCATGTCGACAAATGGGACAATGACGTCGTCCTGCACCTCAATAGCAGGCAAGTTCATCCACTGCTGTTGATTGATATTATACTCCGATCCAAAGATTATAGCTTTGGTTTTGCCAGTATTAAGATGCAAGGCACTGTCAGAGGCCCACCCCGACACAGCTTTTGCCACAGCTGACAGACAATCCATACCCTCACGAAGACTGTCTCTCGTACATTGAATGTAGGTTTGCAGGCCGTCCGCGTACAGCAAATGCGCAACACCATTCATTAACAGTTTTTCCGGTCTCTCTGATCTCTTGATGTTAGTCAGTACGTCTTTGAGATTATTTATGTAAAGACTGAACAGGGGAGGTCCCAGAATAGAGCTCTGTGGGACGCCAAGGTTAGTTGTTAGCCAATCCGATACTCCGTTAGCTGTAGTAACCACTCGCTTGTTACGCCCTGTAATGAATGACTTGGCCCACAGGACTACTGCTATAGAGACGTCCATCCCGATCAGTTTACGGAGAAGCTTTGAGGGTGATATCTTGTCAAATGCCTTGCTGAAGTCAAAGAGCAGTAAGATAGTCAGTAACTGTTTGTCACTGTCAATCCCTGCCCTTATGTTCTCCGTCAGCTTCAGTAGTGCTGTTTGCGTGGAGTTGTTACTTCTAAAACCGGTTTGGAAAGGGTCAAGAATCTGCTGTGTCTCTAGATGTTCTGAGATCTGGTCATGTACTATCTTTTGCTTTCTTTTTAATAGGCACTAAACGAGCCCTCTTCCAGGCCGCAGGAAAGATCCCACTAGACAATGAAGCATTGAACAAAGTTACAAGATGGTAGCCAAGAACTGGTAGAGACTTCGCGATGACACTCTGGGGTATCCCATCCTCACTCTTTGCTTGCGACGAGAAATGAGCGACCGCCAGCACAACATAGGAAAAAGTGATTTCACGAAAAGTAAAGCCACCCTTGCTGGCTTCCGACACGATATCACTCAGACCTGTCTTACGCTCAAAATCGGATATGGACACACCAGCAAAGTGAGTGTTCAATTCATCCGATGTAAAACCGTGTAATTCGCTCTTAGCTTTTGAAAAAAGACCAAGATTCCGAAATTCATTTCATATATTTTTATTGTTATCAAGTGCATCGAAGATTCTGTTTTGTATAAAAGTCTCTCGAGCTTGGGCAGTACATTTTTCAGCCTCAGCCACGAGCATCAGAGCATGATAGCCGCAAGCATCAGAGACTGATATTCTGTCCACAGGTCTTCACGTCGTCGGGTGTCGCGTCGAGCTTGTTTATGCCGTCTTTTTAACGCGTCTCGTTGGTTATATACGTCTTTGAGATCGGCATCCACCTAAGGTGGAAGACTCTTTTTTTCGGTTTATATTATTTCGATGGAGCAGGTTGGTCAATCACACTCATGATGTTTCGACTGAGATGTTCGAGTCATGTGTCAACCCTGCTGTCCGAACAATTTACTATTGACCATTCACAAGCAGCAAGAAGGGATAGGAGTTCCCCCGTATAAATTGACTTGAAATCCCTGTATGTAAAGCTGTTGAGAGTAGGGTGTTCCACAGTTTGAAATGTAAAATCTCAACATCAATAACATTGTGCCCGTTTTGGAACCAATCAATCCACGTGTGCGAATCACCAACATGGTGTGTTGCACCATGATTCACTAATTTTAAATTCATTTCATAAGCAAGTTCTTGGCAAAACCCACCATCACGTGAGTTCGATAGCATGTTAGCGTTCAGATCTCCCATCACTATCCTACCGTCATATCCTACGGAATAATTTTGAAAATCCTCTGTAAAATTTGAATTCTCGATAGAAATACCTGGTAGACGATAAATTACAGCAACGAAAATCGGCGTCGTGGTGCCCTCTTGTACGCTATACATTAAGTATCCCGGAATACCCGGTTTTCCTTCGAGCTGTATAGGTGATGAACATAGTAGTGTATTTTTATAATCATTCCGAACATACAGAGCCACTCCTCCACCTTGCCTATTTCTATCCTTCCTCATAATCGAAAACCCATCTATCCGGACGAACACGTCATCGACCTCTTGTCCGAAACGCGTCTCAGCCACGCCGAAAAAGTGATACGAGGGTCAAGCAGTGTCCAGAAATTGACGAAACATCCCCATATGCGCGTAGAGGGAGGTGGCGTTAGGGAATCCCGCTCTCAACCCGTCACACGCTGCTCTCGTAACCCTTCCACGATCTAGTTAATCCTCACTAGCCACCGTCTGTGAGTCAACGCTTGCCGCATTTGCATCAGTTACACTGCCATTACTTAAACTATTTACACAATTTTTAGTGCTTATTGCAAAGTCATAGGATGCAGATATCGCGTACTGTTCAGCTATGGTTTTAAACAAATGCGACTATTCCGCGAGCTCAACTTTTGATACTATTAAATTGCAAAAATAATTCTTTACTTAGCATTTCATTTATAAAGATTTGACTCTGTACCAGGCTATTACTCGTTTCCAAAGGCAAATACGTTGACGTGTCGCATTTAGATCAGTGATCTTATGCTTCACTCGCATGATATCTTTTACAATGGTGCCGCTCGAAAGCCGGACCACCTACGGCGATAGACGATCGCAGTTGTCTTTTATTTTCGTATTTGCACGCAGCAAGCGTGTAGATACAATATTGTCCCTTGCAACGGAGGGCAGAACAGTGCTGACAATTGCGTGGGCCACGTCTTCACAGAAACAATTATTTCCGCAGTAGACTCACCACCGCTCAACCTATTCGTCGAAGACGATCGCCCGCCAGCAGAGTGATCACAAACCCTCCCTCCACTCCCGCAACCCCCAACGCGACGTCGACTTTTACAGACCTCAATATCCTCTGTATCAGTCGACGTGGAGGCGCCAGCGCCACCATTCGCATCAACCGACTCAATATCCCTAAGCGAGACGAAAACTCGAGATGCGTCGGCATCACGAGTTTTCGCATCACCACCCGTACCATTACTAAGACTAGAGCTAGAACTCTATTCTAGCTAGCTCTAGTCTCAGCTAGAACTACCCGTACCATTACTGAGACTAGAGCTAGAACTAGAACTGCCATCATCATAGCCAGCCCGAGCACCATCAACAAAAATTTCCACCTTACGCATTACTCGCGTAAGCTCTTCCAGTTTCTCTCTGAGTATTTTATTCTCTTTCGAGAGCAGAGAGCGATCCTTATGCAGCTTTTTCAGCTTAGAGTCTTGCATTACAAGTTTCTCCTCAAGTGATGAGACTCTATCCACCAGTCTACCAATCATTTCTATTACAAC
Source organism: Pteromalus puparum (assembly GCA_012977825.3). Lineage (NCBI taxonomy): Eukaryota > Metazoa > Arthropoda > Insecta > Hymenoptera > Pteromalidae > Pteromalus > Pteromalus puparum. Next base: position 24,171,060 of record CM053170.1, read on the forward strand.
TGGGCCAAATTCTGATCTCTGACTACCAGATTAAATCACCCACTGTCCTCTCAAGAAGATCAAACTGGTTGCTTAAAAGATTCAGCATTGATGATGGCAGTGTACAGTAGCGAAGTGAACTTATATTCACCGATGAATTCGCTTAGGTGCACTTCTTATCAGCATTTTTGCTAGCAGGGACGATCAGAGTCGAAGCAGAAAGAGTTTCCTTAAGGGAAACGTTAATAATTGTCGTATTATTATGCGATTATTTGTCGTATTCGAGTCCTCTTTCTTGCCTACATCAGTATTATCACCATCACTATCGCTAGCATTAAATCCTACAGTATTATTTTAAGTATTATTTAGTCCACTTTTCTTACTATTTTTATTATTATTATCTTTGCTATCTTTGATATCTTTATTCGTATTTTTATCTTTATCCTTATCTAGATCTTTATTTTTATTGTTATTTTTAATTCTATTTCTGTCCTTGTTTACCCTAGAAACAGTCTTTCGTGCTTTGAACGAGTTATCACTTTTATTTTTTACGTAACATTTATGACATATGTAGTTACTTTTGTCTACCATACCCCTGCATCTGTGCATAGATCTCTGCAGAGATCTATGCACAGATTTCTGCACATTATTTTCGTAAGGGATGCCAGGACATGCAGACATTGTGATATGTCGCAGAACTGTCTGTACAGTTATATATATATAATACCGGCTACACGAGGTATTTTTCTACATATTTCACATGGCTCACGTGCCATTTTTAAATTACTAAAAAAATTGGTGCCTTGATCGGTCAGAATCGCAATAGGTGCGTCAAAAGTGCAGATGAAGCGCTTTATTAATGCGTCGGTAACGGATCGCGCCGTTGCATCCTTAAGTGCAATCGCGAGTGAATACTTTGTTAGATAAGGGATATTGTTATTCCTCTCCATATTTCAAAACATATAGTTTTTGGGAAAACAAAGGTGGGAGGATAACCCAGGTTTTTTAATAATAAACAAAGTCCAAATAGAATTAACTGGTGACGTTTCGTCTCTGGTGAGAGACCTCTTCAAGCCTTTATTAATATAAAAACAAAAATCATACATATAGAAAATTTTGAAAAAATATAGAACATCTTTATGCAAAAAATATATATTTCATAGTCTCACCATAATGAAAAAATTAAATTAAATAAAACATCAAATGAGAGACGTAAATACGTCGCTCTCTCGTCGTAAGAACAATCAGTCAGTGGCAATAGCATATGTCTAAGTATGTATAGAGTATGCGCGAACGGAACAGCACGAAGATACCCGAGCTCACTTATTCTCACACACACATACAGCATCACTACGTATACATATAAAAGTACGGCCGCGTACTTTGTTAGATAACATTGGATAGTTAAAATATTATCATGTCCATCCTCAGTACGCTCAAATGGTCCGACGATAGCAAGCGCAATTTTTTCGAAGGGCTGTACAGGAGTATCAGTGATAACCTATAACGGGGATTCAGACCGGGATATTAGAGAACGACGGGGTCCGCACCCGTGTATAAGCGATCAGTGGGGCATCCACTGATCGGTGAATAAGCGAGAGGAAAAGTATGTAGCAGCTCGTTGCAGGCTTCTTGAATGCTATTCGAAGCCTGGCCCGTAGCGCAGTTTGCTGTACGTGCACGTCCTCGTGCACGTGAGCTCGCGGAGGCGTCGTGAGTCATTTGGCTACGTAGCTAGTTCGCGAGATAAACTAAGAGAGAATCGCATGGGAATGGATAGAGTCAGGAGCAAAGTGACACAAGCCGAGTAGTAGCAAAGTTTCTCTTTATGTAAAGACTCAAAATCAGTACAAAAGCAGCGCGGAGTAAGAGAGACGGAGCAGAGCGAATAATGCCGAGAGAGAGAGGGCAGGTACTTACAGAAGTGCTTCGTAGAACTTGATAAACGCCTGGTGGCTTCGACCGGAGCGGCGCAGGACGGATGGCCAGAGCCCGACGCTGGACAGCAGGACGGACGCCTCAAAGCCTCGTGTGTGGCCGGGTGCAGCGAGAAGTCGAGCGGCAAGCAAATGCACTGCTCGAGCCTGGCACGCGGGGCTGAACAGCACCTGAACGATTCCCAGCGACACACGAAGAACCTGGTCACGGTTGCAGCAACAATCCGAGACACGAACGCACGCACGAATATATTCTAGAGTACGCGTAGTCGCGGAAACAAAAGGTAGCGATATCAGCACGACTTTACAGCTCGGCGCTATAGTGCAATCTCTCTCCCTCTCTCTCTCTCTCTCTCTCTCTCTCTCTCTCTCTCTCATTCTCGCAGACGGCGCCACACGCACATACACACTACGCGCGGCTCTCTCTCTCTCTCTCTCTCTGTTATGGCTGTCTGCTCCTCTCACTTACCTGCTGCTGAAAGGAATGTTTTACAAGAATATTTACAGATAGAATATGTATTATAGTATGATGATATAGTATAGGGGAGAGAGGGACGTAACGAGTGCACTCAAGGCAACTCGTTATAAACCATTCGATTCTTGGTTTTAACTCGAACCAACTTTTTTAATTTGCAAGACAGATATTTACGGATGTACATTTGTATATCGATTTTCATATTTTCTCAGTAAAAGTTTTGTTTTATACGTTTGTAGGTTTTATTCACACCTTTATGCCCCCCTATCGTAGAACAATGAGCCTCCTTAATTATCTTTGGTCATTCATTCAGACGTGGATACGTAACAGTACCTTTACAAATGATTATTTTGACTTTTGATCCGCGTAATGTGCGGCGAATCTTGTCAGTTAAATCGTTCCATAATACATTTTCAAGCGTGACGCTTTTGGAAATACTAATGGATTTTATTTGTTCTTTTACAATAATCAGTTTCAATTGTCTCAATCCAGAGACTAAATTTTCGATAATCTCAGAGATGCTTGCAGGCTCAGACCCTCGTAATACAATAATAAAATGCTGTTTATTACCTTTTGGCATTACTCTCAGTTCTCCTGCCTTAATTAATTGATGTAATCGTGGCAGCTCCTGGCGACTCTCCAGAAGTCATGCTCCTTGATCGCACTGCTGTTGCATAGAGGATAAAAAATATTAATAATTATACTTACGCATAGTAAATTGTTCTCGAGTTTCAGCAAAAATCTTTCCATGACTCTTAGAATGATTTCGAGTGCTTAATTCTGTCCTAGTGGTATCGAGTGTCATATCTAATGAAGTGTCGAGTACAGTATTGTTAATTGTCAATTCGTTATCAATATCATTATCATTAACATTTGTTGATCCTGCTGTATTTTAATCGTCGATTGGAAACTCGTATGATTTTTCGACTACCTGAGCGTCGGCGTCCTCCCCTCCACACTTGTTGCAGTGTGGAGCAGCGTCTTCCTTCAGCTTCTCCTTCCCCCTAAGTTCCTTAGTCCCTTTGCTCGTGTTGGGAAGCTTTCTACGAGCGTCTCGATAATCCGGCCTACTGAAGTTTCCTGCACGTGTGCGCGTTATTCGGCCCGTTGTTTCAATAATTTCTGTTTCTGCGGCTTGTTGATTATCAAATTCAATTTGATTTTCTGGATTGCCCTCTGTGGTCTCACCAATATGCTTTACAGTCTCCGTGATTTCTTTGATAAGATTTCGAGAAAGAGCGTCTGCATTCAGATTTATCCTCCCTGGCTTGTAAATAACTTCGAAATCATAGTCCGTCAACTTGAGTTGCCAACGTGTTGCGCGGAAATCTGTATCTCGTGAGTCCTTCCACCAACATAATGGCAAATGATCCATGCAGACAACGAATTTCGTACCCAATAAATAATTTCCAAAATGTCGGATTCCAAAAACCATAGCCAATACTTCTCTCGAACAAGTGTCGTATCGAGTCTCTTCGTCATTGACTACACGAGAGGCATATGCAACAGAACGGTTTTGTCCTATAGTACCTTGAGAAAGCACTGCTCCGATGCAGGTCAAGATAGCGTCAGTAGTAAGTATAAAGAGTTTTGAAAAATTAGGAAAAATTAATACAGGTTTTTTGCATAGTTTTTCTCGCAATATGTTGAAAGCTTCTTGTGCTTTGTCGTTCCACTCAAAAGGTACATTTTGCTTAAGCAAATTTCTTAATGGTTTAGCAATCTTAGAAAATCCATCAATAAATCTTTGATAATAACCAGTCAATCCTAAAAATTGTCGTATATTTTTAACAGTTTTTGTTTTTGGACGTGGGAATTTTCTCGCAGTTTCTACCTTTTTAGGATCTAGACTTATTCCTTGATTATTTATTAAATGCCCGAGAAAACTTACTTTGGTGTGAAGAAAATCGCATTTATCCGGTGATAGTTTAAAATTGGCGGCTTTTAGTCTCCTTAGCAGTATTGCGAATTTATCGTTATGTTCCTTGACAGTTTTGAGAATCGCGACAAATTGCATTGTCATGTACGTAAAAAAACATGAATTAAAAAAAAATCATTACAATCGGAGCAATAGAACCCGAGATCCTTAATTTTCAATTATTGAATGATTACGTCGAAATTATTCGGTAGATTTACTTGAAATTTGGCACATTAATAGCTGAAGTAATACTTATTACAGGATTTTTTTCCGAAGGTTGTAGGTGGCGTAGTACAACTCAAACGAGCAATAAAAAAAGCAAAATTATGTTTGCGGAGGAAGTAGTCCTCAGCATGAAGTTATCCCTCGGTAGTGATTTAAGAAGGGTTGACGGATTTCTATCGGTCTCTCCAAGGCAAGGTAATGTTCCGAAAGAAAAACAACTTAACTTATTTTTTCTTTCGACAACGTTTCGGCGAACAATGTCGCCCTCATCAGGCAAACTGAGAAGAGGTTCGGTTTATTATTAGCAAATTTTAAAAATACAAAATTATTTCAAATGTGTGATGTTATGAAGTGCTTACAAAAACTATAGGACTCGACAGGCTCGCTGATGGAAAGTTCGAGGCTGCGTTTCCCCGCCGGGCGCCGGCGGCGGCGGGGGGAGAGCGTGTGGTCGTTGCGTCTCTCTCCACTGTTCGAGGCGAATTCGCAACAATTGGGTATCCGCACGGCTTTCATACTCTGCGCGGAACAGCGAGAGTTGCGATCGGTTTGTTGACATTTCGCTAGTGACGTGAGCGTCGCTACTCATATGTGCCTACAGCTGACAGTAATAGAAGGTTCGAGAAACTCGTTGATTTTCAGAGATTATCGGAGAGCGGTGTGTTGGTCCGATGCGATTCTATATTCGAGATGTATTTACAGGCAGCGCAATCGGAGAACGGAGAGCGAGTGAACGAGTGTGCGTTGAGCATCTTTTTTTTCTATTATGATATCGGAGGTGTATGAGTCATGTGTGTTGTTGTTTTTATTTGATGTATTAGGTGTGTGTACGCAGAACTCAGGTGCTGTGTATCTTCTTTTTTATTCACACCGTTTTCTTGTAAATGTATGTGTATCATTTCGGATATTAATCTTTTATTTAAATTTGTTTCTTTGTCTTTGATTTTATAGTTATCAAAATTAAAAGTGTGGTTATTATTTTGCATATGATCGGAAATTACGCTATTTTTTTATTTTTTGTGTTCGTTGATGCGTGTATCAACGTCGAAACGTCGTCGAAAGAAAAAATAAGTTAAGTTGTTTTTCTTTCGGAACATTACCTTGCCTTGGAGAGACCGATAGAAATCCGTCAACCCTTCTTAAAAAAAGCAAAAATTTCGCGCGCGGCGCGGTGGTGGGGGTAGCTCGGCCAGCGCGGCGCTAATATTTTGAGTATACTTGCAAATTTATTTTAACGGCAACGGTCGTATGACAATGAATTTTTTTTTCTCAACTTTTCGATTATGCCAATTACAATTACGTAGGTGCAATGGAAACGCCGGAAACTCGCGTTTGGTATTACATTCTTCAATTTTTCTTACTTTTTTCTCATTTATGGAGTGAATGACTTTACAGGCAAACATCTTTTCCAATTTTTTAGGTGCCTAGTAAAGTCATCCCGACCTGCTTTATATTAGAGACTTTAAGGTTGTAATCAGTATGTTGTTAACTACCGATTCCAACAATAAAATTGCAGGTGGCATGAACTTCCAAAAACTGGATTTATTGATGCCCTGACTCCCCGACTTATCGGTATCTTCGTCGATTGGTATGCTGGATATTACGCAAAGTCCACGCACTTCGTATTCTTGTTTTCCATAGGGATCATGATTTCTATTAATATGATACAGAATGTTACTATCTTTTAACATGATAGTCTTTTAATAATTTCTCGATACTCGCACACTCATGTAAATATTGGTCTGTTTCTTGCGAATCATCTTTTTCAATCGATACAAAGAATTTTGATTTTGATAAGCTTCGCTTATTGCATTGAACTTAAACACATCGGGATTTTCACCCTTTTTTATTGAATGGTGAAATTTACTTGGTCGAGCCTTCGCAAAAGTATCCGTAAAATTTTCGTAGTTATTAATTAATGGCGACATTTTTTACATTTTCTTACTGATTTTTATAGATTTTGGAATTGTACTATTTTACTATTTGCACCCTTTTTTCAAATATTTATTTTTGAAACATCATCGTCATTATTTATTCCTTTGGTTATATCGTCACCATTATTTCCAGAATTCAGTGAATTGGACTCGAAATCGTAACATTGTTCTAGATTTTCGTCTCGAAAACGCACATTTTTCTTGAGCGTAACTTCTCTGGGAACGTTTATAGTGGCCTTTCACTTTTCTCATCTGGCGGACGTCCTGTTAGGCTTATATCGGCTACTTGGGAGGCATAGATCGGTTCAAGTTTCTCATGTGCTTCGTCGCGTATATTACTCTTGGAATTACTTCTCTTGCATGTAGTGTCTTCAAAATTTTCTGAATACGTTAATTTCCCCGTCTAATTGATGTAAGGCTGTTTTCCCTCTCTATTTTGTCCACTATATATTCTCAAATCATAATTTTCCACTTCGTTATTTTTGTTCTTCAAATTTTCACAATTTTCATCATCAATTTGCTGAGCATAAAAACATGTACATTCAATATCTTCATTTAAGCAATTTTCTTTAATATCTAGACTTCGTTCAATACGTTTACGTTTCTTCATTATTTCCTCTTTATCTTTGGTAATTTGTGCTTGACCTCTGTGGCATAAAGGAGCTGGCGCACTAAATTCCAATTTTTCATCTTCATCAAGTTCATAATTTCCATAACAATCAGTTTTATCCAATTCTTCATAATTTCTATCAACACTTAACTCTCGCGCGGTGCTCTCCTGGCAGTATGGAATTTTTTCGGCGTCAAACTCAGCACTTTTAATCATCTCTATATAATTATACCTTTTGTCTCATTCACTTCCTGGGAATTCACAACAAGGTCATCATTAATTTCCTCAAAATAATCACAACAATCAGTTCCCGTTTCCAATAAGGACTCCTCAATTATATTCTCTCCTGGGCTCTCCAGGCTCGGTAGAGTCTTAGCTCTTGCCAACGGCACCTCTTGTATATATCCACAGTTTACGATCTTGCCCTCCCGTGGAGCGGCTGCTTTGTCCTCTTGTACGAGACCGCTCGCATTGGGACAATTTTTAGAGATGACTTGGTTTTCGATTTCTGATTTGAAAATTGCATTATCAAAGTAAACACTTACTGGTGACTTGACACGTCTATTTCGAAAACCGATAATACTACCTCCCTCAGAGAGCCTCTCCGATACGACTCTCTTATTTATACTATCCCTTGAACTCCATCGTTCATCACCATATTCATAGTTTTGAAGAAATTGCATATCGTTAATAAATGGATATTCGGTATTTGTTGGAAAATGTCGCTACCCAATATTCCCGCTTCTCTAATCGAAAAGTCATCCGAGACTATATTTTTTATTTTTTATTTAGATTAAAAAACTAAATAAGTACAGGAAGATGTCGAGACAATCTTCTTGATAACAGTTTAAATATTACCGCAAAAGTTAAGTAAAACAGTACATAATACATCTCTCTTTGATCAATCAATATTTCTCTCTTATAAATACTTTTAGTCTCTTCTTAATCGAGATTTTGCTAATCACAAGTGCTTTCAGATCATTCGTTAGCAAATTGAAAATATTTAAAGCTACAAAGTAGCTATTTTTTTTTTTTGCTTATATTATTATTGTTATTATATATTATGCTTTATCAATTATTGGCAATTGAAGACTTATTTCTAGTGTTGCTTTTGCTATTTATATATTTATTTCTTAACGTAGCATAATGATAAGATATAGCTTCTAAAAGGAATAATTGCTTTACTGTAAGTGGAGGCTCTTGATGCTGAAAATTATTTTTGTTTATAATTTCCAATATTTTCNATTTTCCTCTGAATACCCTGTATTAGATAAACACAATTATTGTACGCTCCACCCCAAGCAATTATGCCATAATTTACTAAACTTTGGTAAAAAGCATAGTATATCATAGTTAAAGTTTTATTGTCCATTCTATTCCTAATTTTGGCAAAGATAAAAACTAAATATTTTGTTTTTTTAACCAAATAATTTACATGTTTATCCCATTTCATGTTATAATCAAAAATTAGACCTATATATTTATAACTTTCTACTCTTTTTATTGTATTATTACCTATCTCAATATGAAGTGAGACAGGAACACTATGGCAGTAGCTACCATAAGCAATATATACAGTTTTATTAACATTTCAAGATAATTTATTTACAGTAAGCCACTTTGCGACTTCCCTAGGATATTTGTTCATTTTCTCTTGAGCTGACTCCCACGTGTTATCACTAGCAATGATAACGGTGTCGTCAGCATAATAAACAACAGTATCCTCTTGTATACCTCTCAGTAGGTCATTAACGTATAAAATAAAAAATAACGGTGCTAGTATAGTCCCTTGGGGGACTCCAATGGATATATCTTTGTATTCACTTTTCAAATTCTGTATTTTAACGCATTGTTTCCTACCAGAGAGGTAGCTGTTTATTAAATTTAAGGCACTGCCTCTTATTCCATATCTCTCTAGTTTATCTAGTAGGTTTTTGTGATTTACCGTATCAAAGGCTTTTGCTAAGTCTAAGAAAGTAATTATAATTGGTTTCGATTTGTCGATTTTTTTATATATTATGTCTGAGATATAATTTAACGCATCCGTTGTGCCTCTATTTTTAACAAACCAAATTGTTTTTCCGATATGATATTATTTTACGAATGCGCATATTTTCCTCTTACTCGTTCGGCTGGCGGGCTACGTAGTAGCGCGGGGACTCAAGGAAGTCAGGCACCGCTACTCGCCGGGAACGAACTGCTGCGTAGCTGCGAACGCTAGAGAAACTTGGTGAAAGGGGAGAGGTAATTGAGATGAGAAATGCGCGGTGCAACGTGCTTACGTGTATTAAAATAGTGTACACGTGCGCGGCAGATAGCATGCCATAGATGGTCATCTCACCCATGCCGTAGATACAAGCCGTCGCTGCTTATTAAATAAACAAGAAAACAATTCGATCACGGACAATTCTTCTTTTATCGTACCGTGCCGTAACTGACATCGTAAAATAATGAACAAGTGTGATACACGAGCTGATGCGATAAGGTATTGCGCAGTTATCTGCAGTCTTCTGTGCTGCAGGCGCTACGGATGGCTACCGGGTTGCTCTTATCACGGCGCTCATTGCCGGACCTCTGGCTACTCGTTACAAACTTCGTTACAAAAATTACATGTTATTTCTGGAGTGGCTTCTACGAGTCTCTTTTAATTTTAATCGCGCTTCTTATCGTCTTGAATTTTCATCACTTTCTTTTATATACGCAAAGTCCCTCTCGATTTCTATGACTTTTTTGCGTGCGGCCTCGAGTGTTTTCATATCGCCCATTCTTGTTTGTATTTCCCATCTAAGTCCTCGAATGAAAAATTTAATACAATCCTTCTCTAACGCAGTGTTGAAAGTCTCAGCTTTGTCCGTTCCACTTCCCTGGCGAACCACGGCTTTCTGAATTTCTTTTTTGATCTCACGAAAACGATTCGAATAACTACTACGTTTTTCGTCGGGCGCTGTTTAATCTTAGCTAATTCACTCAAAACCTCATGGTAACTTTTCAATGAGCCAAAATTGCTTTTAAAAAATTGTAATATTTCATCAATAGTTTTTAACTTGTGTCCCCTCGCGCAAGCTAATGCATCGCCGAAAAATCCGTACAGCCATCAATAAACTGTGCCAATGAAATATTCGATCCATTGTATCGAGGAATTAACTTAAGAGTGTCTTTGAGAGAAATGCCTTTTATTTGCGGAGCCATGTCGTCTTCTTTTTCGCTATCGTTATTTTCGTTATCAAAATTCAATCGCGTTTTTTGGAGCGGCACTAGGCACGATATTTAATATATTTCCTGTCGGTGTGGAAAACTGCTCGTTGCTGTCGTCATCACGGTTTTCGCACGGACTGGTTTTCAATATGTCAACTCCCAAAAAATTAGAAATACGTTTGTAGATAAGATCGTAGACGTGAGCGAATTTCTCCCCTTTTCTAAGTTTTTCACTTAACTTGTCAGTATGTTTGGGACTTTGAAAATAATCGTTGAGGACTTCCTTTTTGATGCAAGGGCTCAATTTATTCGTCAATTGATTAATGAATTTATTGCATAATTCTTCGATTTCTCGCGCTACCTCGGTTGCCGACGGCTCTAACAATTGTTTGAATACTAATGCTAATTGTTCAATAGCTAATGTTTTCTTCTCCCAGTTCTTGGGGGTCGTTATTTAGAAAGGTAATGAGATTCTCCAGTAAAATAGAATTTCCAAATTGGCTCGAATCAGTAGTTGGCGTAGTTCCTTTATTACCCGGGTCAACACTCAAATCTACCTGCTCGCTTTTGATCAGCTGCAGTAGCGACGGTCGAATTCTAACGAGTTTCGGAGGGGCTTTGGGGTTCGTAAAACTTTCGCGCGATGGTTTACCCAAGATATCGTCCTCGCAGTCTGTTAATTTATCTTCTCTATATGAAAAGGGCTCTTTTCTATATTAAGGGGACGGATACACCTTAAAATGTCAAAATAAAAAAAATTGAATTTTTTATTTATAATTATATTAAAATATTTTAAAAATTGTTTAAACAATGCTATAAACTCAGAAACATTATAAAAAACCAAAAAGAATGTATGTATATGTCATATACCAGGTACAACTAGTCTTCGAAGCCCTGAAATCATAATTTTCATTTTTACAGCTACCGCAGACTTACTTAGGATTATGGCTTCGAAGGGCACTTTTACTTTGACAAATATGCTTGAAATACATATATTTAAGTTATGAATGTGGGAATTTAAAAAAAAATTGATTTATGTATTGTATATGACATATACAGACATTGTTTTCAGTTTTTTACAATGTTTCTGTGTTTATAGCATTGCTTAAATAATTTTTAAGACAATTTAACATAATTATAAATAAAAAATTCAATTTTTTTATTTTTTGACATTTCAAAGTGTATTCGTCCCCTTAAAATTGCTAGATCGGAGTGCTCTCCTCGCTTTGGGACGTTGGTAAGGGTTATCTAAATTGTACTTCGAAAGTTGATGATCCAATCTTTTGTAGCTACGATCTGCTCTTTTCTCGAATTTTGAATTTATAGCGATATCGTTTTTCTTTTACTCTGCGTATTGATTCACCTTTTCTAAATCACTACTCAAAAGTTTATCGTTTATTTTGAACTTGTAATTTCTACGAGTCTTTGTTACGTTCTCATCTCGATTAATCATAGTTGTATCTTCGCCGCTGCTACTCGACATACTTGACTTTTTCGCGTGACTTATTTTTTAAAATTTTCTCTCTTGAGTTTACTCGATTGAATTTCCCTCTCAGCAAATGCGAATAGCGCGTCGAACTTTTTTCCTATTTTGATTTGAAATTCCGACAACTCAACGTTACTTTTCGGTTTTTCTTCACTTTTTGCTGCTGGGGCTTGGAAATTTTCTGTTAATAAATTCGCCTTTTTCAATAAAATTTCTTTTTCAATTACTAATTTTCGCAGAAATCTGGATTTTCCATCTCTTCCATTTTTTCGCGTAGCGTCGACTGATTGCTTTTCAGTATTCATTAAATTTTATTTTATGTACTGATACAGGGAGTGCTTAGTTGAGGAAATTTTCCCAAAACAGGTCGCGACAAGAGGCGATTCTCCGTTTTGTAAGGGATGGATTAAAAAAAAACGGGTCGCTCAAGGAGGCGATTCTCCGCTTTTCAAAGAAGGGGTTTACGCATTTTTGTTACGTATTTTTCGTATGTGAGTTTTGTACATAATACAATTATGTACCTCTGCATATGCTAATTTGGGACTGCAGTTGCATGCAAAAGCATGTGATAAAGGTATATAATAATACATGCCAAAAATACATATCGATTTTAAGCACTTTTAAATTAAAATAATTAAAAAGTCTTAATAAATTTAACTTTTTATACATCTGGTGCGCATTGATCGATGTACCATGCGGATAGTAACACCAAAAATAGGTCATATGTCTATGTTATCTGTCATATTGATTTAAATTGTTTAAACAAATTAAAGTAAACGTCAGATAACATAGACATATGACCTATTTTTGATCTGTCATATTGATTTAAATTGTTTAAACAAATTAAAGTAAACGTCAGATAACATAGACATATGACCTATTTTTGGTGTTACTATCCGCATGGTATTTCGATTAATGCGCACCAGATGTATAAAAAGTTTAATTTTTTTTTTAAGACTTTTTAATTATTTTAATTTGAAAGTGCTTAAAATCGATATGTATTTTTGGCATGTATTTTTATTATGTACCTTTATCACGTACTTTTGTATTCCACTGCAGTCCCAAATTAGTACATGCAGAGGTACATAATTTTATTATGTACAAAAGTCGCATACAAAAAATACGTAACAAATAGTACATTATGCAACAAGGGGCGAAAGTAGCAGATTTTTCCCGCGGGTGGGTATACTGCCAGCGCGAGTAGATTTGTAGCAAGGGTACGTTTACTGCCCGAGCGCAGCGAGGGCAGTAATCACACAAGGGAAAAATATTCTCGCGAGGGCAGTCATCACACGAGGAAAAATCTACTTTCGCCCCGTGTTGCATATGTATTTTATATCACTTTCGGCCAAAATGCCACTTTTTGAGCCTGAAAAGCGGGTTATATACAATTTGTATATTTATTTATTTATTTGCAAATTTTGTTAAATTGTTTAAATTTTTGAAAATTTTTAAAAGTTAAAAAAATTTTTTTCAACTTTTTTCCCGCAAATTGTCCTTTTATCCCGCAAATTTTACTTTTTTTCCCGCTAATCTGATTTTCGGGAGAAATGTGCTACTTTTGTCCCGCATTTCAGGGACAAAAAGTGGCCATTTCGGTCGAGTGTGGAATAAAGTATGTTTTCAGTTTTAACAGGGACAACGAGGCGATTGTCTGTTTTATAAGGGATAAGTCTTGAAAGACAGGTCGCACAACGATGCGATTTCTTTGTAATATTGTTTTTTGATGGCATATTCTGATTCCTCTCATTTCGCTACATCGAATTAAAAAAAAAATCGTCTCGATAAGTGCTACCGTTGCCGAGATAACTCATGTTTTACCGCGCATTCGCATTTTGAAACACCCGAGCCGCGTGAGAGCACAGCTGCTCTCCGCCATCCCCACTCCTGCTCCCACGCCACTCGGCCGACAAATTCCTGTGATTACGGTATTTTTATCGATTTTTCATTCATTAGGCTTTCATCTGTCGAAAATGCACAAGACGGATATAGAAAGTATCTGCAATCCGCTATAAGCGTATATTTAAAAAATTTCCATTTAACGATTAAGTAAGCCATAAATGATTATTAACTTTGTAAGCCTCTATCTCCGAATCTACACGGTCAAATTTCGTCGTTTTGGGTTAAAATGAGAGTGCTTGCAAAGCAGTATTTAGATCTGAAATAATTTTTAAATTCCATTGAACCGATGCTGTAAACGAGAAATTATTTGTAATGGAAAGAATTTGCCGAAATTTTAAAAACCTGTAAAAAAATTTTTAAAGCATAAAAATCGGTTTTTTTATAATTGCATATTGTTTGCTATGACACTAAGTAACTGTGAAAATTGCGTGCTCTTATTTCACCGTTATTTAAACGAGATACGCGCGATCAACTTTTTTAGATTTTGTTAATTAACAATTCTGGCACTAAAAAACTACGCGGTCGATCGTTACAAAAATTGTTATACGTAATTGTCATATGTTGAACTATCTTTTCTGAAAATTTGATAAATATTTATCAATTTTTATTTACCGAAAACATTTCTCAAAGTTTACGTATGATTTTTTACTAATTTTCGCATATAACTAATGGAAAATTAAACTTTTTCGATTCGCGATTCTTATATCCTTATAGGAAATCATCAAATAAACAAAAAAGTAAGAGTAAATTTTTTTGATTTAAGGTTTTGTTTCAAAGTTACAGACCCAAATGTCTCGAAAAATGGGCCAATTTTCGCGATTTTGGCTCTTTCCTTTCATTTCCTTAATTTATTTAAGCGGCTGCGCTTCGGAGTTTTCCGTATGACCAATTGTACGGTCTCGACTACCTGCTCTTAGACCCGATGCTTGCTCTCTCTTTTGTGTCATCCTATAGGGAAGGGCATTGACCTATATTTTGAATTCGACCTATTTAAATGGCTTCCTGCTAAGCTTTATTTAAATGCGAAAACTGAGCATTTCACAAGTAATATGATTTGTCGCTTGCTGGTCTTGACTTATGTAGTTTCTCTCGTCCGCTTCTTCTTGCGAGATGTGCATTACGGCTTTGGGAGTTTCTTCGATCGGATTACGCGAAAGCGCGTCAGCATTTAAGTTAATTCGACCCGGCTTGTATACGATATCAAAATTATACTCAGTTCCATCAGCATAGGGGCAAGTGATCAGTGCATATTATAAATTTTGTGCCCAATAAATAATATCTGAAATGTCTTATTCCAAAAACCGTCTCTGCGTCATTGAGCACCCGTGAAGCATAAGCTACCGGTCGATCTTAGTCTATAGGGCCTTCAGATAACACTGCTCCAACTCAGGTCTGGCTAGCGTCGGTAGTTAGTACAAATGGTTTTGTAGAATCGGGATAAATTAATATGGGTTCTTTGCATAATTTTTCTTTTAAAATATCAAAAGCTTCTTGCGCTCTATCATCCCATACAAAAGAGACAGTTTGTTTAAGTAAGTTACTCAATGGTTTTGCAATTTTTGAGAAACCGTCGATAAATCTGCGATAGTATCCTGCTAAACCCAAAAATTTTCGAACATTTTTAACAGTTCTTGAACGAGAAAATTTTCTTACTGTTTCTACTTTCTTCGGATTAGGGCGCATCCTTTCTTCGCTAATGACGTGCCCTAGATAACTTACTTCGCGACGTAAGAAGTAACATTTATCGGGCTGTAATTTGACATTTGCAGCTTTCAATCTTTTCAACAATTTAGCGAATTTATCATTATGTTCTTCCACGGTCTTAGCGTATACGATGACGTAATCGAGATATATACATACATTCAAAGTTCCGGAATTTAATTCTTGCTTATCTTCGGGAGGGATGTTCTGAAAATTCGTGCCCTCTTTTTTCATAGGTGTATTATGGATAATTTTATTAATGCAGCGCATAAATACTGCAGAGCTGGATTTCAAGCCTTGCGGCGCTCAGCACCACTCGTATTGTCCATCACCGTATACCGTAAATGCGGTCTTGTGTGGGTAATCCGGGTGTAATGGCATTCGATGAAATTCGGACGCAAGATCTAGGGCAGTAAAATATCGTGATCCACCGAGTTGATCGAAAGTATCTTGTATATTCAGTAAGGGATAATTATGTGATAAAGTAACTTTATTTAATTTGCGAAAATCTAGCACGATTCTATATCTTGGATTCCCATGACTATCATCCTTTTTACGTAGGCACCCAAGCGGGCTATTATAATCGGAACTGGAAGGAACGAATGAGTCCGCTGTCTAAGAACTCTTTAATTTTATCTTCAATCGGCTTTCGGTGTGCTTGATTGATGATTTGGAGGCCGATATTGAAACACTCCGACCGAGCTCGTATATTTTATTTTATATTTTTGTGGTCCGGGATGATATTTGAATTCGTTCTCTTATAAAGATTTTGTAATTTATATTTCTCTTATTTATGATATTTCGATCTTGGCTGACTCATTGCAGTCAAGTCTAATCTACCTAAAAAGAACTTATGTTTGAATTTTTTTTTAAAGAAAATGTTTTAAGAAATTCTTTTGAACAGACGTACTGCTGTTCAAAATACTCTTCTTATAGAACTTTCTCCAAGGACGTAATGCCTCGAAGATCTTCTATTTAAAATTAAAAATGTGTATAGTTAACCTTCAGAGGACGTATTGCCTCTGAAGTAGTACTATACGAAAAGCTGAAAACTAAAAAATACAAGAAAAAAAATATATATATATATGTATATATTATATGTGAACAAATAGTTTATTGTTCCTACGTTAATATACAACTGAAATTTATTTACTTTAAGAACGCTGAGTACAAGACAATGGACATATTGCCGAAGTCTCTCGACTCGCGCGCCAAAAAAAAGTAGCTACGAGAAATTTCTACTTAGTTAGGAGCCTTAGTGCTCCTTCCTGTTCGAGCTCTCTCGAGCGAATGACGTCGGGAGCTGCGCGAGCCGCCCTTTTAAGCTGTGGCGCGCATCTGCGCCGAAGCGCTGCTGTTTCTTCCCCCTCCAGTCCGCCGCTGCTGCTGCTCGCTGATTGTTTCGGCGCTGATCCGCGTTTTGAACTACTCCCGTTTCTCGAACTTTCTTAGCGCTTCACTTCGTCTCCGACGTCCGCGCTTGAACTTATACTTTTATAATTTCTTTTTGTTTTGCCCTTCCTTCAGGGTCGTTACAATATTGCTAATCATTAACAGTTTGATTAGTTATAGTGGAAATACGCTGTTGTAATAAATGTGTGGCTGTACGTTTCTCTCCAGGCAAGTGAAATTGTTCGTGGTAGATATCAATAAGACCTCAATTGTCTCCCTCTCGTTGGGTTCGAGATGGCTAAGTGTTAAAAGGGCCTCGACTCTCTCGGGTCGTGGGGCCTTGGTTTTTATAGAATCAACAAGTAAGCCGTATTCGGAAACTATGCCGGTGTATTCACGGATCGGTGTACTGTTAATAACGCATAGTCCTCTTGCTTCATCGTCTAGCTTTACGTATATATTTTGTGAATTTTCTAACAATCTTTCTATTTTTTCGCATTCTCGTAAATATTGTTATTCGGAATTTTGCTCATTTTCCGCGATCGCCATATCATCTAATGCTTCATTCATTGCATCAAAATTATAATTTGTATTGTATGCGGCGCGTCCCCTGGGTGGCGGATAGGGGAGTGCTCGCCGAGGTAACCTTGGAGGGTAAAGCAGAAATAAAATATGCTTCGTGGACCAAACAGGCCGCCGTGTTTGCCGTGCGGTGCGACCCGTGAGCTGCCAAAGGGAGATCCTGGATGGGGAGGCGATCCGAGGTTGCGCGCCGAAGTGACCTGAACCATCTTTGGCTTCTGCTGACGGCAAGACGGGAGGCTGGTTACCTAGCTAGTACCAGTCAAACGGCTTGAGCGAGTGTGTGATGTCGTGTGACGCCTGTTAGAAACTCTCCAGAGAGCCAATCACTTTTGTTCGGAGTGGGAGGTTCGAGAGAGCGGAGATGGGCTAGTGCGACAGCGCGCGCTATATTCTGGTATGATGTACCCAGTCTGGCACCGCCTTCAGTCATGTGTTGGGGCCATGTCAGCTGCCCCCATAGACGGGGGGATCCGGGTGGTCGGACACATACCGGGACGAAGAAAATCGATGTCAATGAATACTATAAACGAACCAAGAAAAGAGGTACAGGGAAACCTGACAGTTGACACCCTAAAGGTGCCAGCATCGCAAGACGGTGGATACCCAATCCACAAGTCAACCAGCAGCACTAGTATAGCCAGCGCGATGAGTGCCGCTGAATACGAAAATATGACAGTGATAGGGTTATGGCTAAAAGAACACGCCAGCCTGCGAGAAAAGTTGCTGGAAATAAGACGAACGAACAGAGAGATGATAAAAACTCTGGATAAGCAGAAGAACGTGAATACAACAATCAAAGAGGGACTACCGGTAATAGGAGCTATTATGATTGAAGTTTTCACGATGCTCGACAAGATGAAGGATGGTGCGAAAACGTTGTCAGCTCAACAACCTAGAGAAGACCATTCGAAGCCTCGCAAGTCGAAGAAGAGGGGACGGACATCATCCGACGGTGGCGGCGGTACCCCCGCTAAAAAAGATAAGAAGGAGGTCAGATCTGCACCTACTACGAGCAAAACGCAAGAGGAAGCTGCAGATACACACACACAAGGGGCTTGGCAGCTAGCTGCAGGAAGAAGAGCAAAGAAGAAAGGGCAGAAAAAACAGGAACAAAGCCAGCCTCAACAATTGAGGAATAGCGCAGGGAAGACCTCGCGGGAGAGGGGAGACGCAATCCTCATAAGACCGGAATTGGGTAAGACTTACGCCGATATCTTGAGAGAGATCAAGGCAAAGGTTAAGCCAGAAGAATTGAATACAGAGGTTAAGTATCTTAGCAAAACGAAAGACGGTGGCGTTTTGGTTGTCGTGGGTAAGAGTGAAGACAAAATGGAATCACTCAAAACGGCCATACAAACCGCAATAGGGCATGCAGGCACAGTTAGGAGCAAGATTACCAGAACTACACTGGAGATCAGGGACATTGACGGCCTTACGACAAAGGAGGAAGTCTGCGGCGCCATCGCTGTGGCCACGGGGTGCGACGAACAAGATACCAAAGTGCACCTCATCGAACCAAACTCGAGAGAGCAGAGGGTGGCAGTGGTCGAAATGGACCAGACCAAGGCCACAGCCCTGCTCAATATAGGCAAGATCCGTATCGGGTGGGTCAACTGCCGGGTGCGGGTTCGAGCGAGCGCCACGCGATGCTACCGGTGCCTCGGGTACGGTCACGTTAAAGCGCAATGTAAGGGTCCCGACAGAAGCACCAGCTGCTGGAAGTGTGGTGCGGCTGGGCACAAGGCCAAGCAATGCTCTGTGCTGGCTCAAGCAATGAAGTGTTTCTTGTGTACAGAAGCAAAGGTGCCTTGCGATAGGACGGCGCATGCTCCAGGAACCGGAGCGTGCGCGGTCTTCCGCAACGCTCTAAACGCGGCTAGGACCCAAAAATAATGGCGCGAATACTGCAAGGTAATCTGCACAGGAGCAGGCTGGCTCACGATCTCCTACCGCAGTTCATCGCAGAGGAGAGTGTGGATATCCTCCTCATAAGTGAGCAGTATATGGACCGAGATGCACCTGGCTGGGTGTCCAACGGCGCAAAAACTGCCGCTGTTTAGGTGCCCAGGCGAGGAATCGCGGATACGGTAAGCGGAGACGATTACGTGCGGGTGAGGGTGGGTCGCGTCACTTACTTCAGCGTGTATCTGTCACCGAACCTAACTGCAGCCGACTTCGCGACAAGGTTAGGGGCCCTAGAAGATGCGATAAAAGACGTTCCTGGGGACCTAGTAGTCGGGGGCGACTTTAACGCGCGAGCGACAGAGTGGGGCATGCCACAGACGAATAGGAGAGGTAGGGCGATACTTGAGATGGCAGCAAGGATAGGACTGGTAGTTGCGAACGAGGGAAATACAGCTACCTACCACAGACCAGGTTTCGGGGAGTCGATACCGGATGTAACTTTCTCTGGGGAAAGTACGATCCGCAAAATAAGGGGCTGGCACGTTACGGAAGAATTTACTGCTAGCGACCACCAGTACATTCTTTTTAATATCGAGGAAGAACGCGTGGAGAGGCGAAGTAGCGGAAACAGCTGGGAACCACGATGGAACACTCGACGTCTTAATCAGGAGGCGCTTACGGAGGTGATTCGAAGCTTACCTTCTAATGGGCTTCCGGACGAACTAGGCGGACGTGAGAAAGCGAATATGCCTAGTAGAACGCATACCGATGCGCGTCGGAGACGTAACAATAACGACGAAGGCCGACACGCAATGTACCTGTGGGATAACCCTAGATACGAAGCTTGAACTAGCGGGGGGCATTTAGAACAGCGTATCCGAAAAGTGCGCGGGCCTAGGCCGGCAGTCAGACGACTCTTAATGGCAACCACAAACTCTATTCTTTTATACGGAGCGGAGGTGTGGGCAGATAACAGCGGTGCAACGAAGAGGGGCGCTTCGGATCGCGTGCTCGTACCGAACGGTATCCGGGGACGCGTCAATGGTTATCGCGGGGGTGATTCCCGTGGATCTGCTTGCAATTGAACGCAAGCGGATCTACGAGAGTCTCCGGGAATCGGCTAGGGTGGAAATCCGAACCGAGGAACGCGATAGGACGATGCGAAAATGGCAGGAGCGATGGAGTGAATGCCGCCATGCGAAATGGACGAAATTATTGATTAAGGACGCNGGGAATCGGCTAGGGTGGAAATCCGAACCGAGGAACGCGATAGGACGATACGGAAATGGCAGGAGCGATGGAGTGAATGCCGCAATGCGAAATGGACGAAATCATTGATTAAGGAGGTAGGCCCGTGGGTAGGCAGAAGATGGGGGGAGGTCAATTTTTATCTCACCCAATTTCTTTCCGGACACGGCTACTTCAGGAGTTACCTGTCCGCGATGAACAAGGTAGCGACACTGAGTTGCAAATACTGCGGTGACGAACGGGACGACGTGAGACACACGTTTTTTGACTGCCCTCGGTGGGCTGATAGGCGTAGAATCTTAGAGGTGACGGTAGGGGCATTTACGCCCGACACGGTAGTGAAAACGATGCTTGCTAGCAAGCAGAATTGGGACGACATAACGGCGTTCGTGGAGACGGTTCTCCGCACGAAAAATAGTGACAAGTGCTTAGCTGACTAGACGACGATAGATGACCTATAGGTCGTAACAAGACAGGCGACCCCCCGAAGGAATGCGAAAGCGGCTACCGGGAGGATTCTCGCGGCCATATGAGAGGTGGAGTTTTAGTGGGTATGCATGGCGTCTGTCCCGCGCCAGAGTCCCACACACGGGGAGTCCGCACGGCTCCTGCCATGGTGCATTAAGCATTTCTCCAACTCTCCAGATAAAAAAAAAAAAAAACAAAAAAAAAACAAAAACAAAAAATTAATTAATTATATTAATATTATCATTAATCTTTATTAATTTTACTCGTTTCAAATTCATCTTCCTTGAACGGTAAATTTTCCATAAATTCTTCATCTGATTCTTCCGTACTCGTTTCATTTTTAATATTAGTATCATTTTCTTGGCTTATAGTAGTAAAATTATTAGTTTTATTAGATTCTTCCATATTTGCTGTGCCTTCACCAACGCTCTCTCGGCGTGTAAGCGCACAAAATTCAACTTTAGATTTATTAATTTCTCTCACGTTCTCTATATCACTTTCTCGGCATGTAAGCGCGCGGAGTTTTCCTATTATCCCTTCACCTTGTACATCTCACTCCCGGCATGCAAGCGTGCATAAAATTTCTATTATCAATTTATCAGTTTTTCCTGCGCCTTGAGCATCGCTCTCCTGGCGTGCAAGCGCGCGACTTTTGATTCTCTTAATTTCATTAATTATCTCTGCGCTAAACTCATCGCTCTCTGGGCTTGTGGGTTAACAAAATTCACAATATTCTTCAGACTTCTCTGTAATTCTCGATTCGTACAATTCTCATTAGTTTCCTCTGTATAGTTAAAATTTTCAACATTATTTTCTGAGCGTTCTTGCTCACACACGTCAGTCGTGTTATAATTTTCAATTACTGGTTCATTCTCAATTAATTTTTGCCTATTAATTTCATTTTCGATATTCCAACTTTCAAGCTTAAATTCCGTTGCATCTTTTGTTACTCTTTTCTCGCGACGTGGTAGGGGTTCAGCAGTTGCTACCTGTGCCTGTTATGTGTACACACAGCTGTGGGCTACGCCCTCTTGTTGTGTGTCTCCGCCGTTGATTTCAATGGCGTCCGTTCTACGAACACCGTCTTCTGCAGCGTCTCTTGATTTTTGATTGCCGTCTATAATTGTGTTTTTATTTTTCGAATACACCGAATATCCTCCCAATTTTATATTACCTTGAGAAAGTCTCTCCGACACGACTTTCTGTGACGTATTCCGTGGCGAGTACTCTGGTTCGTAATCGTACTCATTTTCCAGTAAACATTGCAAGTGTTTATCAAGAAAAGGAATTTCCACGTTTGCTAAAATACGGCAGTTTTGCTTGTAGCATATCTTCGTACTTGTCTGTTTAAAAAAATCGTTGCCTAGTGTGCCTGCTTCTCTTATAGGGAAGCTATCGGATACAATGTGAAAATGGATATCTATCCCGTCGTAATCGACTGTAATTGTTCCTGGCGTTTTTATTGACGCTGGTGTGATCCCTCTTAAAACAAGGATTTCCTTTGTGTTTATTAGTAAATAAATCGGAACGTGCGATATTTTTAATAAGTTTGGTGATGAGCCAGTGTCTAACATAAAGATTGCAGGTCGCGTTAATTCCTTATATCGATCTCAATATTTGGGGTTCAGCTTGATTGGTTTAGGTGAACACTGGTCTCACAGGGGCCGTATTCCCCTTCTGAGTCCTAGAGTTCGGGCGGGTGTTCGTGTTGGCTTCCCCATTGCCTAGCTGGGGATAGCTGCGATTGTTTCCCGCAGGCAAAACCCCTCCAAGCGTGTCAGCTGCCCATTTGTTGCAGTCTCTTTTCATGTTTCCCGGTTGTTGGCAATACTAACTAATAATCGGTGGCCTATTATTGTTTGGGCCTTGATTATTTCTGTTATTATTCGGTTTGAAACCTCTATTATTAAATTCTCTATTAGCGATGTTTAGCGTCTATTCTGGTGAGTAGACGTGGGATGTTTGCCGACTCTAGGTTGGTGAAGTAAAAACAAAACACAATGTTTAAAGTAATAAAAGGCTCGGATGAGCGAAATATATTACAGAAAGTGTGTAAGTACACTTGTTAAAAATAAGGAAAAGCGAGCGAAAATATTCTGACTAAACCAGAAGCTGACACTGCAGTGTGTTCAGCTCCGATTCTACAGCTCGATTGACTACAGTCGGGCAACAGGTACTGCTGAGAGAGCGAGAGAGAGAGAGAGAGAGAGAGAGAGAGAGAGAGAGAGAGAGAGCGCTCGAGCGTTGTCATAGCAACCCCTTATTTGATCGAGCTGACCAGCAGCGTTCAGAAACTTACGTAACGGCTAGCTCGACTCTGTCGCTTTCTCGGCAAATTCAAATTTAATGATTATACTTCAACATACCGCCTCCCTTGCTGCCTCGCAGCAACAAGGAAACAGCGGTACAACAACAAACAAAAGATAGAAAAGCATATTACGAAAGAAGCTAACCTATCCAACATGATGATCAGTCTACGCAAAATTTCAATGGGAATATTCCCTTAACAGACTGTCATTTACAAGTGTGAGTTCAAATCAGCACAGCTGAATTACAATACAAAATTTTTCAAAGCGTTAATTTTGACTCTAATTACAAAATTAACTAACTAAACTAAAAACTTTCAACAAAATTAAGAAATTACAAGAATAGCACCTAACCATGAGCTACAGAC
This sequence comes from Pteromalus puparum, assembly GCA_012977825.3. Classification (NCBI taxonomy): domain Eukaryota; kingdom Metazoa; phylum Arthropoda; class Insecta; order Hymenoptera; family Pteromalidae; genus Pteromalus; species Pteromalus puparum. The sequence continues at coordinate 24,194,694 of CM053170.1, forward strand.
TCTAACAGTGTGAGTGTTGTGTGTGTCTTCAGAGACGACAGGAGCTCTTCATCTGATGAAGCCCTGAGCCGCGAGTCGACCCTCTCAGTGTCATCATCAATGGGCAGGTAGATTAACTTCATAACTGGCCGTTGCACCTTCGAAGTAGCAGTCTTAACCGTGACCACTCGAACTTGACCATCCCGTCCAGGATGCACCTTCACGACCCGTCCCATGGGCCAATGGGCCGGAGGGCTGAGGTCCTCCTTCAGTAAAACCATGTCGCCTTCGACCAGCGGACAACTGGGGTGCAGCCACGCTGCAGCAGATGATGCAGCACCTCCGACTGCCACCTGCACCAGAAGTGATTTCTCATAATTGAGAGGTGACGCCAACGGCAAGTCCTAGAACCCAAATCTAATTCATGAAATGGCTCCGGCAACACCCTCAGCGGTGCGCCGATCAAAAAATGACCAGGAGTGAGAGCAACCAAGTCTGTGGACTCTGAGCTGAGAGGACTCAACGGCCTCGAGTTCAAGCAGGCCTCAATCTGAGCCGCCACCGTCGCCATCTCTTCGAACGTTAAAAGAGTCTCTCCAACAACTCTCCGAAAATGATGCTTGAAGCTTTTTACCGAAGCTTTCCAAAGTCCGCCGAAATGTGGCATTCGAGGTGGAATAAATAGCCATTTGGTCCTTTGTCAGAGCCTCAGCAACCTCATGAGAGAACGACGAAGCCTCCTGAAACAATCGATCTAATTCTGTCGCCGCTCCCTTAAATTTGGTACTGTTGTCGCTCAGCAAGACCTCTGGAATTCCCCGTCTGGCACTGAACCGTCGAAAAGCTACTAGAAACGCCGCCGTCGTCAAATCCGACACTACCTCTATGTGCACAGCGCGTACTACCATGCACACCAAAATACAAATATAGCCTTTCGTGGTTTTGGCTCCTCGTCCTCTCAAAAATAAGATGGGAAATGGTCCTGCGTAGTCCACTCCAGTTGCAAGAAATGGCCTCCTTGGGGCCACACGAAACGCTGGTAGCGGTGCCATTTGATGCTGCAATGGCTGCGCGGCATATCTAATGCAGCGCAAGCATCTCCTGTAGACGCCTTGAACGATTCTCATTCCTCTGAGAATCCAATAAGTTCGGCAGTTGCAGCTAATCATGAGCTGCATTCCTCCGTGCATTGTATTTCGATGAACCTCTTCCACGTACCTTTTTACCAACCAGCTGGACCCAGGCAAGACAATAGGATGCTTCTGATTGTAAAGCAGCAACGAGTTCTGCAAACATCCTCCAACTCTGAGCAGACCCCTCTCACAAATAAAGGGAGCCAAGCGGAGTAGTGGGCTGCGCGCGTTCAATCGCTGACCACTCCTGATTGATTGAATCTCCTTCCCGAAGTGCAGTGCCTGAATGTAGCGGGTCAACCCCACTCGAGCCGAGTCCATCTCCTCAGCAGACAAAGATCCAGCACATCGATTTCCCTTAGGTTTGGCTGCATTGAAGAGGAATCTATAACAGAATACGATAATCCGTACTGCCTTACTGTAACTGGGGAACTTTTCCAGGTACATTAGCGATGGCAATTCCTCTTCTTGCTTTATCAACTCCTCAATCGCCACCTGAGCCTGCACAGTTGCATCGTCCGTGCAACTCGGCCTATCCAGTGCTTTCCAATTTGTCCTGATCCACTCAGGACACACCACAAAGAAGACTGCATCAACTGAGAGGAAGTAAAACCTCTGGTCGCACAATCGGCCGGGTTATCCTCCGACTCTACATGTCTCCATTGAACTCCAGGTAACGTAGTCACGATTTGACTGACTCTGTTGGCAACAAAAGTTTGCCACTTCGATGGATGACTGTCCAGCCAATCCAGCACCAATTCCATTCCTTTAGAATCTGTCCAACAATGAACAGCTGCAGGCTTCAACAACACATCATCCAGCAGGTGCTTTAACAGTCTGGATAGAAGCACAGCTCCACAGAGCTCAAGCCTCGGCAAACTCTCAGTCTTAATCGGTGCGACCTTTGTCTTGGCCATAATCAACGTAGCTCGTTCTCCAGGGACCACCATGTAGGCTGCAGCGACGTACGCCCTCAGTGACGCATCGGAAAACCCATGCAGCTCCCCAGTCGTGTGTGTAGTTGAGCCAAACCACCTCGGTGTTCGAACCTGTGCTAGTTCTGGCAACTCAGCCCTCAATGACTGCCACTGTTGCAACAAGTCTCCATTAAAGGGCCAGTCCCAATCCACACCATGAATCCACAGGTCCTGTAACATGAGCTTAGCTCTCACCAAAACAGGAGCAAGCCATCCCAACGGATCAAACAATTTTGCGATCTCAGAAAGAATAACTCTCTTAGTGACGATCTTTGTTGTTGCTGACAAACTAACCTCGAAACGAAATGAATCGCTAGTTGGCATCCACTTCAAACCCAGCGTCGACACCGCCTCATCTCAATCTAGCGACAGCTCCTTTTGTTTCTCCACCTGAATATCCTCTAATATCTCCGAGCGATTCGAAGCCCATTTACCTAGTTCCATGCCAGCCGAAGCGAGCAATGCTACGAGCTTGTTCCTGATTTCAATTGATTCCGAAACACTATCAGCCCCAGCGAAAGCATCGTCAACGTACATGTTGTGACGCAGTACTTGTGCAGCGAGGGGAAACTCTCTACATCACTCTTTTGCAAGTTGCAACAAAGTGCGGATCGACAAATATGGAGCAGATTTGGTGCCGTAGGTAACGGTCAATAAACGAAAATCTTCGATGGGCTTTGACCCGTCGTCCCTCCAAACGATTCTCTGATAATCAACGTCTTCGGGATGAACTCGTATCTGTCTAAACTTCTTTACTATATCCGCCGTGAAAACAATTGCAAAACAACGCCAAATGGAAATGATGAGAGTCACGTCCGACTGGAGCTTCTGCCCAGTCAACAGAACATCGTTGAGTGAAACTTTCCCGTAGGATCCATTAAACACTACTCTAAACTTTTCTTCAGGTCCAGCCTCGACTGAATAAATTGGGTGATGTGTAAAATAGAACACATTATCCGAGCGATGAATGCTCGTCACTCTTTCCATGTGTCCTAACCTCAAATAATCGCCCATGAATTTTGTATACGCTGCATTCAGCTTAACTTCCTGAGCTTGACGCTTCTCTGAGCGAAGCAGACAAGCGACAGCAACTTGCCTTGTATGTGTGAATGAAACTTCTTGGAATTTTTCCGAGAATGGCAATCTAACCACAAATCTACCGTCAGGATCCCTGTAAAGGGTCGAGGTGAAATAGTCCTCACAGTATTGATCTTCTTTAGACAATACTCTAGGAGAACAAACTTCTTTGAAGGTCCAAAACTTTTCCAAAACTAGCGAGAGAGAAGGCTCAACACGAGCATAACACACCTGGGACTCCGAATCAATGGACTTTCCACCCGAGGAAACTCTACCCTTCAAAATCCAGCCCAACACAGTAGACTGAGCAATAGGCTCATTCTTGCCTCCCACTCTTAAACCAGGTCGAATAATCGCTGCGTAGACGTCAGCGCTCAACACACAATCTATTTTCTGTGATTTAGCAAAATCAGGATCTGCAAGTTCTAGGTCTTTGATATGTTCCCATGGAACATGTTCTACTTCTTCCCGTGTCATAACACCAGTCACCTTATTCAATACTAACGCCCTAAATTCAAAGCAGAAATCTACGTCCAGCCTGGGCCGTAAGCACAGAGAAACCTCACCCCTGGACAATGCTGACGAGCCAGCTCCAACTCCAATAACGGAAATTGAGACTGGCTCAACTTTACTCGACAAACTTTGTACGATCCTTGAGGACACGAAAAAGACTTCGGCACACGGATCTACCAAACAGCGTGCAGGAACTGAATTACCATTAGTGGCCTGTAATAGGACCTTGGCTGTAGCCATCAGCCGAGTCCTGCCAACCACCGCCGTATGCACCTCAACGTCAGCGTTCGCCGAGTCATCGGAGTTCGATGTTTTATCCCTCTCTGTCCTCGAATCTTCGCCTAGCTTTCGCCTATTCATATGAAGCTTAGTATGGTGTTTGCCCTTACAAATGGCACAACGAAGATTAACATTGCAATTCGCAACGAAATGTCCTTTTTCCAAACAATTAATGCAAAGCCTAACTCGTTTGCAAAATTTAAAACGAGCAGACGTGCTCATCTGGCAAAATTTTTGGCAATCAGCCAGTTGGTGTGCACCTTTACACTANTAATTAGGAACACCTTGCTACCAGCCTTGCCTGAAGACGTGGCAGCTGCGTTAGCGGAAACTGATCCTTTCCTCAATGAGCGATTGGACCTCGAACTTTTACGATTATCGAACGTCGGGGAGTCTGGACAAATATCCAGCTTTATTATCCAACGACTGAGAGCGAGATTCTATGAACGAGGTCAAACTACTAAAGGTGGGAAACCCATCGACCGTTTCCTGCGAGATGCGCCAGCTTTTAGCTGTTTGCTCATCCATCTTCCTTTCCACCAAATACACCAACCAACTGTCCCATTGCTCGACTGGACATTTTACATCGTTGCAAACATTCAATGCTACCTCAGCAGCGTCCAACAATCTAACTAATTCGTCAGCAGATTCCTCCTTTGCCGGTTTCAATTCGATAAGCATCTCCATATAGGTATGCATTCGCGCAATCGGATTATCGTACCGACGAACCAACTTGTTCCAGGCAACCTCGATGCTAGATCCGGTAATCGCAAGACCTTTCAAGCGGTGCGCCGCCGCACCCTCCACCGAATCTAACAAATATTGCATTTTGAGTGCAGGAGCCATGATCTTATTTTTAACCATAGATGTGAATTGTTCCTTAAAGGACTCCCACTCTGACTGTTTATCTCAGACGCTTGAAATTCGCGTTCGATCGCTGCAGCCTGCGCGTCAGTCGCCTTGTTACTGCGTTCTGGATTCACGGATCGATCTAGATCCTCAAGATCAGCTAGAGCTGCCATCAAGTCAGCCTGTGCGCTTATGTAGGCACACTCCGTGGCATTGAATTCATCGCTCTCGAAATATTCCTGATCCTGAAACTTCTCCTTTTTACCTTGCAACACTATATCTCGATCGAGGAAGTCGCTCCAATATGAGTCCAGCAACTTCAATCGCGCTTAAAGAGCGTGCGCGTTCAGCGTACCCGCCTTTTTGGTATTAACTATAAAGTTGGCGATATAATTGGCCTTATGACGTTGCCCAGACAACGTTTCCAAATCTGCGGCCGATGCCATGATAGATGAAGCTGCCAAAAGGTCAACGAATAAAGCTAAAGTGAAGAAGCAGGAAGGAGAAAATAAATTTTCAGCGTATAACGCGAAACCTCGACTCCAAAACCACACCACTTAGAGAAAGAACGAGCGATGACTCCGTAGAAACGCGCGAAAAACCGACGCTAAACGCCGCAGGTATGAGTAGGAGAGAGAGAGAGAGAGAGAGAGAGAGAGANGAGAGAGAGAGCAAGCCAATATGGCCGTCTACTTGCGCGCGCGAGCCGATACGCGCCAAGGTACCGCTACGCTATCAGCGAGCGAGAGGAAAATGTCGTAGGCCGTTGCGCAACAGCGCGCGGCCGTGCGAAATACACGTACGAAGAAGTGAGAGACTCAACTGTACGAAGCGCTGCCGCGTATAGCTAACGCTTCGCTATGCACGCGAAGCTGTTGCCGAGCGGCCGAGAAGAACGGGGGGAGAGACACTACTCCCACCTCGCACCGTGCGAAACACCTCGAACGCTACTGCGCTCCGAGGGAAAATCGAGAAGCCGATAACGGCTTTTAAACTTTTGAAAATGAAAAATGTTTTCAACTTTACTGAGGCAGGTACGTATATATGGATACGCCTGCACTCACGTAATCGACAATTTGTCAACAGAGACCAAACCACAACAAAAGCTGGGCGAAGAGAGAACGACAATATAAACAATTTACCAACTCCTCTCCGTCCGTTGCTTACGACAATGACTGCTGGCCCAGGAGATGCTCCAAACGCTGCCCAGACTGCTGGCGAAGGCTGTGTCCCCTGGAGTCCGATGACGACAAGCTGGTCCCGGTGTTGCCTCTTTACAGCAAAAGGCGTCCCTCCGCTGTACTCGGCTTGCCACTGGGATGCGACGACGATAAAACTTGGTTTTTTCTGATGACCTCTAAACAAATCTTGAATCCTCTAATCCTCTAACTTCTAGACTTCTAAACAACCTCTAATAATTCGTGTATTCTAATACCTCTAACGAAAGTTGACCATTGCGACAATTACAAGGTCGCAATCGGTCGCTGTAGCCGTTTAGCACACTTACTTTTAAACAACCAACAATTAACACCAACACTTTCACATGCTCTGCTACCAAATGTTTAGCGTCTATGCTGGTGAGTAGACGTGGGATCTTTGCCGACTCTAGGTTGGTGAAGTAAAAACAAAACACAATGTTTAAAGTAATAAAAGGCTCAGATGAGCGAAATATATTACAGAAAGTGTGTAAGTACACTTGTTAAAAATAAGGAAAAGTGGGTGAAAATATTCTGACTAAACGGTCTTTCTCCAAGTGAGAACGACACCAGAAGCTGACACTGCAGTGTGTTCAGCTCCGATTCTACAGCTCGACTGACTACAGTCGGGCAACAGGTAGTGCTGAGAGAGCGAGAGAGAGATTAGATTAGATAGGTCTTTATTCACTTTACAGTAAAAAATATAAATACATATGAGAGTCACAGCAACTATGTTGCAATAATACTACAAAATGTCATAATAAATAAAATAAATAAAATATAGCTGGTAGATAAATAAAAAATATATATATATATATACATTAGTGCGCTAGGCAGGTATTGGTGGTTAACGCCCACACATATTACAGTTCATTTACATTGTTTTGGTTTGGTCATAGACCTATCTAAAGCCTTGTACTAGCTAAATCACAGATTAGTTATCACGGGAGTATAACAAACACATAGGTACCACGATGTATAAGTTTGAACAATAAAATATATCACATACAGCCGAAAGGCTTTGTCAGACTAGATTAGCAACGCCGGACGATCCCTGGCAGTCAGAGTTCGAGAGCCAGTAAGTGTCGTCGCAATGCCCTTTTGAATGAGGCGATCGATGGTAGATTACGCAGGGTAGAGGGGAGAGCATTCCAGAAGCGAGCACCCTGAACCTGAAAGGCTCGAGTACCGATCTCGGTGCTCGCTGCAGGGATGTTAAGTTCCGGAGGAACTCGCCTAGCGGAGGGACGCGGCTTGTGTTTCGTGAAGAAAGAAGTCAGATACTTCGGCTCGCCTATCCGAACCGCCTTATAAATGAGAATGGCCTCAAAGTAGAGCCTTCGCGAGTCAGTGCTAAGCCAG
>CM053170.1:24202065-24221845 GCA_012977825.3 Pteromalus puparum
GTGCTCGCTGCAGGGATGTTAAGTTCCGGAGGAACACCCCTAGCGGAGGGACGCGGCTTATGTTTCGTGAAGAAAGAAGCCAGATACTTCGGCTCGCCTATCCGAACCGCCTTATAAATGAGAATGGCCTCAAAGTAGAGCCTTCGCGAGTCAGTGCTAAGCCAGTCTAACCGTCTCCGGTAGGGGGTAATATGCTCGTCCCTTCTCACCCCAAAGATATATCTCACACATGCATTGCTTAGTCTTTGTAGTCTTATCCGTTGTTCGTTCGATGCGTCCAGGACAGTCACAGCACAGTAATCGAGGTGCGGCTGAACCAGTGTCTCGACTAGCCTTTTACGAAGAGTCTCGGTGGTACAGCCATTGATGAACCGCAAGCTGTACAGGGCTTTGTTGACTTTTTTCGTAATTGAGTCCACTTGCGGTTTCCAAGTAAGTTTGCTATCAAGTACAACACCGAGACTCACGACCGTTTCACTGAAGGGGACGATCACTCCGTCCTGCGAGAGTCCAGAGAGTCCGTCCAGAGAGAGAGAGAGAGAGAGAGAGAGAGAGAGAGAGAGAGAGAGAGAGAGAGAGCGCTCGAGCGTTGTCATAGCAACCCCTTATTTGATCGAGCTGACCAGCAGCGTTCAGAAACTTACGTATCGGCTAGCTCCGACTCTGTCGCTTTCTCGGCGAATTTAAATTTAATGATTTTACTTGAACAAGCGACATACCCGTTGTTTTGCCCATTGTCGTTAATACGATTATTATTATTATTATTGTTATTGCCATTATTGTAATTGTTCTGACGATATCTTGGTTGTTCTGATCCATTTTGATTATTATGATTATTATAACGTGGGTCGTTATTTTGCTCACAATGTTAAAAATAATTATTACCGTCGCGTGGCACGTCAGGATGCGCATTATTTTAATCATTTTGGCCCGAATTTCTATTTGTGTCATTAAATCTTTGACTTTGTCCATTAAAGCTTCATTCTTGGCTGTGGTCTATTGTTGAAATAATTATTATTGCTGCATCTCGCTCCCGAGGCTTGATTTTTCAATTGTAGACGTAATTTTAAACAATTTAACGCTGCATGTCCTATTTCGCTACAGAAATTACATTTTATTTCGGGCTCGGTTTCTACGACGTCAACTCGTCGAGTTTTTTTCGTTTTCGATCGTGAATCACCTCGCTTTGTCTCCTCTTCTCCTTCTCCAGTGTCAGCAAAGTCTCTCTCTATTTCTATGGCAATCTCACGTGCTTTCTCTAACATACTTGGAACGCCCATTCTTGCCTGTATTTCCTACCGGAGCCCTCACTGAAAATACCTTAGGTCAACAGCTGAACGATTTACCAGTATCGAGTGCCCCCTAGATTTTCGTGCAGCGGATTCACGAGTTTTGGGCTGCAGCAGCCTGAAATCGCCGGTGGCGCCACCGCCAGACTCGTTTTTGGACAACAGTAGCACGAATTTCGGGCACCAGCAGCCCGAAATTAGCGGCCTGAAACTACACGTCGTTTCGTAGAGAGGGGCATTGGTTCATGACGCAGGAGCCCTAAGGTATTTTCAGTGCTCTTATGAAGAATTTTATGCAATCTTTCTCAAGTTCTGTATCTATTTTCGTTTCTCGCGTGATGCTGCTTTTTCTAATTCCTTTTTGATTTCAAAAATTCGATTCGCATATACAACTATATTCTCCGATGAGCGTTGTTTCGCTTTTGCTAACTCTTCTGTGATATCGTGATAAGTTTTAGATGATCCGAAATTCTTTTCAAAAAATTCGATAATTTCCTCGATTGACGCGAACGTGTGTCCTCCTGCGCACATCAACGCGTCGCCAAAAAGTCGCATGTGAATCAGACGAGCTAATTCTGTATGAGCAGACTCCAGTAACATTGCTTTGGCTCGCATGCAGCCGCCGGTAAATAACGTAAGTGGTACATTCGCGCCGTTGAATCTCGGAATAATGTCTATAGTATCCTTTAGCGAAATCTCTTTGATTTGAGGTGCCATATTATCTTCTTCGTCCGTATCAATATCAAGAAAGTGTTTTCGCATCATCTTAACTGTTCAAAAAGTTCGCGGATGCGGTTCCTATGGGCGTGGAAAAAATGTCGCGTAGCTTGTATTGTCGGCTGGTTTTATTGAGGTAGTATCTGTATGTAGATTTCCTTGTGCACTAGATGATCTTTGTTTTATATATTTGTAAATCTGTGGGAATCCGATCACTGTTTTGATTTTTGTACTGAATGCTTCCGTTCATTTTCCGGGTTTTCCAAATACTCGTCTAAAGCTTTCTGTTTCACTATTGGGCTTAAGCCTTCTCTGAGTTTGATCGTAAATTTACTTTCTAAATTTCTGACTTCTTCCGCGGTTTTTTTTATTACTCTATCTAAATCTTCGTTCTCGTCGATAAAATTATTCTCGGGTAGATATCATTTTCTCGTGGTTTTCGGTGTCTCACAATTTGCGCAACTTGATTCTATTAAGATATTCTCGGCGTTGTCTGGGGTATCCGCGCCTTTTTCTGATATTCCGACGGTTTGATTATCAAACTCGTGATTGACCGGATTCTCTATAATCGTTTCCGAATTGGTAGTCGTCGAATGTGATTTTGAACTTTGATGAAAAGACGCCGGTGTAGAAGTAGTGCTTGTTTTTAATAGAGAGGTTGGACTCGGTGCCCTTTCGTTAAATAATGCTAGACTTCCTGCTACGTTGTTGGAACTAACTGTGTCTTCATTGACGGGAGGCAGTGTAGTAGTTAAGTTTATGGGGACTATAGTCGTATTAGTGCTCGTGAAATTATTTTTAGCTGTTGTTTTTTGACCAATATTAAGACGAGGAGGCTTTATAACAAAATTTTTTTTTATTACCGGTTTATTTGTGAATTTAGTGGCCGAATTTGTTATTAATGAAGTTAAATTTTCCAAAGCGTCGTCGCTGCTTTGAACTCTATATGTACTAAACAAGTCTTTATTTTTATTTTGAGGACGATTTATGTTTTTCAATGCGTTCGAAGGGATGGGATACGGATTGTCAATGTGATGCTTCGCAAGACTTTCGTCTAGAACCTTAAAGCTTTCGCGTACTCGAATTTCGAATTTTGCACTAAGAATCGATGTTTTTTTTTGCAATTTATGGTATTTCTCTTTGTCTTCTGAATAAGTGTTTAAAAGGCTATCATCAAAGTCAATTCGCTTAGTCCCTCGAGTCTTATTTACGTGGATTTCTTTATTGAATTCGGAATCCCGGGACTCGTCACTACTCGACATACTTATTTGTTAATACAAATTTCATTTTTAAATGTCTGTTATTTATTTAAGTTTACTCTTTCTTAATTATATTTTTAACGCGACACATAAATTCCTGAATTTATTAAAATTTAACTCGAGCTTGACCTTTCAATCGGTATATCACTTATTAATTTTATTCTGATTTAACTCATTGTCAGCAGTTTCGAGTAACGCGTTAAACCTTATCTTGATTTCAATTCGAACAGCCAGCAATTCTATGGCACTTTTAGTTTCTGTTTCATTTGTTTTTACAGCAATTTGGGAATTGTCGATTTGTGAATTAAATTCTTTCGCTTGCTCTATTAGTTTCTCTTTTTCAAATGCTAATCTTCTCAGAAATCTCTTTTTTCCACCTCTCTTACTATTTTTCTTCCAAGTGATTTGAACTGATTGACTCTCTGTATTCATTCATTTTATTTTGCGTATTAGACGGGACTAAGCGACTGCTGGTTAAAGCAAATCGAATAGGATTTCAGGAGAGTTAGCCGCTGATTAAAGCAGATCGAGACTGGTCGACCGCTTTGACGGAGAACTCCAATCAAAATGCTTAATTTCTCCATATGACCATATTTGGAACCTCAATATTACACGTACATAGGGTCTGATCGCCTTTCTAGATTATTTTCCCACTCGTGCATCTTCAGTGCTTGTTATTCTCGAAAATTCGGTGTCTGTTGCTATCCGCCTTCTCCTCATCTAGCTGTCACCCATCGTCTTCTAGTCATATTGCACAATTGCTCCGGCTTGCGGGAGCTTTTATTTAACCTTTCACTTGTTTGCACAGCTGTGGAATGTTGGTGGCTATTTCTTGATTCTTATTTTCGGGCATTATAATAGTGTCACTTTGATTGAAATTCTACGAAATGTCGCCTCGCGCGAATGCGTAGATATTGCCATTCGACGTTCTGTATCCAGGCCACTTCTCCTCTTCTAGCTTGTAGCCGTCGTCTCCGAATTGTTGCACACCTGCTCCTACGCTCGTGGCGCTTTTGTCCTGACTTCTATTGTTTGCACAGCTGTGGAATGTTGCGGCTACTGCTTTACTCTTTCTTTCCGATTTTTATCATAAAGTTGTAACGGTTGAAATCTGCTATGTTTGTGTGCGTATATCGTCGTCGTTGTTTCGTAATTAGCCTGTTTCTCCTACTTTGTTCATAAGGCGGGTTTAAGAATATGATTTTGTTGTTCATTTTTCTGGCTTGTAGTTAGTACGGGGCGTTGCACGTGTGAGATATCGTGAGCTTGTTTGTGATTGGCGTTCTTGTGATTCTACTATTGTTAGTTTATAATTTATGATTTCACGTAATTATTGTATCGTTTTTATTATCAATATTGCATTTAAACTTTACGTAATATTGTCTCTCTAGATTCCGTCGTCTCTCATTTCTTTATCTCCCTCGAAAAAAAGATGTATATTATTTTTATAGTTCATTCGTTGGGCTTAAATGAGTCATCACACGTGCCTGTCAGTCTCTGTGTTCAAGTGTTTTGAATCTAAGCCGCTCGGTTACCTTATCTTTTATTATTGTCGTCGTTTGTTACCTCACTTACGCTTCAACTCAGTGGGACTATTGTAAGCATTGATATAATATGTATAATTTGTGTATGTATGTATAACTTGTTGTTTTACTAAAAGTAAAAATTCGAAAATTTTGAGCATTTCACAATAGCGACGCGCTGCCTGTGCCTGTAGAGGACGTAAATATAAATAGTATAGTGACCAGTTAAGTTGCGGAAAACATAAACTGCCGCGTGACATTCGTTTGTAATAAAATACAACGGTGAAATCTAATTCAGTCGCGCGAACAATAATCGCGAACAATGCAGCTTAGATGACTCTTCACTATACATATAATCGAGACTTCTGTCTGATATTTGGCAATGTGCGAGGCAATGTGGACCGTGTACAGATCATCGGTGCAGCAGCTAGCGCAGGTGTACGCACGTGCGTCGGGAAGGAAAGCATATTGCGTGTCATTATGCTAGATTTTAGCTAAACCTGACGTTAGAAAAAAAGTTACAGCTCCGAAACAAAGCCTAGGGGCAGATCGAAACTTTACTGCTGTTTGAGTCATTTGCGCTAATTAAATATAGATATCATGGGAGTACTTTTTACCTAAATTTAACATAATTATCCACATGTTTCCCGAGGTTATTTTTTCTTTTTTCATATTGCAAAGCTGTGGGAATTTGTTTAACTTAGCCACTTTTTAGCGATTTCTCAAAATTCAAAAAGTTCAACAGGTGGCACCTTGAGGGCTGAAAATTCAGGAACAAGCTTTTTTTCTAATGTACTTTTATAAGATAAATCGGTGGTAATATTTGCTTACCGCCCCTCCCCCCCCCCTGCAACGTTTTGTAAAACTTGGCTGGAATTACCCATATATAAAATGGTTATTAAACGGTGTATCAAAATTTCAATGCTGGAATCGCGAAATGATTACAATAGCTTATTGAATTAAAAGGCCTATTGGATAGAAATTTTGTACAGGGCTCCTTTTTTTGTAGTTTCAAGCACTCTGCAGATCCTCCGCAGATCCTGCCCCCCCCCCCCTGTTAGTTAAGACTCTACTCATAATCAAGCTTAAATCCTAAAATGATTCGCTCGTATAATTACAAAAACAAGGAATCCATTATTTAAAGTAGAAGATAATGTGCGATTGAGTAAAGTTAAGCAGATTTTTGAAAAAAAGTATACACCTTACTGGTCAACGAAGATGTTTACATTAAGTAGAGTTGCAGCAACGAATCCATCATCTCAATGACTATCAGGATAAGCCAATCACTGGAGGATTTTAAGAATAGGTCTTATCGAGAACGAAATATCCTGAAATTTATAACATAAAGAAGGTTCTGACGAAACAAGGAAAACAGGTCTACGTCAAGTGGCTTGGATTCGATAAATCTCATAACAATAGGATCAATGAAAATGATATGTGATAAGTGGTGGAGGCTATTACCCCCACCTGTACGTTACAATTAACTTTCTCACTCAATCCTGCTTGAGGTTCAATCCAACTCTTTTTGCATCTGGTAGTATCTTGTCGAATAGATCTTCATAGTTCACGATGCCTCAGAATATCTTATCTGGATATGCAAAGAGACTCTCATCAACTTTGTGAGTTGGATTCAACTTATGCTGTTCCGCAACTGATATACAATAATATTATAAAACAAAACATTCTCATCTATCAAAATATAGACAAATGATCTGGAATTAACATTAAGGGGACTTAACCACCTTTACAAGCTTTATAAGCATGTTTGAAATACGCATAGTTCTGATATCAGTGTGGGGATCTAGAACCTCTCTCGTTTAGTATATCTCTCAGCTACTTAAACATCGAGAAAAAAAAAACATATTTCTCATCGTTGCTTACATCTCTTTTGCTCAGAAGATATCTTATAGGAGCACGAAGTTGATTGTGCTAAGGCGACTGTAAGGTCAAATCACCGACCGAGAAGAAGACAATTCTCAAATTTGAGAATTTAAAGCATGGTAAACGCGTTCCTTACATCATCTATGCCGACTTTGAGTGTCTCTTAAAACCTCCGCAAAATAAGTATGCTTTCCAAGAACACCAAGCTTACAAGCTACTATGTGAAAAGTAACACACATCTGGCTGGTCCCTCGGTGATCGGCGTGGTGATAGTGCGCGGACGTTAGCCGCGTAGTGCAATCACTATCACCAGTGCATTGTCTGCCAACTTCCGTTAAATGCGTGGTACGCCCGGGGTACCACGCTTGTCCGCGTAACCGTGAGTCTACCAGCGGGAGGGTACTCGGGAAAATACAAATGAATACACTGAGGATAACGATAAAAGAAGGATATATTGTGACTCTACTAATGATACAAATCGGTGTACAAAGTTCGTACGCGCGATGGCGAGAGGATCGCGCACAATGTCACACACGAAGCCGGGTCGAGGACTCGGTGGCAGCGAGTTCAGACCTGCGGCAGCTTCGCGTGGAAGAGGATATAAAACGCAACTTACTCGGTCGCCGGTTCGCCGTTGGCTAACTCGCCCTCGCGTTCCTTACAGCACTCCACGGGATTCCGGGCCGCTCGTACTCAGGTCTGGAGGCGTCCCTCCAGGTGATGACGTATTCGGTGAGTCCCGGTGTGCGCCAGGTGCGGTAAAGGATCCGCGGACTATTAGCGGTATCTCGCCGATGTTGATCCGGCCGAAGCGAACTCGAGTCTCCCCGCTCGCTCTCTCTCGCGCGCGTACCTAACCCTGTCGACGTCGGCCGCCGACGTCGTCTGCTAGCATACGCGCCGACAGCTCCGCCTCGCGCGACTAACGAACGCGCGGGAAATTCAAGCGCTCGTTACACCCCCCTTCCAGACGCCACGTAACCCAGTGAAGTGGCTCTGTAACTCGTCGCGCGATACGGGCTATGCTGAAATGAAATGAAAATGGTTGATGTTAGGATGGTAGGGTTGCAGGACCTCCGCAGAATGACAACACGGGATTTCGGGGGAATTCGGTTACTTTATTCACCGCAGCTTACACCTTTCTCCTACTTCCTCCCAAACTTCCAAGGGTACTCCCTTCTGATCGCCTCGTGTTCGGCCTTGCTTGGGCACATAGCTGAGTTGCGGACCCCTGCGTGACCGCACACGAAACACCTGCGCCCCTCCGTCCTCTTCTTCTCACGGTAGGCCTCTTGTTGGCGCGCCTGGCTCAGAGCGTGCTCTTCGGCCATGCGGGCGCGGTGCAGTTGCTGCTCCAGCCGCTTGGCTCGTTGCGCCGCCTCAGCCCGGCGCGCGTTCTCCTCCCGTGCCTCTGCCTCCAGCTTCTCCCGCTCGAGGCGCAGGCCCTCCAGCCGTTTACGGGTCTCTTCGGCGTGTTGCTCCTCTTCGCGGCGTCGGAGCGACCGAGCTCTGCGAGTCGCGGTGATCGCTGCCTGCTCTTCTCGGCGAGCTTGGACGCCCACGGCCCACTCGGCGGCGTCGGGGTGTGCATTCTCGCCACTCCGGCGCAGATATTCGTCGAAGCGCCGGAAGGCTCCAACCTCCCACACCTCCAGGCCGTGGATGGCGTCGCGCAGCTCGCAGAGCTCCCGCTCTATGGCCTCCCACGACCCGGGTTTCGGCTCCTCGCCGCTGGTCTCGCCAGTCGGGACAGGGTCATCCGCCCCTCCTCGGGCTTCGCCGTCCTCCGGCGGTGTTGTTGCTGCTGGCGTGGGGCCCTTCTGCTCGCCCCGCGCCTTCTCGCCTGGCTGCGGCTCGTCCACGGTGGGCGTGGGGCTCTCCTGCTCGCCCCGCGCGTCTCCAGCATGAGCGGTGACCGCCTCGATCACCGTCTTGAAGGACGAGTTCAACTCGTCCTCGGAGTCGGCCTCGCCGGGCGCGCCGCCCAGGCGAACAGCGTCGGCGTAGTCCTCCAGATACTCGGACTTTAGGCCGACGGTCCAAGGGTCCCACGGGGCCGACAAGCGGCGCCCGCGGGCCGCGCCAGTGCGGTTCATCTTCTTCCTAACAGCTGTGGGGCAGGTGGGAAGGAGAAAATGTCAATGATTGGGTAATGATGATAATTTTGCATGAAACGATAAAATGACTATGTCTATGAGGGCGATAGATGATTCGTGACGCGACGTTGAGCGCGAGTCCGCCGCGGCGACACATTGAGCACGCCTTGCGGCGAGCGGTTCTTGGCGCCTCGCGGCCGCCCTGGTCTCCGCTTCGAGGGCTTCGCAGCCTCCGTCGCCGCGTCGGTCTTAGTCTCATCGGCGCGCGCCATGCCCTTCGCTCGCGCGTTTTTGCTTTTCGGTGGCCGCCCGCGCGGGCGGCGGGGGGCTTCTACTCTAATTCGCTCGCTTTCGGCCTGCGCCTCGGCCGCCGGGGCCGTTACAAATCGGCCAGGCCCTGAACTACGCTCGCGGTCCCCTTCCGCCGCTACATCATTAGACTCAAGCTCTTGCTCGAGTGCGCTCGCTTCGGGCGGGTCGCGCGTCGCCCTCACGCTTTCGTTCTCCCCCGGTGGTCGGGTTGCGTCGTCGTCTTCCTCGTCATCTTCGGGGCCGTAGTATTTCTTCAGCTCTTCTGCGGCTACCAAGTCTTCTATTTTTCCTTCGTTACTTTGCAGCTTGAACGTGTTCGAGCCGACCTGCGCGATAATAGTGTATGGACCGGCGAAGGGTAGGGCGAGCTTTGCCGCTACGCCTCCCGCTGCAGACGAGAGTGTATGACACCGCTTCCACACCAATTCGCCGACCTTAAACTCTACGGGGCGACGTCGCTTATCGAAGTGTACCGCTTGGCGGTCTTGCTCGGTCCGTGACGCCTGTTTCGCCTGTTCGTGCAGGGCCGGGAGATTGGCCAGTCGTTTTCGCCACTCCTCGATCCTTCTCGCTCTATCGCTTGTCGGTCTTCCGCGCGCCTCAATGACGCGGGCGCGTTCAGCTGTCTGCCGAAGTTAAGTACGGCTGGCGACACTCTGGTCGCCGCGTGGACTGCCGTATTGTACGAGAACGCTATCTCGTTTAGGTGTTCGTCCCACGTCCTGTGGTTGCCCTCGGCGTAAGTGGCTATTTCTCTTTTCACCGTCCGGTTGACCCTCTCCACAGGGTTGGCTTGTGGATGGTACGGTGGATTGAAGGAGCGCTTGATACCCTGAGCCGCTAGATACTCGTCTATTAGCTTATTCTTAAATTCCGTGCCGTTATCGGAGTGAAATACTTCGGGTGCTCCGAAGCGCAATATCACTCGTTCTTTGAGTGCGGCTAAGACGGCTTTCCCGTTAGCTTTCTTTAGGGGTACACACTCGATCCAGCGTGTAAAAAGATCTTGAAAGATCAGGGCGTACTCGTACCCTCGTGCTGTTCTCGGCATGAGACCCATGATGTCCCCTGCCACTACCTGCCATGGTCTCTGCACTGCTCGCTTCCCCATAAGTCCGTGTCGCGGTCTCTGCTCGACCTTGCTCTTCTGGCACGCCTGGCAGCGTTGCACGTAAGTTGAGACGTCCCTGTACATCCGTGGCCAGTGATATAGCTCGGCCACTCTCTTGTATGTTTTCTCGCAGCCAAAGTGGCCTGCCGTTGGTTGGTCGTGGCACTCTTTTAGTACTCTTTCTCGTTGTTCTCTGGGCACGACCAGCTTCCACGCTTCTTCGTCTTCTCCTAGCGTGTCTTCTATGTCGGGATCCACTTTGTATTTATACATCCGCCCCCCCACAATTTTCCATCCCGGAAAATTTGTAGGCTCGTCGCTGACTTCTTTATATCTCGCGTTGTACCATTTATCCAGCGACGGTGGATCCTGACTGATCGTCGCTATTTTTGGTTTTGTCTCCTCAAACATCCGGGACAGGGCGTCTGGCACGTGATGGTCTGCGCCTTTTCGATGCTCGATCGTATATTTATGCCCTTGTAATTCCAATGCCCAGCGGGCCAGCCTGCCCGTGGGGTTCTTCAAATTGCAGAGCCAGCGAAGGCTGCTGTGATCTGTTATCACTCGGAAGTGATAGCCCTCGATGTACTGACGGAATTTTCTTACGGCATATATCACAGCTAAGCACTCTCTCTCGCTTACTGTGTAATTTCTTTCTGCGGGTGTGAGTACTCGACTTGCGAACTCCAACACTCGTTCTTGTCCGTCTATCTCCTGCGTCAGTACTACGCCGATTCCTGTGTCGCTGGCGTCCGTCTGGATTACGAACTCTTTGTCGAACGCTGGGCTATGCAATATCGGTGCTGAGGCGATCAGAGCTTTGATCGAGTCGAAAGCCTCTTGCTGTTCTTCACCCCAGATGTACGGTTGATTCTTTTTCGTTAGCCGTGTTAGCGGTTCTGCTAACGTGGCGTAGTTATTTAGAAACTGCCTGTACCATGACGCCATCCCATGGAAGCGTCTAAGTTGTTTTAGATTTTTCGGCGCCGGGTAATTAATAATCGGCGCAATCTTCTCGGGGTCTGGCCTGAAGCCGTTCCGATTCACCAGCACGCCGAGGTACTTTACCTCGTCCCGACAGAAAACGCTTTTCTCTCGGTTTACCGTTAAACCTGCGTCTTTCAATCTCTTCAATACGCACTCGAGAATTCTGAGGTGTTCCTCGAACGTTTCCGTAGCGATTATCGCGTCATCGAGATAAGCAAAAGCGTGTGGTTGCAGTTCCGGTGTGATAATTTTGTCCATTAGCCGTTGGAATGTGGCTCCGGCTTCTGACAAGCCGAACGGGAGTCGTGTAAATTGGAACAATACCAGCCCGGGGACTGTAAATGCTGTGTATTGTTTACTTTCTTCGCTCAGTGGTATCTGGTGGTACGCGCTACTGAGGTCGATTGTCGATATGTAGCGCGCTCGCTGTAACTTGCGTAATATCGCATTCATCTGTGGAAGTGGGTACGCGTCGCAGCGCGTAACTGCGTTGATTTTCCGGAAGTCCACACAGAATCTATATTTTCCGTTGGCCTTCCTCACCATCACCACTGGGCTCGAGAATGCGCTATTGGACGGCTCTATAATTCGTGCTGCGAGCATGGCTCGTACTTGCTCGTACATCTCCTCTTCCAGTTTTCTTGAGACTGGGAAATATTTCTGCTTTATCGGTCTTGTTGACTGCATTTCTATGGTATGCTCGATCCAACTCGTGCATCCAATTTCTCCGCTATCTTGTCCAATGATCCGATCTAGCAGCGCGTTAAGCACTTCTCTCTGCTGTTCTTGCACCGGGGCTAAGCCCAGCGATGCCAGTGCTGTTGACCCGCCGTCTACTGCGGCTAATTCCAGGTCTAAGTATTCATCGCTTTCTTTGAGGTGAATCTTCGAAATTGTCGGGTCCAACACCGCCTTAAAGGTCAGTGTGAAATTTACCCCGACAATGCAGTCCGTTGGAAGGTCCGGGACTATAGCAACACGTACTTCCTTACTTAGGCTGCCAACCTCGAAAGGTAACCATACGTATCCCGCAATTCTTGTGTAACTGCCGTCGGCGAGTTTGGCGCCGCGGCCGTTGTTCGGCATTACCTGCCTCCCTAGCGCGCTCGCTAGCTGCAGGCCTATGGGGCCCATACATACTCGCGATGCGCCGCTATCGTATAAAGCGCGGAATCGAAAATCTCCGACCCTCGCTTGCAACCACCATCGTTTCTCTTGGGGGTTATCCTCGTCGCGCGGAGTCTCGTCGGGCCCGACGTCCTCCGCTCGACCGTTCAGGGTCTCCTTCGTCGCCCTTTCGGGTTTCGGTTTGGCCCTGCCAGGCTCCTCGTGCTGCGTCCCGCACGTGCCTGCCTCATCCCCTTTTCCGTCGACATCAGTTGTCAACAGGGATGAGAGCGCAGTGGGCTTTTGCGCGCTTGCGCCCGTCTGCGCATCCGTCTCCTTATCGAGACCCGCCGCCGTCGCGGCGCCAAGCTCCTCACTCATTCTTGGTGAAGCTATGCTTGTCGCGTGTCGTTTGGCACGCATTCTACCGGCCTTGGGCTTGGGGTATTTTCCACCCCTCGCCTCCTTGATGTTCGGGTTAGAGGCCGTGCCGAAATTCTGCGAGCGTCTGTCGGCCTCCGCTAGGCGCTCGCCGCCTCGTTTCCCTCTTTGCGGATTTTCGTGAGGTCCTCTTCGCAATTTCTCGCGATGTGACCCTTCTTCTTACATCTGTAGCAAGTCGGACCTTCTCCTTTCTCGCCCTTCTTTTCGCCGTGGTGTTTATCGTGGTGTGGCCTGTTGTTTCTCTTTCCCCATTTCTGCAATCGTTCGTCCAGCATTTTGCTGAACATGGCCGTCATCTGGGCGTTATGGTCCGTTGTTTCCACTGCTACCGTTGCCACTTTTGTTGCTTTTGTTTCTCTTGCTTGCGGCTGGGTGGGCGCCTTGTACGCCAGGTTGGAAAGTAATGTCTCTGCTGGGGTTGGAGAGTCGCGATAGTTCTTTCGCGTTGCTACTACGGTTTCTGCTTCTGTTGCCATTTCTCGGTAACTGTTCCAATCGTAGCAATTTCTGCGGGGTGTCAGCACTTGCAATTCCGGTCTTAAGTTCCGGTGGAGGGTATCTAAGGCTTGTTCTAACGGTGGAGGCGGTTTCTGTTCGTCCATCATCCCTCGCAGGCAGGTCATATAGTCTCGTACGGACTCTTGTCCGCCCTGAAACCTCTTTTCAATGTCGGCAGCTAGGCGCTGTTGCAACTGTCTGTTGGTGCCATACCAGCGCAGTAGTGCGGTGCGGAAATCCTCCCACGTCTCCCACTCCGCGTTGCTGCTGTAGTGCCATTCAAGGGCTAATCCAGTCAGCACGTTAGGTATCGCGTCCATCTTCTCTTTATCCGACATTTTTGCTGCTCTCATGTTCTTCTCTAATTGCGCGGGAAATTTAAGCGCTCGTTACAAAACGTAAACGCGCAGAATAACTAAAAGCACGTAAAAGTGTAAAAGTAGAATCAAAGCCAAAAAACATCGATTCATAGAAACAATACAGCAAGAGACGTAGAAAGTGAAAGGCCAAGCAAACACAACGGCGCTACAGCAGAGGACCACTACTAAGGAGACACACCTATACGCACGCACACTACAGCGCTATAGCAGAGGACCACTACTAAGGAGACACACCTATACGCACGCACACTATGGAGCTACGGCAGAGGGACATCACTAAGGAAGCACACTTATACGCACGCACACCACGGCGCTACAATGGTAGCACGCGACCAAAGAGACACACAGATATGCCGCACACATTATGACCGTGGAGCAAAAGGCGAAGCGAAACAGGCACATCGATATGTACACACACATGCTAGGAAACAAGCACTGCTCAGCAGCATCGACGAAAGAATAGAAATCACGCATAGCAGAACAACGGAAGGCAAGAAGAAGAAAAAGTGAACTAGATCATCATTCGCACATTTTAGCAGGAGAACGCCGCTCGGCAACATGAAAAAAGTGACAGGGCCGCCAGTCGAAGGTTGCCTAGAACCAATACGTGCAGAGGTTATTGAAATCTGGAGGAACGCTCGAGCACGGCTAGATCATAGCTCGATGCCGACGTAAGAAGAAACACTGCCTAGAGGATGTGCGATGGCTATTACAGACGAGAAAAATAAAACTCCGAAGCCGGAGAGAAGTTGCCGCATGGCAAATAAAACCATTCAATCCGGCATTAGAAACGACACCGCGCGGCGGTTAGTAAGTTGCAGCTCTCTAAATCCACAGGAAAAATTCGAGAGTAGCCCGCCATAAATTGAAAATTTACAATGGCTCTGACAACGAACAAGCGCAAAACGCCTAGAGTGCGTACACGGAATGATTATCCATTGAATCTTCTCATTGGACCACGGAGACGCGATTGCATCCTAGAAGATGCTAAATAAGGAGATGTAATGCATTCGAGCCCTCCTGTTAGCCAAAAAGCCATTCCGTAAAAACCAAGCAAGCAACAGATCGCCATAGTCCAAAAGGTATATAAGGATCCGGCAACAGATTCGCGGGACTCCAGTCCAATTAAAAAATCGTCGCGTGCGTAAGCTCTGCAGGAGCTAGTTCATTCGGGATTTAGAATTTTTCGACTTCATCGGACTTATAAATTTTCAATACTTTCGACTTCGAATTTTCGCTCTTATAGACGCCTGAAGATTTTGTCATCATCGAGACTTAGAATTTTTGCTACGATCAACTCAGATCTTGTTAATTATCAAGACTCAGAAGTCGTGTTGTCGTTTGTTGTTTTTCTTGAAAGATTTATAATCAGCGCAAGATTTTAGCTAGTTGCGAGCGAACGTTATTTGAAATTTGTTTAAAAGCGAATAAATCGAATGAAATTGATATCGCGAGTGTACTTTAAACCCGACAATTCCCGATCCTTGTCGAGCCCAAATCGCCTTCGCATTCATTCTGCTTTGGAAGCTGAGTCCATACCCTTACTGAGAGGACGTGCTGGTAGCAGAGCAGCTCGGTAGCAGAAAAGGAACAAGGTAAGCCATTTATATATATACATCACGAGGCTATGCGCTTCCATTTGCACTCTCTTTCTCTCTTTCTCTTTCAATAGATCAGGGCATGTAATTAATATTGTTCTACAAGAATTTAAATTCGAATTAGTCCGTGGTTCTCGCATAACGACTAGAGTAACGTACCGCCTTAGTGATTGATAAGAAGTGTTGTTAAAGGGTCGTTAATTAGAGTGTTTATAGCAAATCTGGGAATTTAGTGCGATTTTAAAGTATTATCCGGCGGCTACTGGAGGCTGTTCTATTAAGATCGCGAAGGTAGTCAGGTACTGACTGCGTTCAGACTTCATGCGTTGGAGCTTTGTCCTCGACCATACTTATTATAGTAACTAACCCGTAGAGTTACTGTCCGTTGACAACTCTCATCAGATTAGGACATAACAGGTTATACACTTATCCTTTTTGGTGCATCGGCCGGGAAAATTAAGCCTTTTAAGCAGAAGTATCGCTCAGCAGCGACCTGCTTTCCGAACGCAAAATCAAATTAATGAATATCGAAAATAACCCGATCGGAGCTTTACGAAAAAATAGAAGGAGAGGAAGGAAAGTAACTTTGTTTAGTACAACAGTTAAGAGGGAAAATTTAGTAAAATCGGAAGAAAACCTAAGTTGAGCACTAGAGCATTGCCGAATTGACAACGAAAAAGTAGAGGTAAATTCGAAACTTAGAGCAGAATTGTCCGAATTTCAAATCGAAATACGGAAAAAGTTAGACGGACTGATTGCAATTGCTGAAAACGAGTTTAATGCAAAAAAATTAAGAAAACAAAAGTCGAAAAATGAGGATTGCACTAAGAATTAAGTATGTCGAGTAGCGATGATAGCGATAAAACCACGACAAATAGAGAGGAAAACATAACTAAAACCCGTGAAAATCTAACATTTGACTCTGACGATAGTATTTTAGAAAGTGCGGATATAGCAGTAATAAAAAGATATAAGGAATCACAAGAGAAAGACACTCCAGTTCATCCAATACTAGAAAAGGACGCAAAGCAAAGTTATAAAAGATTAGAAAGAAGATTGTCCAAATATCATTCAGATGCCCCTTATGCGCGCCCTAGAGCAAGAAAATCGATTCACGAAGGAGTACAAAGAGTAGACAGAAAATTATTCAGTACTTATAGAGAAAACAGAATCATTTACGAAGATGATAGTCCTAACAATCAAGCTAGAGGAAGTGTCTCGATTTTACAAGCTCCTCAGAAACCGCCCCGTCTATGGCCGTCCCTATTAAAACCCAGCAAATTAGATCACGCAAACTCCACGGTAGTCGCTCCAGAGTCCGCGTGCTCTAAAGCCCCATCCCTTTCTACATCTGTGCATTCGAACCTCACTCCTGTGCAGCAAGAGCATTTTCCTGCCGCCTTAAGAGAGATTACGCAAGAATCGAACGTAACAGAACCCGAAAAAAGTTTATCAAACGAATTAGCCGTAAATCTGACATTATCTGAATCTCTAAATACCGAAGATATAATTAATTGGTCCAGTTCCGTAATAAACTCGACCATTAAAAACATAACCATTTCCCAAGCAACAGAAAATCAAACAACGTCATCAAAGGAAACTCACAAAAAAACCAGTCCCGTAAATTCGATAGAAACGCGAGAAGTGCAAATATACGAACATTTAGAGACGTTATCAAAACAAACCGAAGAATTACTTTTATTAGAGGACTTAGGTGGGAAATTCAGACGAGAATGGGCGACATCAGGACGCTTGTAAAAGCACGTGAGAAAGCTATAGAAATTGAAAGGGACTTTGCGTATACGGGTGAAAGTGACGAGAATTCAAGACGAGAAGACGCACGCCAAAAACCGAAAGAAACGCGTAGAGTGAACGTTGTAGAAGCGACCCCTGAAGTAACTTGTAATTTTTGTAATGAAATTGGGCACAACGCAATAAATTGTTTAAAGTTTTGCCTACAATTAAATAATAACCGTCCGCTTCAATCGAATTGAAATCCCGGTAATAACCGATTTTCATCTTTTAGTGGGAATAATAATCGTGATAATAATCAACAATTGTACAATCAGAGTACTAATCCTAATGGATTCGAAAGAAATTTTCGCTATAATAACTTCTCTCGTGATGCAGGATCCAACGCAATGAATAACACTCGTTTCGAAAGACCGCGCGAAGGGAATAATTATTATCCGAATCGCGACAATAATAATAATATCCGTCAAAACAACTTTAATGGGAACAATGATCGTTTCGGAAACCGTCCAAATAATTTTAATAATAATAATAATAATAATTGGTTTAATCCAAATAACGGAGCAACTTCGAAATAATAATAATAATAATAATCAGAATCCGAATAATACAACTTCTAATCTACCTGCAAATTTCGTTCGTTATTACTGTCAAAAAGCGGGGCACTCTAAGCGCAGTTGTTATAAGTGCATGAGAGATCAACAAGAAGGGAATTTGCCCCCAGGGAGAGAGTGCATCCTCTACGAGACAACAGTCAACTTAAATCAAAAGAATTGCGCGCCCAATGTTGAGATTGATATTAAAGAACTAACACGTCCTGCTATTTTTATGTTAGACACCGGGTCTTCGCCAAATTTATTGAAAATTTCACATGTTCCTATATATTTGCCAATAAATTCACAAGAAATAATTTTGTTAAGAGGAATAACCTCAATGTCAATAAAGACTTTAGGAACAATAACAGTCAATTACGACGGTTTGAATATTTACTTTCATTATAGTCTCTGATAAATTTCCAATCAAAGAAGCAGGAATATTGGGTAGCGATTTCTTTCAACAAACGAGTGCAAAAATCTGTTACGAGAGGAATTGTCACGAATTAGCAAATATAGAATATCCATTTATTAATGATATGCAAAACTTTCAAAATGATGATTACATTGATGAGTCGTGGGGCTCAAAGAACGATGCAGATAAGAGGGTCGTATCGGAGAGGCCCTTTGAAAGAGCTACTAGAGATTTTCGAAAGGAGCGTGCTAAGTCTCTAGAAAACATTTTTCTTAGTAATAACATTTTAGAGTCGACCCCGGAGATTCAGACAGGTTGAGAGAATTGTTCGGATGCGAATGGACCCGTGAAGACGGGACGATCGCGCCACAAGGGAGCGGGAGAATAAACTGTGCATACATACAAGAGGTGCCGTCGGAAAGCATTAAAACTTTATCGAGCCCAGTGAACCGAAGAGAGAGTATAATTGAGAAATCCCCATTGGAAAGAGGGACTAATTTTGATTACTGTGAAGAAAATAATGATGATACTTTTATAAATTCTCAAGGTGAGAATAAGGCAAAAGATGTGCCCTAGAAGATGCGATAAAAGACGTTCCTGGGGACCTAGTAGTCGGGGGCGACTTTAACGCGCGAGCGACAGAGTGGGGCATGCCACAGACGAATATGAGAGGTAGGGCGATACTTGAGATGGCAGCAAGGATAGGACTGGTAGTTGCGAACGAGGGAAATATAGCTACCTACCGCAGACCAGGTTTCGGGGAGTCGATACCGGATGTAACTTTCGCTGGGGAAAGTACGATCCGCAAGATAAGGGGCTGGCACGTTACGGAAGAATTTACTGCTAGCGACCACCAGTACATTCTTTTTAATATCAAGGAAGAACGCGTGGAGAGGCGAAGTAGCGGAAACAGCCGGGATCCACGATGGAACACTCGACGTCTTAATCGGGAGGCGCTTGCGGAGGTGATTCGAAGCGCAGAATTACCTTCTAATGGGCTTCCGGACGAACTAGGCGGACGTGAGAAAGCCGAAATCCTAGTAGAACGCACTACCGGGACGCGTCAATGGTTATTGCGGGGTGATTCCGTGGATTTCTGCTTGCAATTGAACGCAAGCGGATCTACGAGAGTCTTCGGGAATCGCTTAGGGTGGAAATCGCGAACCGAGGAACGCGGTAGGACGATGCGGAAAATGGACAGGAAGCGATTGAGTGAATGAATAGCGAAGGAGACGAAATCATTGATTAAGGAGGTAGGCCCGTGGGTAGGCAGAAGATGGTGGGAGGTCGAATTTTTATCCTCACCCAATTTCTTTCCGGGACAGCGGCTATTTAGGAGTTACTGTTCGCGATGAACAAGGTAGCGACACCGGGTTGCAAATACTGGCGGTGACGAACGGGACGACGTGAGACACACGTTTTTTGACTGCCCTCGGTGGGCTGATAGGGTTAGAATCTTAAGAGGCGACGGTGGGCTTCGCCCGACACGGTAGGTGAAAACGATGCCTTGCTAGCGAGCAGGAATTGGGACGAATAACGGCGTTTCGTGGAGACGGTTCTCCGCGCGAAAATAGTGACGGGTGCTTAGCTGACTAGACGACGATAGATGACTAGTAGCGTCGTAACAGGGGCGACCCCTCGAAGGAATGCGAAAGCGGCTACCGGGGGATTTCTCGCGGCCATATGAGAGGTGGAGTTTTAGTGGGTATGCCTGGCGGTCTGTCCCGCGCCAGGAGAGTCCACACACGGGGAGTGCCGCACCGGCTCCTGCCATGGTGCATTAAGCATTTTCCACTCTCCGTATAACAAAAAAAAAAA
>CM053170.1:24222593-24246527 GCA_012977825.3 Pteromalus puparum
TAGGCCTATCACGCGAGATGTGGCGACGCAACGATGCCCGAATAGCCACCGGCCACCTCAGACGTCCGTTTACTGGTGACGAGCGAAATTGCTGAGTCTCAGGAAGCAAAGCCTTCGAGCCAGAAGAAGAGCTCAAAGGCCCATAACCGCCCAACGGCTCAAGAACTTGCTCGCGGGTACGACGAGGCGAAGAAGAGACTCCGGGACGCAATCAAGAAAGTAAGCGCCGCTGCTGGTATAAAATCCTAGATGATGTAGAACGATCTGTTCGGCGAGGGATACGCGATCGTCACGCGAAAAATAGGAGAAATGGGGCGAATGGAACGATGGCGGCAGAGGCGATCGAGAAGATAATTGACAAAGCTGTTTCCCACCCATCCCACCCGACCTGGATTAGAAATGACGGGACGAACTAACGGATGAGATTACCCCTGTTTAGCGAAGGCGAACTCATCGCGGCAACTTCTTGCCTGAAGAGCGGTAAGGCTCCGGACTGGATGGACATTCCCGCGGAATATACTTAAGGCCGTTGCAAACAACGCCTGAGCTGCTCCTGGAAATGTGCAATCAGTGCCTGGTGCAGGCGTGTTCAGTCCGCGGTGGAAAGGGCTAGGCTAGTCTTAATTGAAAAAGCTAAAGGTCAGGCGGGCGCGGAGCCATCGTACAGGCGCGTTCGAGCCTGCTCGACACTATGGAAAAGACAGGCCGAATCGCTAATAAAGCGCGAATATTAAGCGCCACTCAGGAGCGGAGACCTTTCAGACAAGCAATACGGCTTCAGAAAGGGACGCCTCAACAATCGGCGCAGATCAGAGAAGTAACGGACACGGTCAAGAAAACGGAATGAAGCGGCCATGCGCCAGGCCATTGGTCTTGCTCGTGACACTAGACGTGAAAAAACGCATTCAATTCGCTAGATGGGTTGACATTTTTGGATTTCTCTGCGATCGTTTGGGGTGCCTTGGTACATCATGCGAGTCGTAGAGGATTATCTGAGGGACGCGCACGATCGAATACGAAACCGTGGAGGGACGTAAGAGCAGGCCCATAACGGCAGGGGTGGGGCGCAGGGTTCAATCTTGGACCGGACTTCTGGGGCATCTGTACGGTTACTCAGAGTAGAAGTACGGAGGACGTTAAACTCGTCGGGTACGCGGACGACGTGAGCGGCGTTATAATAAGCTAGAAATGTGGAGATCGCGCGTCAGACCGCAAATTGAACGCGGTAATGGCCCGGGTGCTTAAAATGGATGAACCGACCACGGACATACAGCTTAGCACTCGAAAAACGGAGATACTTCTCTTGACTAGGAAGCGTTCCGCCATCATACGCGATGCAAAAAAAAAAAAAAGGCAAAAGATGTAATAAATAATACAAAGGTAATTCAAGGCGCTAAGTATGACGCTGAAAATGTGTATGTGTGCCAGAACAAAGATTGAAAAATTGATGAGTAAAACTGAGAAAAAAGTTGTAAGGTTTAAAAATTTAAATAACTATTCGTCCGATAGTGATGAGGATATTGCAGCCGATTATGAGGAGGATAGAAACCTCGAGAATATACGCGAAAGTGATACTGTTCAAGAAATAATGGAAAAATATGAGAGACTTATGGGACGATTGTATCTAAAAGAGGTGGAGCCGGAAGATGGCATTAATAACTCATTGGATCGACTACATACAATCGATGATAGGCTTGACATGGATAAGTTTCATGATATAGAACGCGCGTTGGCTTATGAAGAAAAATTAAAATCTCCAAATGCTTATGAGAATATGTCAAGGAGACATAAGAGGAAGCTAAGAGAAAATTTAAGAATTAAAGCAGAATTATTTCGAGACGAAGTATGTCAGTATTTAGACCCTGTGGAAAAGAACAAAAAAATTCAAGAAGTAATAAACGATATGGATACAAATTTTGAACGCTATATGCTTGAGCAGCAAGAAGGCAGGATGCCGAATTTGAAAGTCGCAGAAGATTATAAGAATGCAAGAATAAATAAGTATTATTATGAAATGATGGAATCTGACGAAAATGAATATTTGGAATCTAGTGCGCCGACGCCTCCATGCCACGGAAGCCAAGCACGGATTGCCAAGGATAATGATGAAAATGAAGCAATAAAATGATGTAACAGTAATGGACAAAATATAAAAATAAAAGACAATTGTTTAAATGAAGACATGGAAACTATATATTTATGTACTCGAGGAGAAAATAATAAAAATCATACTATTTCAAAGAATAACGGAGATCTAAGAGGAAACACAAGTAAGAGTGAAAATGTCGCAATCGACATGCAAGACAATGCACACGAGGGACTCGAGCCGATCGACATTCCCCGAGTAACCGAGAACAGTACAGCGGAACGCCCACCTGACGAGAAAGACACAGGCGCTGCCCTAAACCATTCAAAGGTAACTACGCGAAAGAAAAAGGTACGTTTTCGAGATAAAAAGTTAACGCAATATTGTAATTAGGACTCCGAGTTACCGTGCTCGGGGGATGACAGCGACGACAGTCATGTTGCAAATACTCGTAAGAAGAATATTACAAGTAAGGGCGCAATTCCAAAATCCGCAAAAGTAAGAAAGAGAATTGGGAAAATGCGTCCATCCGACAACAATTACGAGGATTTCAATGATATTTTTACTAAGACTCAAACAAGTAAAGTCTATGATACAAATAAAGAGAATGAAAACATAGAGTTATATAATTTCGATGCAATGAACGAGGCATTAGCAGATATCGCCACATTTGAAAGGAAAGAAGATGAAAAACAGGATCCTTTGATGCTATCTCGAAAAGATGACTCGCGAGAAATGAAGCAATATTTAAACGAATGTGAGAAAATTGAGGAGATATTAAAGGATTGCCAAGACTACTATAAAAATCGTGAAAGTGAAGTGCGACTTGGGGCGACGAGCAAAGAGATTACCATTGCGTGATGCTCATAAATCCTGACGAGACGGAAATTTCCCGCTGTGAGAAAGTCAAGGCTTTATTACGCCTCGATCACTTAAAATTGAAAGAAAGAGAAACTATCGAACAACTAGTCGATATATATCACGAACAATTTCATTTACCCGGGGAAAAGCTTACTACTACGCATATTATTCAACATCGTATTCCAACTATAGATAACCGTCCTGTAAATGTCAAAACATATCTCCCTCCTAGAGCGCCCAGAGTTCCAATAATGTAGAAAATTAAAGAATTTTTAGATGGTGGGCTTATCTCACCATCAAATTCTGATTATAATAGTCCGCTATGGTGTCTGCGAAAAAAAGACGATAGTCACGGAAAACCAAGGTAGAGAATAGTCCTCGATTATCGAAAATTGAACGAAGTTACAATAACCGATAATTATCCACTCCCGAACATTCAAGATATTTTCGATCAACTCGGCGGCTCGACGTATTTTACGGTTTTAGATCTCGCATCGGGCTATTATCAAATTACGTTACATCCAGAAGATCGTCATAAAACTGCATTTACTGTAATGAATTCAGAATTTTATGAGTGGAATGTTTGCCCGCAAGGATTGACTTCTATGCCAGCTACATTTCTGCAGTGCATTAATCGAATTATATATAATACGCCCATGTTTCACCCGAAGACGCCAAAGAATTAGATTCTGGACCATTAGACGTGTGCGTTTATCTCGACGATATCATTATTTACGCGAAAACTGTAGAAGAACATAATGAAAAATTCACGAAATTATTAAGAAGATTGGAAGCCGCTAATTTTAAATTATCATCGGATAAATGGGATTTTCTCCGCACAGAAGTAAGCTTTTTAGGGCATTTGATAAGTAATCAAGGAATTTCGCCAGATCCTAAGAAAGTTGAAACAGTGAGAACATTTCCGCGACCGAAAACTTAAAAATATACGTCAATTTCTAGGATTAGCCGGTTATTATCGACGATTTATTGACGGATTTTCAAAAATCGCGAAGCCGCAAAGCAATTTACTCAAAAAAAATGTACCTTTTGAATGAAACGAAAAAGCGCAAGAAGCTTTCGATATTTTGCGAGAAAAATTATGTAAAGAACCCGTATTAATTTTTCCTGATTTTTCGAAGCCATTCATACTTACCACAGATGCCAGTCTGACCTGTATCGGGGCAGCACTTTCTCAAGGCACTGTAGGACAAGACCGTCCGATCGCATACGCATCCCGAGTGGTAAACGATGCCGAAACTCGCTACGATACGTATTCAAGAGAATCATTAGCCATGGTTTTTGGTATTCGGCATTTTCGACATTATTTATTAGGGATCAAATTTGTAGTCTGCACAGATCATTTACCATTATGTTGGTGGAAGGATTCTCGGGATTCCGATTCACGAGCAACACGATGGAGACTTAAATTAACAGAGTATAATTTTGAAATTGTTTACAAACCGGGGCGCATAAATCTTAACGCTGATGCTCTCTCTCGAAATCCGATCGAAGAGACACCCGAGACAGTTATGCTGGTTCGCGAGGATGAGGGAAACGAAGCAGGAACTCGTTTGAAAACAGAAATCAATAGGCTTTAGAGAAATCGGCAGCAAACACCGACGAATTGACGGGTCGTATAATTCGCACCCGTGCGGGAAAATTAAGTAGGCTCGACTATCGAGAGAACCGTAGTAAGGCTCCAAGCGTAAACAAGGGGAATAAAGGGCTTAGGGGGAAGGTGAGGCCCAAGGAGGTCGACCCAACAACCGCTAATCACACTGCTGAAGAAAGCCCAGAAAATCACGAAATCGAGGGCCAATTAGAAACGTCTATTGAAAGTACACACTCCACGCCAGAATCGATGATCGTCGACATTGACAACCCAAACAACAGCAACATTGGGGGACCAATAATTAATAATGTCGATGGTGTTTTTCCGGAATTAACTGTTGAAAGACCAAACACACGGAAAACTACAAAAACTTATGGCAAACTGTTCGCTGAAACCAGAGAACAATTATCTATGCGCAAGGATAATCATGTATATTTCCTATCTACTATGCATCAGCCCTACGATCAAGGAGCAAGACTTTTAGAGAGTCGTAAAGAAGTGCCACGACTCTCTCAATTAATTGAGGGGGAATTGAGAGTGATTCCGAAAAGTAATAAACGACACTTTATTATAATATTGCGGGGACTGCATCACGAAAGTATCTCGAAAATTACGGAAAATTTAGTTTCTGGTTTAAAACAATTAAAGACATTTATTTTAAAGAAGCAAATAAAATCGATTAGTCTTGCAAAAAGTGTCTCCATTGCGAACGTACGATTGGACGATGTAATAGATAAAATTCGAAACACACTAAGAGGATCGCAAGTCACAATAATAATTTGTAAAGGTACTATTACTTATCCAAGTATGAGCGAGCGTACTAAGATCACAGAAGAATCTCATTATTCGGCTATCAGAGGTTACAAGGACGTGAATAAAACTTACAAACGCGTAAAGCAGAATTTCTATTGGGAGAATATGAAAGTAGACATACAGATGTATATCCGTAAGTGTTTACCTTGCCAACTAAAGAAACTAGTTCGAGTCAAGACCAAACATCGCATAGTTATCACAGATACACCCGTTCAACCCTTTGAAAAGGTCGCTTTAGATATAGTGGAGCCCTTTGGACGCACAGAAGACGGACATGATAATATATTAACGATACAATGTTGCTTAACTAAGTATTCACTCGCCTTAGCCCTTAAGGACGCAACCGCGCGATCCATCGCGGACGCTTTGATCAAGCGCTTCATTTGCACTTTCGGAGCTCCGATCGCTATTCTAACCGATCAAGGAACGAATTTTTTAAGCAGCTTAATGAAGAGAGCCGCGAAAAGATTTAGAATCACACAATTCAAGACAACGGCTTTCCATCCACAATCAAATGGCTCCCTCGAAAGAAGTCATCATGTATTAAGCGAATACTTGAAAAAATTTATATCGCAAGACGAGCAGTGGGATCAATTGCTGGAAATGGCTGCTTT
The DNA here is from genome assembly GCA_012977825.3 of Pteromalus puparum. NCBI lineage: Eukaryota > Metazoa > Arthropoda > Insecta > Hymenoptera > Pteromalidae > Pteromalus > Pteromalus puparum. The sequence goes on from CM053170.1 coordinate 24,228,580, forward strand.
TTCATATAATATTTCGGTGCACGAAGCAACGCAACACACTCCCTACGAGTTAGTTTTCGGGAGGCTAGCCTGTTCACCGTCGAGTGACCCGCTCGAAACCGAAGATCGACTCCCAACGTATAACGATTATATTATTGAATTGACAACAAGGTTAAACAACATTCAGGAGATAGCGCGAGAAAAATTAATAGCAGCCAAGTGGCGTGCAAAATATTATTACGATAAGAGCGCGAATCCACAAGATTTTAAAGCCGGAGATTACATTTGGTTATTAAAAGGCGGAAAGATTCACAAGTTAAAAGATCAGTATGAAGGCCCCTATTTAGTAGTGGATATTTTGCGCAATGGCAATATTAAGAACCGCTGCCAATTCTTTGGCACGTAGCTTCCTTCAACCTTATGTATCGCTTTAATATCTAAATTGTTTTTACTTCATATATAATTCTATAAAGTTTTTATGCTTTTTCGTTTGATGGATAAAATTATTCATGTTATTAAGTTTTATGTTATTATGTTTCGAAATAATTATATTACATAATCAATGCGTAACTGAAAATATTGTTTTTAACGATTTAATAAAACAAAAAACAGAAAAAAACTAGCCGATAATCATGATGTTTTAACGAAAAGTTCAAAATTTAGTTTCCGAGATATAATGATAAGGATATAGTTCGCGGAACGTATCTAAAATCACCAGTGATCGAAAAATCGCCATGAATATACGCACATGCGTAACTGAAAATCTTATTTTTAACGAATTAATAAAACAAAAACAGCAAAAAACGAGTCTAAGTATAGATTAAAATCCATTAATGGAAACTGAGATAGAAGCGATGCAGTTTTCAGATATCTTTAAAACTAACTGGTATCATAAACAACCCAAAGAAAGAGATAAAGGTACTATATAATGCTAACTAAATCCAAAATTTTAAATTGATTATTGCCTTTTTACTCCAGTTATCGCATCACGTAGAAAAAACCATTCATAGTATACAGGGTGAAAAAACAAAAGTTTGAAGCTCAAGTCATCGCATCACGTAGAAAAAACCATTCATAGTATAGAGGGTGAAAAAACAAAAGTTTGAAGCTCAATGAATCCAAAATTTGAACTTGATGTATTGCCTTGTTTACTCCAGTTATCGCGTCACGTAGAAAACGATGTTTTTCAGTTTTTGATGTTTTTCTCAGGATCTGCCCTATAAAATGACTTAAAATTTAAGTGGTAATATAGTTCTAATTACCTTCAATAATCATATATTTTTTTAGAATGATTCGCTATTTAGTTTTTTGAGTTATAATGATTTAAAAAAAATTGCACTGTATGGCTGTATAATAAAAGAACGGCGAACGATAATATAAATTTTTTCAACGGTAAAAAACATAGGCAATTTTATTCTCTTTCAGGTACATATTAAGCAATTTACTTTTATTAACTTTTCCGATAACTTTGTTGGCAAAAACTGAAATCTCAAAACTAAAAAATCAGCTATAAAAAAAAACGCGTATATGAATTGTAAAAACGGACTTTCGTCCCACTATTCTTCTAGCAAAACAAAGATAATGAGACTTGGTGGGTTAAAATCCACAAGTAGAAGCTGAGAAACAGGCGTATACATACGGACACACCACACACACACACACACACACAGCGAACACATACATCCGTACGGACATTTTCTAAAAACACCATTTTTCGACTAAAAATTCATCAAAACACACTTCCCACATGTTTTTACACAAACTCCAAAAATTACTATTACAAGGCTTCCTTAGGAAGGAAGCAATACAACTAAAACTCAACAAGTACAAGGTCGTGCATATGAATCGCGTGCGTATATCGTACATCGAACCAGAAAAGGCCTAAGCAAAGTAAAAGAAAATATATTAAAATATAATTTAAGATCTTGAATATGACTCTAGATTATTATTTGCAATTAACTAATGCGTCGCAGAGTAATAATAGTAAGCGACAGAAAAAAAGAGAATATAAAAAAAGCATACTAACAAAATAATACGTAAGATTAAAGTTACATTTAAGTTCAAAATCAAACGTTAAAGATAAAGTAGAATTGCATCATAGCCGTGTATCAAGAGTCCGATATTACCTCTGCCTCGGAGAGACCGATAGCAACCGTCAACCCTTTCTACCTTTGCTATAATTGTATAGGGGTATACATACGTACGTGAGACGACAATAAAATACACACGAATATTTCGCTGAATCATTTATTAAAATGTATTGACTATAATCAATATGAGATACAATTCGACATGTAAAAATCGGGAAAACACAAGTAAGTTGCACCGAGAACTTGTGAGTACTACTCTTATATCAGTAATGAGAAGAAAGATTTGTAAAAGCGACCGTTAAAAAATCATAATACCCGATATACGTAAGACAGCGAGAGAAATAATATCAAAGCAAAGGGAAGAAAAAAAAGTTTATAGACCAAGTAGTCGGATAAAAGCTTCAGATCTGTATTAATCTGTCTAAGAGTGATTCACGCCCCAGCGAAGAGGCTGCTCGTCAAACTGAAGCATACGTATCCAAGACTAAAACATACGAGAGAGAACCGAATCATATTAATAACGAGGAACCCAACGAGTTTTCACATAAGACAGAATTGCATCTTGCATGTCGGTTCCTACAGCCGATAAGAGTACAAGGCTCATGGTAAGCCACCCAGAGATTAGCCACAAACCCCTATACTCGGCAGCCATCAGAAGGGACACTTAGTGGATACGAGTACTAAAGTAGGACAAGAAAAGATTTATTAATTATTTAATCGATAATTAAGAGCAAGTAGCGTTACAAACTTACTCTATTTCCGGAAGATGTTGGGTGAACCAACCCCTGAGTTGCTTCGCGCAGCTCCTGTTGACAAATAGAGCACCGGGTAGTGGAGCCGGGCCTCGGCGTGTGGCATAATGCTGAAATTTCGCCGGCTTTACAAGTAACTATAGGCCAATGCTAAAATAAAGAGAAGGAAATAATTTTTCGAAAAAAAAAAGATTACATTATTCCATTTCTGACATATAAAACAAAGGAAAAGAGGAAACTTACCATCTCGCTGTCGTGGACAGGACGTTCCTCCCTCTTCCTATCGTTAGAACCTTTAAGATAAGTAGGCGCGGGCATAATTTTCTTGAATCCAAAAGGAACCACTAAAATATTCACGGCTATTACAAGAAGCCCCACGAGTAAACTACAGTTCCGCACTATATACGCGCGTAGAGAGTCTCGATTCAAAAAAAGGGGGACTAAGTACGGCAACGCGTTAAATGTCGATTTAAATAAAGAAAATTTTAAGATCGTCCGTGGCTCGGTTGGCTAAGGCGCACGCCTTGGACGGCCGAAACACGCTCGCTCGATGGGTTCGATTCCCGGTGAAATCACTCGGATTTTTTTTGAGCTGTTTTCAACGGGAAAAGTACCCAGAACACCGGCTGTTTCAAGGCAGGTTTTTCTCCGGAATTTTTCTTCAGTGTGATTCCGGGTTTTCCCTGCCTCACAGCGTAAGCTGGGCAAATGCGAAACAGTAGTAGGGACTCTAGAGGTATCGCAGGTAGCTAGACCCGATGCACTATGCAGGAAGCGCCGGCCTAACCGACGGGGAGCTGGTCTCTGAAAATATGAGACCTTCTCCGGAGAAAGCTACACTGAGAGACGGACCCGGTGTCCCTGCGGGGATGGAGAGTGCTGGCTTAACCAGCAAGGTGCGCGTCTGAAACATGTCCTCACCGGAGATGTCTCTCAGGGAGGAAAAAGCATAAGGTAGGAAAAAATACTAGGAAAAAGATGCAGGAAGGCTGCGCCGGTAATGGTGAAAGAAAAAAAAATAAAGAAAATTTTGAAACAGGACTTTTCTTTTTTCAAAAGCGTTACACAGTTCGAACAAGATAAAGAGACACGAGAGGACTGATCGTCGCCGTACGAAGAGGAGATCTGTCAATGAAAGGTGTGATCACCAAGTAAGAGAGGGGGATAGTTCGAAACGGAAAGTGCCCAACCGGTCCTCAGTAGAAATCTCGGTCACTCCGTCCCCGTCTAAAAGGGCCCAAAGGGAAAGTGAAAGGAGGGAGCTATTAAGGGAGTTTACGGAAGCACACTTTCTGATTGTAGACAGAGTATAAAAGCCAAAAAAAAACGTCTAATCGCCAGGACAGTTCCGTCGCAACCACCCGTAGCAACACGCCAAGAGACAAAAGCCTTTCGGGTTCGGATTATCGACCAATTCGAGGATTCGTGAACAGTGCTTCGTGAATAACGACCGTTGATAAACCAGTGTTAGAACCATAATGGAGTTTATTTATAATAACTCTGACAGTGAGTGAATTGTCGCGCGAGAAGCCCCTTAGGCGTGGATTCCCGCTATTTTTGTTTTTATGTGTATTCGAGGAGGAGGTGTGGAAAAGGTGCAAATGATCGTTGATGTCGGCGTTCTTCAATCGCCCTCCCACTCGAACAACTCCATTCGCGTCTAAACACGGATTAAGTGCCGCAATATGCGACCCCTTCACCTTAGTACCCTTCGTTAAGCATGCAATTGAATCGGAAAACGCGTCCTGCTGGATGATTCGAAACACGCGGGTTTCGGCTTGTCCTTTTTCGGCGACCGTGACGGGCTTTCCTCGGAGCGGTCTTCCGGTAGGAAGCCATCGCAAACATACTGCAATGACGTTGAGCAGTCTACGATACTTTGAAAACCGCGCTAGGAACATGCGATCCGTAGCAGTATCGACCAGGAGACAAACTCCCTTTTTCAGCCCGGGAATATCCGGGTTTGACTCGACGATGTTCGCGGGCCATAAGGCTTCCGTCTGCTGCAGCCATGCAGGTCCGATAAACCACGTATCATTCCGCAGGAATTCTTTCGGGAGTTGTCCTCGGGATAAAGCGTCGGCAGGGTTGTGTTTTGTAGGGACGTACCGCCAACTGGTGCGTTCTCCTAACTCCTGGATTTCTCGCACGCGATTCGCTTCAAACTGCTTGAGGTCTTGTGGGGACTTTCGTAACCAGTGTAAGACTATCGTGGAATCGGACCATAGAACGATCCGTTTAATAGGGAAAATCAAAGCTGGAAGAGTTTCTAAAAGCAATCTTACAAGAGTCAAAGCCCCGCACAATTCCAATCTGGGGATAGTCTGTTCTTTCAAAGGGGCGACTCTAGACTTCGAACAGATTAATCGCACGGTGATCTTCCCGTCTTGATCAATGGACCTAGCGTAGAGGCAAGCGCCATACCCTTTTTTGCTCGCATCGCTAAAACCGTGAATCTCTATTCGCGAATAATTAATGCACACTACATGTCGGGGAGCAGAAACCTTGGAGAGAGATGGTAACTGACTCGCGAATTCCATCCAAAGCGTGTACAAACTCTGAGAGACTGATTCGTCCCATGCTATTTTCTCTTTCCAACATTCCTGCATGATCCATTTTGCGTGTAAACCTACAGGACCTACTAAACCTATGGGATCGAAAATCTTAGCAATCTCTGACAAGATTATGCGCTTAGTCACTACGCGAGGAACGTCTACATGCTTGGCCGCGATAGCTAATTCGTCGCGCTTCGACGCCCAGGAAATACCTAACGTCTTCAAAACCGCCTCTGTTTCGCCATCGGGTGCCAAGCTCAGAACTTTCTCATCCAGATCGTCTAAAGCGTGATTGTGGTTAGAGGCCCATTGCCGGATGTTAAATCCACCTCGCTTTAAGACGGTGATTATCTCATCACGCGCCCTCAACACTTCCTTCAGAGAGTCTGAGCCCGTCAACAAATCGTCCACGTACAAGTCCCTTTTGAGAATCTCAGACGCTTGGGGATACTGAGTGCTCTCGTCGTCTGCGAGCTTGTGAATTGTCCTTATCGCCAGATAAGGAGCCGAGGCTACACCGAAAGTAACAGTGTTCAACTCGAAAACCTGTAATTTCCCTTCGCGATACCAGAAAATACGTTGGTACCGTCGATCGTCAGGGTGAATCAGTATCTGTCGGTACATCTTTTCTATATCGGCGGTGAGCACGTACCTAGGCGATCGAAACCTAATTAAATGAGTGTATAATTTATCCTGGATTGTGGGCCCGACATGCAACATGTCGTTAAGAGAAACGCCCTTAGAAGACTTAGCAGATGCATCGAAAACGACTCGGAACTTGGTAGTAAGACTGTCGTTTTTTACGACTACTAAATATGGAAGATAATATTCCGAGTCATCCTCGCTGGATACTGCTGACATGTGCCCTAAATCAAGATATTCTTGGAAGACTCGACTGAATTCGTCTATCATGCCGGGCGACCGGCTGCATCGCCGCTCTATACCGTGGAATCGCTTGAGAGCTTGGGTCCTAGACTCCCCTAACTCCGGATTTTCCTTTCTGAATGGCAATCTAACCATGTAACGCCCGTCAGACAACCGAGTGGTAGTGTCGTCGTACCACTTTTCGCACTCTACCCTATCGTCAGCCCGCTCAGTTGTACCTGAGCAGTCCTCAAGTGACAAGAATTGACCGAGCTGCTTCTCTAATTGGGACATGTGACATGATACCGCCGAAATCTTGTCCGTATCAATGCCACCAACGATTACCCAGCCTAATTGGGTTTTATGCAGATACAGCTCGCTTCCTTCCCTGGACAAGTTAACCTGACCTACACAAAGCATTGACAACGTGGCTCCAGAACCAATTAAGATGTCCACTTGTCGAGGGAGATGGAACTGAGGGTCTGCTAACGTGATGTTCTTGGGTATGGTGATCGCGTCGCGTGGGAACGGTTCCTCCGGGGTGGCGCTAGTTATACTGGGAACGGAGAGGAACGTTAAGTGTTTACTAAACTCGGAGTGCCTTGCTTTTATCTGTACTTCTACGCAGTGTTTAGTGGTGGTCTGAAGACCGTTAATCGCTCCGATTGGAATCGAGCATGGTTTCCTAGGGAGACGTAACCTATTTGCTAAGTCGTCGGTGATGAAGTTCGCGCTTGCACACGTGTCCAGGAGCGCGCGCGCCTGAATGAATGCCCCGTTGGCATCTCTGACTAATACAACCGCACTCATCATGAGCTGAGACTGAAGCGCCCTGGATACGGTGCTGAAGACTCCTACACCTAGTCACGTCTTAGGGGCTGGGGGGTTTTCTTTGGGGTCCTCGTGTAAGAGCGTATTATGCTCCTTGTCGCATTTCTTGCAATTGCGCGAGTCGCATTTGCCTTCGTGTGAGCGCAAGCACTTCCTACACAGCTTCTTCGTCCTCACAGCGTCCCAACGCTGCTGGACGGTCAACTTCGCAAATGCCGAACACCGATAAATGGTGTGATCAGCACTGCAGTAATAACAGGCCAGTGCGGAAGTAGTGACCAGCGCTCGAGCATGTCCGCTGCCTCGCCGAAATTTGGTCCCCTTCTCGTTCTGCTGACCTGTCCGCTTAGCTGGAGCCTGAGCGCCCTTGGCCTCTCCCTCTTGAGAGTACAGGAAGTTGCTGGTTTCCCGTAGAAACGAGAAAAAAGCCTCGAGATCGGGAACCGTATCGATGGACGTCTTCTGGATCCACCGGTCCTTAATTGTAGCTGGTAAAGCTCGCTCCAGCAGGCGGATCACGAAATAATCCGGAGGAACCATCTTGAGGGATGCTAGATCCAGTAGATGCTGCCGAACCGCATGCTCCAGATCCTTCAGCGCCTGGTGAGAAGCCTCCTTCAGGACGGGGTAGTAGATAATGACGTCAATATGGGAAGCAGCAATAAGCCGGACATGTTCGTATTGAGTTCCCAAAAGCTTCCATGCTTCATCGTAGCTTTTCTCGCTTGGAGAGAGAATATGCAAGGAGTTAGCCGCGTCTCCAACCAACGACTTCTTGAGGTAGTGGAAAGCGCTGATGCTATCAACGCCCAATCGTAAGATCTCGTTCTTGAACGTCGTCTTGAAGGTGTTCCATTCCTCCAGACGGCCGCCGAACTTCGGCAGATCGATCGTGGGCAGCCCTGCGAGGCGAGAGATGTCGAGAAGGGTTGAATGCCCTATCGGGCCTGTGATTTCGCCCCTGGGCGTCGTGCTCTGGGTTGCCTTCGCGTACTTATCCTCACTGTGCCGGACAAATGTAGCCGTTTTGTAGTAGAAAGCCTTCAACTCTTGAAAGACCTGCCTTTTAGCCGACCTGGTCTCCGTATCCAGCTGGTAGTATAATTCGCACAAATCGTCAAAGCGCGTGACGATTCTCTCCATTTGCAATTTACACTGAGGCAATGTGGCGTCCTTTGACTTAATCAAATTCGCCAGATCGGTCAACATGTCCTGCACGTGCTCAGTCTGCCTGTTCCATTGTTCCACTAGAGCGTCCATCTTGCCTAGTGATCAGTGGATATGCACGCTAAAGAAATCGATGCCAAAAACCCTACACACGGGATCACGCGCGAGCACGTGTCTCGACGCGCTCGAGTTCTGAGAATTGCTTGGCGGCGCGCTACGTCTCGCGCCGCTCAGCCTTACCGCTCGCCGCAGCGCGCAACTGCCTGTACCTACGCGCGGGAAAACAAACGCCACGCTAGGCTCGAACTTGCATGCGCGCACTAATGTAAACAAAGCGCTACTTATCTGTAGAATATGCGTCGACCTTGAAGTGGCAGCTGGCGAGGCGACCCGGGGGATGTATGCGATGACCTGGGGAGCCTTGATGCGCCCGTTGTCCTTGGCTGGCTGGCCGAAATGTCGTTTTCACACCTCACAGGAGGCACCATGAATTGTCGCGCGAGAAGCCCCTTAGGCGTGGATTCCCGCTATTTTTGTTTTTATGTGTATTCGAGGAGGAGGTGTGGAAAAGGTGCAAATGATAGACGCCGATTGAGCGGAACACTGAATGTTTTAATGGCTCAATTTGAGAGGGGAAAGCCTCGCGGCATAAAACCCCTCTCGATGATATTTACAAGCTGCGGATCACAAAGAAAGATGTGTTTCGTGTGCGATTGTGTATGTGTGTGTAATAGTGTGTCGTGCTAGCGATCTCGAGTCGTGTGCAAATAAAAACTGTGGCCTCAGCGCCACAGAAATCGATCGATTCGTGTGCGCGCGCGATGTTCGAACCGAACGCGACCCGAACACGTTTTTCCTCCACCAAGCTTAGAAAAGAAAGAGACAGGGAGAGCACAACAAAGATAGAGAGACAGAGCACTACACCCACTACTAATCGGCGCGTTGATTGTCGGCGAACGGACGAGCGTACGGATTCGTATCGTGGTCTCAAAAAGTTGCATGGGAGCGTGCCTGGCGATGTGGTTCGCTTAGCTGCTCGGTAGCTACTGACAGTTCGCGCCATGTTGGCCCCGACGTCGCGCGACACGAGGCCGGCGGCGCCGCCAGCGCCAACGGCGAGTCTCCATGAGTATTGCCTTCCGTCAAGCGCCGAGAGGTGGCGCCACGTGCTCCACATCGCTTCTCACGGGCTCGTTCGACACCGACTCTTGTTGGTGGAGTTGAGCCCGGAGTTCGACGGAACAGTGAGGAAGACTTGTGTCCCGAACTAGATTCGCGAAAAATATTATCAGGAATTGAAGAAGGAGTATTCAAAGGACAAGGATTAGAAAAGGGAAAGTGGATTGAAGTTATTGCCCCGTTTATAGATCCAGAAGACATCGAGAACCTAATCGACAGGGCAGTGATAGTGCGGGACGCAGAGACAGTAAAATGGTGTTTGGAAAATTATCCTGAAGCAAACCAAGTGAAACTCTTCAAAGCAGTAGATCAGATTATATCAGATCCAGATAGCACGGAGGAACTGAGTAGCGCAATTCTGAGGTATACAAACAATTATTCATGGCTCACAGCCATTCATCGTAGCATTCTCTCCAAAAGACTCGACATTTTGAAAAAACTGGTGGCATTGGGAGTCAGCCTTAAAGAACATTCAACGGTAGAAACATCATTGATAATGGTTACAATCTCAAACGCCATAGAAAACACTGAGAGAAGACAGTACATATCACTACTATTTCAAACAGGATTGTCATTAAAATGTGATTTCGACAGCGACCACTCAGTACTGTCCCATGTTGCACAGGACGGCGACCTAGAGATGACCCGATTACTATTGGACATGGGAGCTGACGTATGCGCCCTCGATTTAGAAATGGCTTGCTATCACAGGACAGAAGTTTTTGAACTTTTAATTAAACAATTAAAGAAGACAGGTAGATCCATAACCTCCATGCCCCACTTATTACCCGAGGCCGTCCAGGCGGAAGGATCCGATTCCTGGAGAAATACGCTATGTTTATTAAAAGCAGGAATGCCTGCGGATTCGTATAACGAAAAGAACGAATACGCGATCGAAGTGGCTGCGAGGAAGAATAAATTGGGAGCATTGAAAGCGCTCCTCGACGCTGGCGCTAATGTCAAAATACCGACAAGAAACAACCACATTTTATTATACGTCGCTATAGAATACGAGAATCCAGATAGTTTAAGACTATTATTAGACAATGGACAACTGGACGTAAACGAAATCGGTCGGAATGTAACCGAATTAGACCCTACTGCCACTACACTTTCCTTTGCCGTTGAAGAAGGGAGTGTTGAAATCACCCAAATATTGATCGAATATGGGGCAAAACTTTACCACAGGGCCTGCCATTCTGATATATATATATATATATATATATATATATGGGTGGTTCTCTGTCAAATCGAAGATGAAAAAATTTTTTTTGGTTCAAACTTTATATATATGTTCTATAGGATGCCCGTGGCTCCCAAAACAATTTTCAGCGCGATCCCTTCACTTGGCTTCAAGTTATAGCTGGTCAAAGTTGGTGTTTTAAGCGATTTTTGCATTTTTTGCCTATTTTCAATGATTTGTAGCTCATAATGGATGCATTTTTAACTAAAACTACCCTGATACTTTTTTTTTGTTAAATTTCCTGAATTTTTCAATAAATTTACTTTTAAAGTCATATATACATATTTAGGCTACCTTATTTGCATTTTAAACCTTAAAATGTGATAATCGAAGGGTTTGATCCGGACTCCGTAGAAAATGGACGTATCCATCATAAAAATACCACAGTGGTTGTTTATGTTAGTAAAAAGGAATCTGACGTCCTTTGTCACAGCTATTATGAGTTATTTGAATCAATTCTGAGGGTTTTTCACTATTGGTGTACCATGAAAACAAAAAACAAAGGCTTCTGCCATTCTGGCTCTTGTACAGGTACATTTGTACTATAAAAAGGTATCTTTTCACCGTACGAAAGTAGTCGGAGTCCGGATCAAACCCTTCGATTATCACATTTTAAGGTTTAAAATGTAAATAAGTTAGCCTAAATATGTATATATGACTTTAAAAGTAAATTTATTGAAAAATTCAGGAAATTTAACAAAAAAAAGTATCAGGGTAGTTTTAGTTAAAAATGCATCCATTATGAGCTACAAATCATTGAAAATAGGCAAAAAATGCAAAAATCGCTTAAAACACCAACTTTGACCAGCTATAACTTGAAGCCAAGTGAAGGGATCGCGCTGAAAATTGTTTTGGGAGCCACGGGCATCCTATAGAACATATATATAAAGTTTGAACCAAAAAAAAAATTTTCATCTTCGATTTGACAGAGAACCATCCATATATATATATAAATTACGAGACAATGAACAGATAACATGTTTACTTCCCTTGTTGGCACAAGAAACAATGGAAGAAAGATTTGTCAATGAAAGAGATATCAGAGTCCTCAAGAAATCTTTTTCGCATGAATATGCACTTTATGAAGAAGCGTGTCAGGAGTGGCAAAGAATGCAGACAACGCCGATTATTGGAAACATATCAGTAGTACCCCAGCACCATGGACAAAGTAAACATAGCTGACCTTGACCCCCCACCCGAGCCAGTGAGAGGTCAAGGTCAAGATTGTTTACTCTCCATGGTGCCATTTGCACTTTGGAGAAAGCCCCCCCCCCCCACTCTGTCTCTCCAAAGTGCCTCTGATTTTTCGAGACACTTTGGAAAGAGACGAGTCCCCTCTCCTCCTCACTATCAGAAGTGTCTTTGATTTTAGAGACACTTTGGAGAAAATCCCCCACCTTACCCTCCTTCTATCCAAAGTGCCTCGGGGTTTACAGGGCACTTTGGAGAGCGACGGAGCGACTTTCTGCGATGCTGCCGATCCGACGGCTGGTTGAGGACTGACGGATTTTTTTGTAGGGGTGCACGCATATAATACACACACAAACACACGCATACATACACGCATACATACATACACACATACACACGCACACGCGCGATATTCATATTTATGTAAGTGATTTTTCTTACCTTTTTAAAATGTTTGATCTGCTGACTCTGCACACACACACACACACACAAGATTTAATGTTTTTAAAACTAAACTTAAACACTAAAAAACTACTGCTTTTAAAAACTAAGCTTATGCACTAAAAACTACTGTTTTTACAGTTCTACACTAACTGGTTTCGATCGCAGTGTAGTGGATCTGTATTGCAATCTGGACATAACCAGAGTCCGCACATTCCACAACGCAACCACCACCGCACACGCTGCGTCAAAAATAACCGCCTACACCCGAAGCAAAAATCTCTATTTTTGCGCGGAAGCTCTACTTGCAGTCCTGGCAGATTGCGTCGCTCAGCACGGGTTAATCCAGCCATATACCGTTTACGTCGCTCCCGCGCACGCCTGATTTTTCCCTCCATTCTGCTGACGTCTCGTCGACGCTTAAGCCGGAGCAGACGTTGGCGCACCTGCCACAGGTGTTTGCGGAACCTTAGCAGTCGATGCAGGCGGGCTTCACGTTCCAGATCCCTTGCAGGATCATATGGCTCGTCTGCTTCGCTGTCGCTGCTGCTGCCGAAGGAACTACTGCTTCTGTTATTATCTTTNGATCATATGGCTCGTCTGCTTCGCTGTCGCTGCTGCTGCCGAAGGAACTACTGCTGCTGTTATCATCTTCATCCATCGGCTCGGGATCGCTGTCGATGCTATCGACACCTGAGTCATCCATCTCATCCTCCTCCTCTTCTGCGTCGGCGGCCTCGTTTTCTTCAGCAGCTTCTTCACTCCCATCGCTATCCTCTTCAGCCTCTCTGAGAAGGCGCACCCTTGCAGCCTCCTCTTCCTCCTCCTGCGCCACAACCCGAGCCTCGGCCTGTTTGGCAAAAATCCTTGCGGCATTCTCCTCTGCCTCCTGGACCTGCTATACTCGGTCAAGCTCTTCGACGTCGTCACCGACGACACTCTCGTTATCGACTGCGACCCCTAACTCCGGATACAGCAGTTGTGTTGACCCATACGCAGCAAACGTGACGAGTGGTGCTACGTTAATGGGGCTGATGCTCCCCATTATTGCAGCCACCTCTTCGTCAGCCGCTCTGTCCTCGTCATATTGAGGCAGCATCGGGTCGTGCGATGGTGATGGTGGTGGTGGTGGTAGTGAACCGATACGACAAGTCGCGCGCGCATTAATTTCGGCGACACTTAAAATCCGCATGTCGAAAAATATATTACCACGATTATGACTTGGTGAAAGCTAGCCAAGGACTAAAGAAGCTGCGCTGATTTTCACCTCCCGCCACGAACTTTTTCCACCACTTTTTATTCTGCAAAGCCCTTGCATAGACACTTTTGACAAAACTGTGAGACGAAAGTCGTCAGTTATCGTCTTCGTATCTAATATTTCGGATTCTGTGCATCTCAGATTTATTAAAAAGTGTTAAACGCATGGAAACTTGGTCTCTAGAATAATCAGATGGCCAAAAACCATCTCGAGTTTACGTGGGAACGGTATTTTTCATCCACAGCCACGACTCTCGGGTGTATTTTTTACGCAAAGTGAAGTAAAGTCAGCATATGCATCTCTCTCTCTCTCTCTCTCTCTCTCTCTCTCTCTCTCTCTCTCTCTCTCTCTCTCTCTCTCTCTCTCTCTCTCTCTCTCTCTCTCTCACACACACACTGTTTCTTATGATTTTGCTCTGTGACTAGCACGTACATACAGAGTACAGGGCATTAGTCGATAATACAATCGAAATTATATTTAAATTTGGCCGAAAATCAAGCGAAAACGGCGAGATAGTATCAGGAGATTATGTGCTCAAGAAGGTGGCAGACTTCTAAGACGCGAGAGAGAGAGAGAGAGAGAGAGAGAAGATGGGTGTGTTATCACTGCAGCTGCAGCGAGGCGGTCCTTATCATTGCTACTCTACACGCCCTAAGCGTTAAGTGGCTAGGTAATCTAATCCGATACATGTAAAAGACGCCTCCTGCTCAAGCGTTTTAATGGCTGTTTTTCACTCACGGCGACATAATGGCTTTTTGAAGCTCAAGCGTATTAATGGTTGTTTTACCCTCACTGCGACATAATGGTCTTTGAAAAAAAAAAAAAAAAAAAAAAAAAAATTTAGTACACCTCCTCGTACTCCTAGTATCCTAATACGTGTGGGGCCAAATCTCCGAAACTACTGGTCCAATATTTACGCGGCATAACAATTTTTTCATATAAATCCCACCAGCTACGCAACACACCCGGTTACAGGTCAAAAACAGCAAATTTTGAAAATCGATCGATTGGTAATATCGATAAATCACCTTGAACTATACACCGTTGGGTAGGCCCCCCGAAAGTAGAAACCCCTTTAGGAAACCCCAAAAATTTTGTCCGTTTTTGCGTAGCTCTCACCGTTTCCGAGATATCGATGAAAAACGATATTTGAACCAATCGATCCCTCATATCGCTGAAACTATTGGTCCGATATTTTCGTGGTATAAGAACTTTTTTGTGTACACCCCAAGAGCTTCACAACACCGTAGGTTGCGAGCGCACGACACGCACGCACACAGATACATGTTACTTACATAAATATAAGACGAAATAGCGACTACAAGGGAGAAAACGATCATGTCTCACCAACCGACGGACGTAGACTGGCAATTTTTTATAAATATTCAGTATATACTGCTGATATTTTGCTACCACAGACGTTTATATATACTAAATTATGAAATTTCCCGCTTCTGTGTAATCTGAATATCATCGTCATCGAAACTTGGCTTTCTGACGATGGTTTTATTCTTATCATAAACGAAAAAACACAAGTACACATGATATACTGACGCAGGTATACGTTGCATAGAGTCCTGAATAAAGTAAGAAAAAGTTGATATATTCTTGGAGAATTTCTTGCAAATACTCATATTTTGCAGAGTTTCTCGCTTCTACGCTATCTGATATGTAGCGTCGTCAAGAACCCAGCTTACCGTTGCCGGGTTTTATTTTCGCTACGCAAAAAGCACCCTCTACTGTCGAGTTTCGTAGCTTAGTGGCACTATAAAAGAGGCCTGAGTTGAGCAGTTAGCCATCAAACAGTATCCAGCAGTAGCCACGGAAACTTCAGAGAGAACTGTACAATCCACGATGGACAAGCTTCAACTGTTGAGAATCGTGTTTACTGTCTTGAGTGTGGCTCTTGTACGTGAGCCGACAACGCGCATTTTTTGCAATGAAGCATGGCGTCGTTCTTTAAAACACTGCTCCGTCAGCTGTTTATTGAAGCGCTTGAAATATATTTTGGGTTTCTGCAGTCTTCGTACTATTATGTACTTATTTAATCGTGGTTTGTTGGAGAGTGAGGTGGATATTATCCGCGCTCTCGGCGAGTCTATCGTGAGTCGTGGAATGCAGAGTGCTGGGCAAGTTCAAACCATTATGCAGCAATATCATCTGATTCTTGGTAAGATTCTTTCTCTCTTAAAGCATGTGCAAAAGTTCATTGTAAGCGTATTTTTTCTTTTTTTATCGTGAAATTTGAATGCACAGATCTTGATAAAATGATGACCGACACTGAAGGAGATGCGCTGATTGAACTCGTACAACTAGATGATGAGGAGGGGGAGCAGAAACCCTCAGTCGTCGAAATGGAGACCAACGAAATGCCATTGGACCTTACAGCAGTAGCAGCAGCAGCAGACACGACCGGCGTTACGGTCATAGCTGTCAAGATGGAGGCTGACGAGACATCAACCAACGTAGCCTCAGCAGATACAGGTAGTTTCAGTTCAGTTCTGCTACTACTACCGCTGCTAATGCTGCTGCTGCTGCTGCTGCTGAGACACTGGCAGAATCAATCGTCACGAATGCTGCTACCACAGCTATGAAAGTCGATACATCGCAGGCCGAGCCAGCGCCATCTGAGGTGCATTCGATAACGACGCTTGAACAAAACGATGACGAGGGTATTAACGAGGATTATAATGATGATGATGATGATGCAGAAGTCTCTGATGCGTCGTCCTCATCTACTGCTTCCTTCTGCTCCTCCTCAGTCGGTTTATCCTCAGTCACCGAATTAGTAGTTGACGAAACGTCGGGGCACAGTAGCACAGACGATATATCTGGTGGCGCTGATGATGATGAATGTAAGAGCCCTCTCACATGCACATTACCACAAGAATAAAATGTGTAAAATAATAAAACATATAAATTAGCATTATGGTTGCAGGAGGGCGCTGGCATTGAACAACCGCCGAGACAGCACATCGTGATTCATCGGGAGTTTACGAGATATAATCCGTTTTTCGGCCTGAATAGTCGTGAGGCGCTGATCACCATCAGGCGGCCACCTCAGAATGCAGACGTCGTAGAGTGGCTAGGGCTCGCTATGCATGATCTGTACAGGTATGTGTGTGAGACTACAACACCCGACGACTTTGTCGGTATAACAATAAACTCAGAGCAGTTTAGACAGGGTGTAGTGTGGATTTCGTATAGATTAGTGCGAGAACTGAGCGCAGTTGAAATGTCAGAGATACTGCAGAGTGTAACACAGAGTAACACAGACTTTGAAATTGATAATACACTGTTAGTCAATGTTAATACAGTGTCAGTGCCTCGAGGGGCGGGTCGAGTCTCGCTCACTTCTGAGACCACTTTTAAACGATCTATTTTAACCATCCTCGCATATGTATGCTATCCGCGATAGTTTAGTTTTAGTTTTTTTTTTCTCGATAGTTTAAATTATTTACATATGGCTTTGAGTGCTTTACCGAAAGCTTACGGACTTGGCGGCGGTATTGAGAAGGGAACGTTTCCCCACTTATTCAACAGACCGGAGAATCAGAACTATGTGGGCGAGATGCCACCTGTAGAGAGCTACTCACCCGACTCGATGGGTGTCGAGGAGCGAAAAACATTCTTAGAGTGGTACGCCGGTAGAAAAGAACAAAATTACATTTTTGATTTTCAAAACGAGATCATCAAGTATTGCAAGCAGGATGTTAAGATATGGAGACTTGCATGTCTTGCCTTCAGAAAGACGTTTATCGAATGCGGCTCGACAGATCCGTTCGTAGAGTGTGCCACTATTGCGTCGTCGTGTATGCGTGTGTACCGTAAGAAATTTAAAAAAAAATATACTATTGGCATTATACCGTCGGGTGGCTATCGTCGAGCCAATAAACAATCGCTAAAAGCAGCACAATGGCTCACGTGGATGGAGCATGAGACAGGCTGGTCGATACAGCATTCTATAAATTCGCGTGAAAAAAGACTACCCGAAGGCCCCCTGGTGGATGGATTTTGCGTGTTAGAAAATAATGAGAAAGTCGTACTGCAGTTCCACGGGTGTTATTGGCATGGCTGTGTTCGCTGCTACACTGATGGCCGTGATTTGGCAATCGTGAATGGCGAGAGTATGGACGAGCGGTACGAGAGAACGCTTAGAGTTTCGGGAAAAATTGAGAGGCACGGGTATCGTCTCATTGAAAAGTGGGAGTGTGATTTTGATCGCGAGTACAGCGAGAACGAGCAGATGATGACGTATATAAAAGAGGTCACAAAAGACTGGCATACACCACTTAATCCGCGAGATGCAATTTTCGGTGGTCGCACGGGTAACACGGTAAAATCATACGACATTCGCGAGAACGAAAAAATTAAATATGTCGATGTATGCTCTTTATA
>CM053170.1:24246541-24267352 GCA_012977825.3 Pteromalus puparum
TGTGACGAGACATAAGTCTCGCACACGAGATCAACAAACACGGCGCCGAGTAAATCAGCTGACGCCAGCGAGCGCGCGCGCGCAGCGAACAAAGGCGAGTCCGCACGAAGCGAGGTGAGCGCGCGAGCGCACCAACCGGAAGGCCAGTCCGCACGAGCGCGAGATTCTATTAGTAACTCAGCGGCGACGCGCCAGGCGGCGCGAGCGGCACGCCGCGAATACCGAGAGGAACAGCTAGAACTAGACCGAGGCCAACAACGTCGGCTCGTGAGCACACGTGACGACATTATTGGCGAACCCGAAACTCCGAGTTGCCGTCGTGCGCACACGAGACAACCAGGAGTAGCCGAACAGCGCCGAGTCTCGTTTACGTGAGCACACGTAGCCGATACTCGACGTTGCCACCTGCTCCTGAACATCCATCCCAAGGGACTGGTTGTTCTCCCGGCCACCGTGCGCACACGGGGCTGAGAAAATAACTAAAGCCCCGCCGACGATTCCCCAGGTCGTGCGCCCACGTCCTGGTGAAACACCGGCCAACTCCTGCCTGTACAAAACCGACCACCCGCCGACCGCTCGGGATTCGCCTGGTCACTGTGAGCACACAGGACCAGGGGAAGAACGAGACGAGCGACCTCGATCCGTAGGGCCGTGCGCTCACGACTCCATGGACTCGAGGGAAACCTAACCTCCGAAAACCCGTCGTTAACCCGAACCCGTTTCACCGTCCGAAACTCCGATACCGCGTCCGTAAAACCGATAACCGCACCGAAACCACGTAACTCCGGCTACGTCGTGTTAATGTACCGTAAACCGCTATAGATTAAGCTAAACCGATTGTGAAGGCGAAATATTCTAAACCACCGCGATTTCGATTTCTGTTATAGATGGAGACTCATATTTGAATTATCACCTTGTTAACTAAATTATTAGAATATATCNGATGCATTTTTCGGTGGTCGCACGGGTAACACGGTAAAATCATACGACATTCGCGAGAACGAAAAAATTAAATATGTCGATGTATGCTCTTTATACCCGTACATTTGCAAATACGGCCGCTACCCCGTCGGCCATCCGAAACTTTATGTGGGTGAGGTTGAGTGTGCGCGTGTAGTTGGCCCCAACAACGACATCAGCCAGATTGACGGTCTGGTGATGTGTGAGGTGTTACCACCGAGAAATATTTACCACCCTATTCTACCCGTAAAAATGCATAATAAGCTGCTATTTCCGCTGTGTAGATCGTGTACCGAGTCCATGTGTCAGGAAGACTGTAAACACGAAGACGTGAACGTGCGCGTTTTTGTCGGTACCTGGGTGGCCGACGAACTTAAAAAAGCCGTGGAATTTGGTTACGTGATTACTAAGGTATTTGAAATATGGTCGTATAAAATTACACAATTCGACAAACGGTCGCGTAAAGGTGGTCTCTTTCACGAGTACATCGATAAATTCTTCGCGGAAAAGACCTATGCATCGGGATACCCACCAGAGTGTAGAAATGATGATGAGCAAGCAATAGATCGGTATATTCAGAACTTTGAGCAAGAGGAGGGCATAAAGCTCGACAAAAGTCGGATAAAATTCAATGCTGATCTATGCTCCGTGGCAAAGCTATGTCTCAACTCGTTGTGGGGCAAGTTTGGGCAACGCGAAAACATGATAAAAACCGAGATAGTAAGAGACCCACAGAGATTGTTCGAGCTACTAACGAGCCCCGATAAAGTTATAAATTCTATACTGCCGGCCAGCGATGAAGTCCTCTACGTTAGTTGGGCAAATAATGACGAGGATGCCGAAATTGAACCGTCACCACTGTGCAACGTGGTTATCGCTGCTTACACTACTGCTCTGGCGCGACTCAAACTTTTCTCCGAGCTTGAGCCACTGGGAGAACGCGTGCTGTACTATGACACAGATTCCATAGTGTATGTGAGTCGAGAGAACGGATGCGAGTATGAGCCGTCAACGGGGCCATTTTTAGGACAACTCACTGACGAGTTGGTGGGTTATGGGCTAGGCACATACATAACATCCTTGTCTCCGGCGGACCAAAATTGTATGCTTATAAGTATCTAACACCTGCCGGCTGCGAATCGTGTGCATGTAAGATCAAAGGCATCCGATTGAATGCATCAGCATCCGAAAAGATTAATTTTGAATGTGTGCGTAAACTTGTGAGTGGTGAAATACCACCGACATTTGTTTGCTTTGACGCTATTAGACATACAGCGTTGCATGATGTGGTCACACGCTCGGAATTTAAAGTCTGTGAACCTGTCTACTCTAAACGTCGCTTTGTTGCCAACGATAAAAGTTATCCGTACGGCTATGTAACTCTAAAATGACTAATAAAAAGTTTAAACTTAATACACTCTTTCTATATTTAATAATAACTTACCCAACTCTCTCTCTCTCTCTCTCTCTCTCTCTCTCTCTCTCTCCAGCAACACGCGCACGCCTGCTGTGGCTACGTGTCGCACCAAGTCAAGCCCAGCAGAGCAAGAAAACGCGCAGAAAAAGCCCTCCTCCGCTTCCGTGGAAGTGAAGCATCAGGTGAGGCCACACTCTTAGGGCTCAAGCCTGCAATCGACAACAGATCAGCGACGCGCCGCGTCTCCCCCCTCCAGCAGCGACCCGTTAGACGAGCGAAGAGCGCGTGCGACGTCGAACCAGGCAGTCAAGGCAATGGCAGGTCGACTTTGATCCCCTCATCCACTCCCGTCGCAGACCATGGAGCGGCGAGAGTGCGATCGCAGAGTTTCCCGGCGCCTGCTGTGGAGCGGTTGCCGATATGCAGGCGGCCTGCCTCACTGAACGACGGAACGCGGGCTTTCAGGCGCCTGCCTCATCTGTGGAGCGGGTCACTGACTTTCAGGCGCTCGCCTATCGGAGCCACCGACCAGACTTCAAGACTCCTCTTCTATCTCCTAACATCTCGACGGATGAGTTCATCAGGACTGGACCCTATGGAGCGCAGAAGAGGATCACCGAAGGACGCGCCATTAGGTGACACTAGCCTCCTAGGGGTTAAATAATATCTGATCCGTAACCACGAGGAAGCGGCTTTTCTTCAAGCTGGTTCATAATGCTCCCAAGGACTCAGCTTGATGAGCTGAAGATCTCACAGCGCAGGGGTGGCGGTACCCCATAAGCGTCTCCCCAGCAAAGGGTGGGTCGCCCATGAGTGCGGAGATTTGAATACCCGCATCTCTGCCTTGTAGACCTCAGTCATCATAAACACTGACGAACAAATTAAGTTATTGACGAACAAGCTGCTGCTGAACAAAAATAGAACTTAAATGCAAGAGCTGCGGCAAACGCGACAGGCTGCTTGGGACCGTCGCATCGTGGCTGCCGAATTCCTGCTAGCGTGCAAGCATTGCGTCCTCAAATTGGAGAACTGGGAGCCGGCCACTGAGCAGCGGGAGAGCAGAGGTGTCCTCTCCACAGATTGGCGCCCGCTGGAGGTCGGCTTAGGTCAGGTGGGGATGGTTCTGAGGGTACGAGGTAATCATTCATGGTTTACTTTAAGAAGGCTGATAATATCAGTAAGGATGTCTCTGATGGAACAGCCTTCGCGCTACTCAGGCACCATCCTTCCTCCCTGCAAAGGAGCGAACATTGCTGATACCCGTGTGCTGCGCCCTCGTGGCTCAGACAAGGTAAGGGTAGCGGGCACTCGGGGGTGGGGACGAAACGAGGTGCGCTGCCCACACTTGTGGCCCGGCTCGCTATGCCGAGTTTAGTAAGGGATGTCATGCGTGCAAAGGGTACATTAGCCAATAATTATCTGACAACTGGAGACATCAAACTTGACGGGCTTGACCGGAAAGCTGCTAACTGCCTGTCAGGACATAAAGTATTTATTAATGAAATGTTGTCCCAAGATAAATTCAACNNAGAAGAATCTAACAGTAGTGGTAATAACAACTCTCTGCTGACTGCTTATGACACGTCATTATTATCTGTACCGGAACGACAACAACAACAAAAACTCGTATCCAGTGGTAGTGACGAGGACGACGAGGAGGAGGAGGAGGAGGAGGAGGCGGACTACGACGGAGAGAAAACACTAGATCCAAATAATTTGACATTTTTTAATTATCGCAAAGGTAATACGAAGAGAAAACGAGGTGGTAGCAGTCGTGCAGCAGTCGACACCACGGTAGATACTTCAATAAGATCTGTAGCGCCACCTGCTAAAAAACAAGTAGTACTAAAAGAGCCTAAGCTCGGACATATAAAATGCCAGCACCACAAAGAGTAAACGCGGAGTCATCTAGTGTGCTGGACGCACTAATCAATCGAGTGCCTTTCGAGATGCATGTACCGGGATACCAGTTTCTCGGGCCGGGCACTCATCTTGAGGAGAGACTGGCACGCGGTGAGACTGGCAGAGCGTGCTTTTTGATNTATCTGAGTCGTCGGATAGTGAGGAGAAAAGCGTTGCTTTATTAACTGTTTTGTGTATGGTCGGTAAAATCACTTTTGATAGAGTTTATCGACGATTCAGACAGGCTATAAAACGTACAAGGAGAAAGAGATCGAGATTAGTCGGTGGGAGACAGTCAACGAATGGAGAGCAAGCTTGTAAAACTGTACTATGGCTTGCCAGCTCCATCAGCATACGCTGGTGGAGACAGACTTGTACGAGCCATGCGCAATAAATTTCGCTTGAACGAGGTGCGGGAGTGGCTCAAGAGTCAAGATGCGCACACAATACATAAAATGGTGCGATATCGTTTTCCTCGTCGCTCTTACCGGGTTTTCAGCCCGTACGAATTGTGGGAGGCTGATTTAGCAGACTTTCGCTCTCTAAAAACGTATAATGATCAATACAGTTACTTACTGGTGGTCATTGATGTGCTTTCAAAGTATGCGTGGGTTGAGCCACTTCGTGATAAAACGACTAAAAGTGTGGTCAGTGGTCTGGAGCAGATTTTACAGCGAAACGATGGTAGACAGCCTATATACTTTCAAACGGACAAGGGCAAGGAATTCATTGGACGCGAAGTGCAGAATTTGCTGAAAAAAAGAAACATTATTTATCGTGCTGTGCGAGACCCCGACGTTAAGGCAGCAGTCGCCGAGCGTTTTATCAGAACTCTTAAAGAGCGAATATGGCGCTACTTCACACATCTCAACACAAGACGCTACATTGACGTGCTGGACGGTCGTACAATAATTCGTGGCATAGTGCAATAATAATGAAATACAATGTTCAAGACTTGGTTCGAGTTAGTCGTGCTAGGACAGCCTTTCGAAAAGCATACGAGGGTGGCTGGACTCTATAATTATTTAGGATTACAAAGGTCGATACGACGAGACAGCCGCCCGTCTACACGCTCGAGGATCTGGAGGGAGAAAAAATTGACGGCTATTTTTACGAACAGCAGTTGAGTAGAGTGCGCAAAGATTTGTCTGGTGACGTTTTTCATATTGACCAGGTATTACGCAGTAGGGGTAAAGGAAAGAGGAAGGAGTATTTTGTGAGTTGGAAGGGTTACCCTGAAAAATTTAATTCTTGGGTGTCTGCTAAAGATCTCGTGAATCTACAAAACAATGATGATGATGATGACGGATGAATTTTACATGGTTCTGTCCAGTAGTAGTAGTAGATATGTTTTCCCCGAGAACACTACAAATCACTTTACCACACAACTCCCCCAAAATTTTTCTCTACACGGCAATTGGTGTGTCGGTCTCACTGAAATTCAGATACCTATCACCTTTCAGCACATATCAATGAAGGGGAAAGGAGAGGGGGTTGTTTGTGTGAGAAAAAAATCTACGCGCTCCGCTTACATCAGCAATAGGTTACGCGATAGTGTTAATGATGATGATGATGATGATGGTGATAATTATGAGGAGACTTTTAGTCAAATAAAATGTGGCGTTTAGGACGACCTCTTACTCTTTTGGAGGAGATTAATAGCCTCGACAATGTGAAAGATCATCTTAAATTTGAGATTCAGTATGGTAGCTATATTCAAGTCAGATGCATTTGCACTGAGGATGAGTGCGCCAACTATACTCACTTATTCTCTTTGTCCAAAAAGTTGTGTGAAATATTGGCTTTTAAAAGCGGCGAATTATCAACTTGTAATGGTAAAAAAGACTACTTCATTGTCGGTAATAGACCAGCAAACCTTGTAATTGGTTTACCGAGTGTTCTGATGGTTTATATTAGTATTTGCCAACCTTACGTGACAGGCGATGTTTGCTCACGATTGCTACGTGCTGTGCCTCTTTAGTTATATGACTATACTTACGGTCGAACACAAATTCAAAACTTTGCCCCTCCAATGTATTTACCTCTGCTATCATCGTCTTTTCAGTCCATCGAGGTAGATATAAGGGGCGAGCATGGTCATTCTGTCCCATTTGATTACGGAACGTTGACGGTGACACTTCATTTTAAACGCACAAATTAAAAAATGCCTGACTATAGTATTTTTTTCATTCACCAAAATGGCTGTGGCGATGGTGGTGGTGGTGGTGGTGGTGGGGATAATTACGTTGCAATTGGTCGTAGACGTTATCAGACTGGTGCGGGTATTGGTAGCTATTTGAAAGGCTTATTTCGCGGTGCTTTACCTCTTGTAAGACGTGGCGTTAAGTCTGTCGGTAAGGAAGCTGCTCGTGCTAGTGCAAAGATCATGGATGATGTGGTTAACGAGAATAGACCTTTCAGAGAGGTTTTAAGTAGCCGCATGCGCGAGAGTGGGGGTCATCTCAAGCGCAAAGCTGAACAAGTACTGATTAAAATGATGGCATCAGATGCGCAGGAGGCAGAGGTGGGGGGTGGTAGTGGTGGAAAGAAGAAAGCTAAATATAAGAAGGCGCAGATGACGCTAAAAACGCAGTCAGGTTTTAGTCATGGAGCTGGTAGGAGCGTGCCAACTACTCAGAAAAAGAAGAAAAAGAGGAAGAAATCTACAACTAAAACAGCATCGTCAGCAGTAGCTAAGGATATCTTTGTCAGCTAAAAAGTCTCTCTCTTCAAACAATATACCTACTTACTCTATACCAGGCAAAAACATGGCTTTTTTACACACTGACTCTTGTGACTCGTTGAAGTCGGAGTTGTCACTCTTTGAATTACCACCAACACAGACGGTCATTGAGGGCTCTCATTGGGTGCAGTATAAACCAATCTCGTCACTCACTGATCAAGCGCCAATAGAATTTACGATCCCTGGCAACTGTGAATATCTAGATTTAGCGCATACAATGCTGAGTCTACGTGTAAATATAACGCCAATGATACCACTAGAGAAGGATACGATAGCACCACCCGTCGGCCCTGTAAATAATTTTATGCATTCACTGTTTAATCAAGCGGATGTATTTTTTAATCAGAAACCTGTATCACCACCAAATAATGCCTACGCATACAGATCGTACATTGAGACGTTATTAAATTACGGACCAGCGGCAAAAAATTCACACTTGAGCAGTGTCTTGTGGTATGACGACACAGCCGGTAAAATGGATAACGCTGATGCCGGTAATGCTGGTTTCGTTAGACGGCAAGCAGTTATGACTGACAATAAAATTGATTTATTGGGTTACTTACACGTAGACGTGTTAAATATGGATAGATTGCTACTTGGTGGTGTTGAGGTACGTGTACGTCTTGTGCGCTCTCGTGACAGCTTTTGTCTAATGGATCCCAATTCTGCATATACAGTGCACATATCCGAGGCGACACTGTTTGTTCGTCGCGTAAAGGTTAACCCAGGCATTGCATTGGCTCATGAAAAAATGCTTTCTAAAACCGCAGCAAAATATCCGCTCACTCGTGTAGAGGTGAAAAATGTAAACCTAAACAGCGGTGTGCATGGCCAGTCGATAGATAATGTCATACTAGGTCAATTACCGAAAAGAATAATCATTGGATTTATTGAGAATAAGGCTTACAACGGCGATACAAAACTCAATCCGTTCAATTTTAAAAATTTCAATATTAATTTTTTGTGTTTGTTTGTGGACGGTGTACAAGTCCCCTCGAAACCACTACAGCCTGACTTCAAAAAAACAAAGATGTATGTGGATGCGTATCACACACTCTTCTCGGGTACGGGTGTACATTTTTCAAATGCCGGCAATTCGATATCACGCGATACATACCCAAATGGATACTGTCTTTTTGCATCCGATTTGACGCCTGACTTATCAGCCGACAACGATACCCATTGGAATTTAATTAGAAGAGGTAGTGTGAGGATTGATGTGAGATTTGATGACGCATTAGACAGTGTTGTGAATTGCATAATTTATGCTGAGTACGACAATCTGTTGGAAATTGACTCGTCTCGACAAGTTTTGGTCGACTACAGTGGTTGAGGTTAGATGGCGCTCCTTGAAAAACCAAATAAAACCGCTCACCAACACGGGGGCTCGTTTCAGTCGATACTTGTTTCTTGAGCTGTGCAGACAAGTGAAAATGGATCTAGTTATTGATTTGCAGTTTTTCAAGGACAACAAAGGCCGTGTTGTACCGAAAGAAGCGGGCTTGGTAGTGTTAGATAAAGATATTACAGCACATTGGATTATCGCACCTACTTGTAATACGAGATTCTTAAAGAAAGATATTTTAAGAGAGAATAATTGGCTGACTCTGCATCATCATGGTCTGGATTGGTATGATGGGGATGTATCGCTGAAAAAATTTTATAAAAGTTTACACGATATTTGCAAGAGAGCGAATAAAATTTACGTGCGAGGAGAGGAGAAAGCAGACCTGCTGAATAAGATCACCACACGAGAAATCATCAATTTGGAGCGTGAACACGAGTGTCCGACTTTTCATAGATTACCTTACAGTGAGAGGTATTGTATGCAGCACTCTATTAAACACTGCTCACTCAAGTATACCTGTGCACTCAACAACGCCTATAAGTTAAAACTTTGGTTAAACACCCGTGGTAGTGCAAGTGATATTGTTACATCAGCAGAACGCCCCTTCTCACCACCCTTTTACCTCTGTAAAAATGAATTCGCTGGATATTCTTCAGAAGTTGCGAAAAATGAGCTTTCATGCGGTTGGAGTGTATCCTTCAGATCGAATTCCGATAACGTGGGTAAAACCAAGTGGCTTTGTGTTTAATACGGAGAGTCACAAGAGGCGTGGTTCGTATTGGGTGGCAATATATGTGTCCGAGAGTGGCGTTGGATGGTATTTTGTTAGTTTTGGCTGATCGCCGTACATCCCCGATCACATAAGTCGAATCTAGAGAAATTGTAAGAGTATACGGTGGAATAATATTCGATTACAAAGCAGTTTTTCTGATACTTGTGGTAAATATTGCATCATGTTTCTGTATTATATGATTAATGGCTTGGGTATGCAACGATTCCTCCAAAATTTCTCATCAAACTTGAGAAAAAATGATCAGATAGCTGAAAAATTTGCTGACAGGTTGTAATGTAATATTGTGAAAATGTTATGTGAAACGACGGTGTAACAAGATATTTTAGTTAGCATTGGTTTTCAAAAATATCACCACAGCAGATTTCTATTGGCTCCCCACTACAGAATCAGTGATTCTATTGGTCCCCCACCACCAGATATGCTGGTTTTAATTGGCCTCACTAACCCCACCAAAACCACCAATTTTCAATATAAGCTGAATACGTTGCAGCACAGAGACCACAGTTCTCTGTCGCCCGTAAAAAACTAGTAAGGAAGTTTGCTCTCAGAGGACGAAGAAGAAGATGGCTGGACAGAAGAGACAGCACGCTGATAGTCAGGCCCAGGAGACACAGGTCAGCAAGTATCGCTGCCATCAAATCCTACCAATGGTGTTTGGCTTGAACAACTCCTACGGGAATATTATTCACGTAGGACTTGAAAATACCTTCGTTGGCTCTGGCGACTTTAACCCTGTTGTCCGACTGAGTAATCAGGAGTTTTACGGTCTATCCTTGCCGCTCGCCACTTGGATACAGTTCCGGAAGCAGTTTGACGAGATTGACCGATACTTCCAGGCATACAGTGAGGAAGAAATGCTGGATCAACGAATCACCATTACTGGGTTTACCATAAGATTCATGATCAGCTACTCGGATCGGGCGTTTGAATTGGTGATGGAGGAGGCCGAGGACAGTAAGGAGCCTAAAGCAAAACAACAACATAAGCCTTCGCTTGTATTTAAAAGAGTGACCTTTGACAGATTGAAGGCATTGTCTAAAATAATAGATCATAGAATTAAGTATTTATTGAAGGTTAAAGAAGCTATAGAGATTATTGTGAGAGAGGTGGGTGACTATAGCAAAGAAAAATTGATGAATAGCGAAAATTTTCAGTACACATACTTCACCGCATATAATGTTGAGTGTGCAATGAGAAATTTTGATCAATCACTTGTAGAAAAGATAGATAAATTGTTAAAAGATAAAAATATACACTTAGCTATAGAAGATATTTATATTATTATTTATGAATTTATTAATCTACATTTATATAATCTAGTTGCGTACTTAAATACAACCGTATATAAGGATAAATGATCATAATTGTATTTAGTTTAAGTTTTCATGAATAAATATAATTGTTAAATATATAATACTTATACTCACTTACCGTGTTACTCTATCCAACACCTACTATCCTGTAATCCTTCATATTCATTCTAGTTTTCAAACACACACACACACACACACACACACACACACACACACAAAAGTGCGTTAAGGAGTGGAGAAGGGAAGGGAGGCCTCTACCCGAAATGGAAAGAGTAATATGCTGAGTATGTGCGAAGGAGGGATAGTAGTCACGGAAAATCTGGAAAAACCTAGAATACATATTTATAACGTAAGAATTCGAACCTTGATAGTCAGGAAACTAAAATTAGGAGAGTTGAGAGTATTCTTAAGAGTATGAAATATCCAAATTTCATAATAATATCTCGATTAGAAAATAAAAGAGAAACCGTATAGTGATTATTGAATTCCTTATTGTCTCACAGCTCTACCATGGCTGTATACCTTCGGAAATGGATTAACAGATTATTGTTAAAGATCACGCCGAATCAGGGAGAAACGGTCCGAGTCATTAAAACCAAGCTAGCACAAGGACATGAACACGAAGCAAAGGAACTACTCGTTAGGTGGTCGTTATTCTTAACACCATTCGAAGTAACTACTATCATGAAGCAAGCGAGCTTTCTTGATAAGCCATCAATTATTAAAGTATGTTTAGAGTCCTATGCCAGGATTGAGAAAGTGGATTTAGAGGAAATATTAGCACTCGGAGTACAAGGGCGTCAGGAAGAAATTATTATAATATTATTGCAACCTCCCATAAATTGGGCAGCGCAACATAAGATATCAGGATCATCAATCATTTTAACCACGATTTTATACCAGCGTTTTGATGTTTTTCTCGATTAATAAAATTAGAAGCATGTAAAAATCTACACCTGTACGAAGAATATGAATTGCTAGAGAAAGCCAAGGAATGCGAAAATCTTGAATATTTGTGCCAACTAATAACTGCAGGCATATATATTAATGCAAAAAGTTTCTTCGAAACAACAGCATTAATGTATGCCGTGACTCGAGGCAAGCTAAAAGTCATTAAGTTACTCATAGCAGCTAATGCCAATCCGAATGTAATAGATCACTTCGACCAAACACCCCTAGGAAAAGCCATTAGAGGAAGTCCCGAGATATTAAAATTACTATTGGATTATACTAAGAGGATGCAAAATCTCCCTGATAATTTACATCAGCTACGCGAAAGAGCAGCTACAGCATCTTGTACCTATGCAGCAGAAAATGTAAAATTATTACTTAAGGAGGGGATAAACGTAAACTCGTTATCACAGAATAAGAGATGTCCAGTCGTAGCTGCCATCGTACATCAAAATGACGAGGTACTAAGAATATTAATACAACATAAAGCTAATTTAAAAGTTACATCTAGGAACGGAGAGAATGCCCTACATGTTGCTGTCAGGTTCGGAGCAGCACAAGCCGTCGGAATGATTTTGGGCACTGAGGAATGTGATGTTAACGAATGATCGCATTTGGGTGAAACCGCTCTAAGTTGGGCTTTCAAAATAGACGGTTCTAGGAAGATGGAAGCATTGTTGAAGAAAGGAGCTTTACTATATCCTCCGGAAAAACCATTACAATATATGTATATCAGCCGAAAAAATTTCCTGGTTTACACCAACAATATTTATCCCTCTATTAGCAAGAGATAAAGTAGAAAAACGAATTACTAATATGCAAGACGAAATTACTTTAGAAACATACTATCCAAGATTGTATGTCGAATATCAGAAAGCATGCTTAGAATGGCAACAAATATCTAGGACAAGTTTTATCCCCGGAGTCACTTGCGGCGATTTATTAGAAAAATCATCAAATTCAATGATAAAAATTGTTAAAAACTTTGCATTTAAGAAACGTCAGACAGAATCTATTTATTACGAATTCCCCATATACGGCACACAAATAATGAGAGCCTTAAAACTAATTGTTGAAAAGAAACGAGAATGGAAGGAACACGAAGAAAAATTACAAGAAGCAACTTACGGCTACATCCCCGATTTGATCATTGAACGAATAGCTTATTATTTAAGTTTAGAATTAACAATTGAGAGATCCTTTAGAATTTATATCATTAAAATTGTTTAAGTTAATTCGCGAGAGGTATAAAGTAAGAATTCCGCAATCAGTTATAATTAGTAAACAAGCTTGACACTTACTCTTTCTATCCCACAGATGGCAAGTTTGATTTGCACATGGATTCCATTCATTTTTGGGGGATATCGGCGAAGATTAAATATGATCAAGAACAAAATTCTTGATGGCAAAGGGCAAGAAGCCGGTACTTTGATTAGAATGGTAGTCTCAGCCGTGGAGCCCGACGACATGACAGACTTAATCGAAAGACTCTTGAGCATCGCAGATTTGGAAACCGCGAGGTTTTGTTTGAAAGTGTATCCACGGACCTCAACATTACGCTTAACTAAAGCCTTAGCCAACGCTATCACCCTGAAAAATGAAGAAATGATCAGCCTCTTATTAGAGTGTAAGGTGTATTATACGTCGTTAGGAAGTCATCCATTTCCAGCGATTTACATCGCACTTTTAGCAAAACGTCTTGACATTTTGGAGAAATTGTTTGATTTAGGAGCTACTCTCAATGCATACAGAATCTGGATTAATGTAACGATGCGACAAGCTGTGAAACTTGACGACAAAAGACTTTTATCATTATTGATAAAGAGAGGAATCCCAATCAACAGTTCGAATCGCGTGGGACAAACCATATTAGGGTATGCCATAGAATGATCGGATTTTGAGGCTGTACAAATATTATTGGAAGCGGGAGCAAATATTAGGAAATACTACCATTTCGGCTTGGCAGCGCACGGCCATACAGAAATTCTCGAAATACTACTCACATATGCAAAAAACATGGGAATATCAGTGGAATCTCAGCCTTGGCTATTGGAAAAAGCCGCAGGTGCCCACTACACCAATTTTGCAAATGATGTGCGATTATTGTTGGAGGAAGGAATACCTGTGGACTCTTGTTGTCGCGAGGGCAGATATGCGATCGAAACAGCTATATTACAATTATCATACGTTAGCATTACTCCTTCAGGAGGGGGCCAATATAGACGTGCCTACAAGAACTGAGGATAGTCTGTTGCACGTTGCAGCAGACCACGGAACTAATGGAGCCATAAAATTACTCCTGAAGAATAGGAGGGTTGATATCAACAGAAGAGATTACAAAGGTTACACCGCTCTGAGAATCGCGTTTTGGGGAAATAATTATATAAAATTTAGTACACTCGCGGAAGCGGGAGCAATGTTATATCCACCAGGAGATTTAATACGATATTATAACGGTGTTGTTAGACCGGGATCCAGGAGAATGACGTGGTCTGCATCTGAATATAAACGATCAGTGGCGCATCCACTGATCGACAAATAAGCGAGAGGAGGAATATGTAGCAGCTAGTTGCAGGCTTCTTGTAGGCTGTACGAAGCCTGGCCCGTAGCGCAGTTTGCTATACGTGCACGTCCTCGTGCACGTGAGCCCGCGGCGGCGTCGTGAGTGATTGGGCTACGTAGCTAGTTCGCGAGATAGATTATGAGTGAATCGCGCGGGAGTGGGCAGAGTCAGGAACAAAGTGACACAAGCCGAGTAATAGTAAAGTTTCTCTTTATGTAAAGACTCAAAGATCAGTACAACAGCAGCGCGGAGTAAGAGAGACGGAGCAGAGCGAATAATGCCGAGAGAGAGAGTATTGCGATCGGGCAGGTACTTACAGTGGTGCTTCGTGAAGCTGGACACAGGCCTCGTGGCTTGGACCGGAGCGGCGCAGTACGGAAGACCAGTGGCTCGACGCTGGGAAGCAGGACGAAAGCCTCAAAGCCTCGTGTGTGGCCGGGTGCAGCTGGAAGTCGAACGGCAAACCAAAGGGCACGCGATGCTAAACAGCCGCGGGATAATTCCAGCGACACACGGGGATTCTGGTCACGGACGCAGTAGCAGTCCTCTGGACGATGAACGCACGCACGGATTTTAAGAAGCACAGAAACGAGGAGGCAGTATCGGCACGACTGCACTGCACGGCGGTAAGCTTCTAAGTGTCGCGGCGCGAGACCGCGTGAATAGTCTAGTTTCTCTCTCTCACTCTCTCGGACGGCGCCACACACACATACACGCAGCGCGCGGCTCTCTCTCTCTCTGTGTGTGTTATAGGTGTCTGCTCCGTTCACTTACCTGCTGCTGAAAAGGAATGTTATACACAGGAATGTTTACAGAGATAATGTTTATTATATCGTGATCATATAATATAGGGGAGAGAGGGACGTAACGAGTGCACACAAGGCAACTCGTTATAATATATATATTTTATTTAGTTTTACTAACACATGTACCCTGTACGGATGTTTATGGGAGCATCCTTACCACCTCTGTGTGAGGATACTTTGATCCTATACCCCACCTCCCTGAGAGCATGCGGACTATATATGAGAGATAGTCCAATTTCGATTCTATAATCATTAGACCCACTGCTCCGCATTCACCCTGGGACTTTCCCAGTGACATGGGGAAAACTTGTTAAGCAAGAAAACCCACGCCAGAGTCAGCCGATAGGAAAGTCAAACTTAGGTACGTACTTACTACCACGAGAAATATCTACGTTATCATTCCCTATCTGTTGCATCATTGGAAAGGCGAGAACATTCGGGCGGTCACCCATGCAAGTAATCACCGCACCCAACGGTGCTTAACTTGGATGATCGACCGTCCCCGCATCTACGAGCCGTTCCAATGATACCCCTGTTACAACCCCACCTAACGAGTAGGGGGGAAAACTTGAGGGTTGGAACCTTCGTTGGACGATTTGGTGTCTACGGATCTTCGCCGTGCTACTACGGCCCGTGCACGATGTTCGTCGAGAGCGGTTTCGACGCATGGCCGCGTCACAGGCTCGGGTAATATTTTCCATTACCTGTACGGCCTTGCTGTTCGCTGACCCTTGTGGTTGCATTTCTTCCAATGCCAGCAGAAACATCTCCTTGTCATAACTCTTTGCTTTCCAACTGATTCTTTTGGTTCTTGTACTCACGCTGGTTCTCTGCTCTGATTTCCTTACCTCCATTATTTTGACCTGATGGTCACTATTTGTGTAGTGATCACTCACGGTCCACGTGTCAATTGAGCCAATTAGACAACTACTAACAAAGGTCAGGTCTACAATAGATCCTGTGTCTCCTCTGCTGAAGGTGTCAGTGCTACCCTGGTTAACCAACACTAGGTCTAGAGGAGCAAATGCTTCCAAGAGCACCCGTCCTCTTTGGTTCGTCCTTTGATTGCCCCACTCTACGGCCCATGCGTTAAAATCGCCTGCGATGATTACTGGCTTTCTTCCCGCGACATCCTGCACGAGTCGATCCAGCTGCTGCTCATACTGTTCGATCGGTGCATTTGGCGAGGCATAGCAGCTGTATACGTGTATACCTGCTACCTTTGCGCGAACAAATCCTTCCTCCCGAGTCCTCATTTTTTCCTGGAGAGCGACGTTCCCACATGCCCAGATCGCCGCTCTACCAGTGCCGTCTGCTTCCCATGATGACTCGTCAAGATCTCTGTATTGCTCACAGATGATGGCCACGTCAGTCTTCGTCTCACTGACGTACTGGATAAGCAAGTCCTGCGCCGTCTCGCAGTGGTTAAGGTTTAGCTGAACTATCCTCATTTTCTTTTCTCCTTCAACTCCTCTACTGCCGCTCTGTAAGCTGGGCATGTGTAGCTACCAGCTGCATGGTCACCTTTTCCTTCTGCGTCTTTTCCACGACAAAGAACACAATTCGGTTGGCTGTTACAGTTATTTATCTTGTGTTCTTTGCTCCCACATTTGTAGCAACAGTTACTTTGGTCCTGTGTTGCTGTGCACTTACTGGAGATATGCCCAAAACCTAGGCATTTATAACATCTAAGCGGCCGTGTTCCTCGTTGGACCTCCCGGATTCTGCAGACTACCCATCCAATCTTGATTTTCTGCTTCCCTATCACCTGTTTAGCCATTGTTGCTGGCATTTGTATAACCGCTGTCTGAGTACCGCCGTAAGCTGATCGCACCGACTTTACTGCCGTTTCCTCTACTTCAAATGTTTCACTACTTTGAAACTCCCTCTTTAGTGCTTCCACTATATCGGCCTTGGTTGTTAGGATATCGAGGTCCGTTATTTCGAAGACCGTTTGCTCTTGCAGGGATCTTACTTCGGTACCTGCTTGACGGACCACTTCCACCGCTTGTCGGAATTCCACTGCCTTCAGATCCGCGTTGCGGTGAAGTTGTAGTAACAGGTCTCCCGTCGCTGTCCTGCGTAACCTGTTGACACTTCTGCCCAAAATCTCAAGTTTGGGGTCTGCCTTCATCTCTCTCAGGATGTCAGCGTAGGACTTGCCCGCCGAAGCAATGAGGGCGTCTGGTCGAGAAGGTCTTGGCCTTGGTGGTCTCTGTCCACCAGTGCCCTTTTGGTTCCAGGCTCTAGTGGGCTAATTACCGTCCTCTTTGATCTTTTTTTCCCTCTTTTTTTCTTCCTTTTGGTTTCCACCTCCTCCCAAGGGGGCTGCGTGTCTCGGTTGGCAGATGAGCTCCTAGGGCTTCTTGGGGTCCCCGTGCTTGGCGCAAGTCTCTGTTCCTCGTCCTTCTTCTTTTTTGAGGAAAGCTCTTGTTCAGGTGAGCGTTCTTTCCTTTTCCTATCTGCGCTAGATGTCTGCGGTTCCTGTGACTGGGCGCTTGTCCACAGCCTGGGACTGAGCTTGCTCTGTACCATCAGCCCAAAGCTATCCATAATTTTTTTTGGTGCTTTCTCTTACGCTACTAAGGCTTTTCATGCTCCGTTGCACCTGTTGCAGGTCCTTTTTCACGCACTTGTGAAAATTGTGTGCGGTGTACGCAACTTCATAGGCGCTTTCCAAATACCCTTCGATCGTCTCCAGCAGCTTTTGCTCGGTATCCGCTGCTGCCCGGATTCTATTCCAGGCCTCGAGCATCCTCTTTTCCTCATCCACATCACCTGGCATATTGCTCTTTCCTGCGACCTGCAGCTTGCCTTCCAATGTATTGCTCTTATCCTAAGCAAGTCCACCATCTTGCGGTTTAGTCACCGTTAGTGTGTACACTTCCAAGTCCTCCTTTGTTTCTCCTTCATGTTCGATTTTCTTCTCCATGTTGCAAACAGTGTTTGTTCATCCCGGCAAGTGTCCGACCCCCTGGATTCCCCCGTCTATGGAGGCAGCTGACATGGCCCCGGTACCTGACCGAAGGCGGTGTCAGACTGGGTACATCATACCAGGATATAGCACGCACTGTCGCACTAGCCCACCTCTGCTCTCTCGAGCCCTTCACCCCGAACCAAAGTGATTGCCTCTCTGGAGAGTTTCCGGCAGGCGTCACACGACAGCACGCACTCACTTAAGCCGATTGACCGGTACTAGCTAGGTAACTGGTTTCCCGTCTTGCCGTCAGCAGAAGCCAAAGATAGTTCAGGTCACTTCGGCGCGCAACCTCAGATCGCCTCCATATCCAGGATCTTCTTTTGGCAGCTCACGGGTCGCACCGCACGGCAAACGCGGCGGCCTGTTGGTCCACGAAGCATATTTTATTTCTGCTCTACCCTCCAGGGCTGGCGCCCCGGCAAGCACTCCCCCATTCGCCACCCAGGGGACGCGCCGCCTGCGGGGTTACCGGCTCCCCGCGCGGGTGTGTGTGTGTGTGTGTGTGTGTGTGTGTGTGTGTGTGTACTGTGACATTGCAAATTATTATCAGCTCCTTTCCGGCCGCGCAATAAATCAGATTACTCTTAGTTTTTACTTTTACTCTACTTGACTAACTCGGACACTTATATCTCTAGAGGGGGACAACAATAGGATGAGCGAATTTTGGTCGAAATGGCTTAACACCAGCGCTACTTAGATGGTTTCTCAGATACATGTCACTACTCTTCTTTCACCCCGTGAGATACGAGATACTCGGTGCTCTCGATTTATTGACTTCAATAACTCCACTCGCGATTCGATTCGTCTGTCGTACCTCTTCGTCGTCTAGACTTCGCGATCGCGTCGTAAAATTTAGCGAACTCTACTCAGCATTATAAAACTCCGAGAATAGACGCAACTCTTGCGAACACTCGCGTCTCTCCCGTACTCGCGACTCGACGGCTCAACGACGTATACGTACGACCTCGGTGTCCCTCTGGCTTTTCCAACACTTGGCTCCGGGGCTGGCGACGAAGTGAACGTGGAGGAAGTCTCCTCGCGCCTCGATCGTCTGTGCGCCCCGGAAGAACGGTGGGCTGCGCCCCCTATAGCCGTTTCCGTGACGCCGACATTCCCGGCGTCAAACTCGCGATAAGTGCACTGATTATGAATCAGTAATTAGAGAGAGAACGGGGTGTCGACTGGCCCTATATTTACGCTGAAGTCATCGTGCAGTCGTGGTGCACTGGACTCAGCGCGGTTAGCTGGACTCTCGCGCGCGCGGTCGCATGTCGCGATAGTGGTGTACGCTTGTGGTGGGAGGTATGAGTCCCTCTCTCCGCGTTATGCCCTGTCTCTCTCGCGCTCACGAACCGTGCCAGGCATGCTCCGAAACTGATGCGCGGCGAGTATGCGCGCGCGTCACTCATGCCTCGTGTCTCCTCACGATCACTCTCGGCCTCGTTTTCCGTGGTTCCGTTGCGACTCCTGGTGTTCGTCTGTACGCGGCTTCACGAATTACGTCGTACTATGTTTTATATTGACTTCGGCATGGACAAAATTAAGTAGCGCCTCTTAGAAAAAGATAAAAAAATAAAAGAACAGAATTGGAAAGCTTAAAAATAGTAGATTAAGGGAAAATTTTTTGCGTTTCATCAGCACACCATTTCCACCCTCATAATTCACCCTAAACTAAAAAATTCGTATAAAATTGATCCCGTGATCTATATGTTTTTTAGGTCGCTAAATCAGAATCCGGGGTCCATTTGTCTCTATCACGTCAGGGTCAAGGTCATTTGGAAGTCAAATTGATGAAAGCCCGTGAAAAAATCTGAAAAAATGCATGGATATGTTTTTTGGGTCGCTGAATCCGACTATGGGGTCGATTAAAACTGAATTATTCAATTAATAATTGATTGTGTGACGAGTCGCAAGTCTCGCACATAAAGTAAGCAAATGCGGCCCCGAGTCAATTAGCTGACGCCAGCGAGCGCGCGCGCGCAGGCGAACAAAGGCGAGTCCGCACGATGTCAATTAATACCAGGAACACCAATCGGTCAAATAATAATCAAAATAATCGGTCAAGTAGTTTTGCCCCTCAAAATAAATTCTTTAGGAGTACCGGGCCACCGAATTTCATTTCCGAGGAGCTGCATTACCAAGAGGAACAGCAACCGGAGGAAGACGTTTTTAACGAGGAGCAGGACGATATTAATGTGAATGAGGACAGTTATGAAAATCAAGGGAGTTCGGAAAATGAAAATTTTCAACAGGACCCCGATTCAACCGAGGAAACATAGTGAATTTAAACAACATAGGCAGTTCGCCTGAATTACCACACATAATAACTACAAATCCATCGCTTAAAATACTAATAGATTCAGGAGCATCATCATCGATTATTAACCCCAAAGTAGCCTACAATTTATTTTCAAATTATGTTTTCCCATATAAATTCGAAATTAAATCCGTTCATAAAACAACGCAGGGAACACATGCACTCACCTTTCCGATTTTGCAGGAGTTAGGTGATAGTACACCAATTACATTTTTAATTGCTCCCTGGCATTCTACATATGATTGTCTAATAGGTCACAGGGACCTACAAAATTTAAAAGCAAATATTAACTATAGAACTCAAATATTTAGCACACCGAAATTTGAAATTAATTATTTAAACAATATGCCGGATAAATGTAAAATAGTTATATTGAGCAACCATCAGGAGACAAAAGTGCAAATCCGAACAGAACACATGAATAAGGAGGAAAAGGGGAAAATTATAGCTTTGTGTCAGAAATTTAGGGACTGCTTCTATAATAAGTGTGATAAATTAACAGCCACAAATGCGATCACACATAAAATAAGAACAAAGGATGAAAATCCGATTTATGTCAAAAGTTATAAATATCCATATCATCTGAAGGATTCCGAGAGAAGGGCAACTATGTCTTAGTTTTTGATAATTCACCGTATTTATTTAGTTTCAAGCAATTTTCTACCGAGTACTCGTTCTATCGACTCGGTCGGTAAAATTGGGTTTGAGACCCCCTTAA
>CM053170.1:24270442-24294065 GCA_012977825.3 Pteromalus puparum
GTACCCAAAAAACAGGATGCAAGCGGAAAGAAGAAATGGAGAATGGTTATTGATTATCGAAAGTTGAATGATAAAACCATTGAGGACAAATACCCACCGAGAATGGATAATATTTTGGAGAATTTAGGAAAATGTGCATATTTTACAACATTAGATCTGGCACAAGGATTCCATCAGATACCAGTTGATCGAGATTCAGTGGAGAAGACAGCCTTTACAGTAGAAAATGGACACTACGAGTACCGTCGTATGCCCTTTGGTCTAAAGAACGCACCAGCTACATTTCAGCGATTAATGGACAAAATTCTCAGAAAATATTTACATAAATTTTGTTTCGTATACATGGATGATATAGTCATATTTTCAAAGTCTCTTCAAGAACATCTACAACATCTGAAATTGGTATTTGAGGAACTTCGAGAATACGGTTTGAAAGTGCAATTAGATAAAAGTGAGTTTTTAAGGAAAGAAGTACCTTTTTTAGGGCATATAATTACGCCAGGAGGAATTAAACCAAACCCGGATAAAATCAAGGCTATTGTAAAGTATCCCATCCCAAAAACACAAAAAGAAATTAAAGCATTTCTAGGATTAACAGGATTCTATAGGAAATTCATAAAAAACTACGCCAAAATATCAAAACCACTGACGAAAGCACTTAAAAAGGAAGAAAAAATAAACATAGAGGATAGACAATATATAGAGGCATTCAATAGGCTAAAAGAATTAATTGTCAATGCACCAATACTAGCTTATCCAGATTTTACAAAAATATTTACTGTCACAACTGATGCGTCAAATGTCGCAATTGGAGCCGTTCTATCACAAGATAAACACCTCATATCATGCTTTTCACGAACTCTGAATTCAGCTGAGCAAAACTATTCGACCATCGAAAAAGAACTACTAGCCATAGTTGAGGCATGTCGACATTTTAGACCCTATATATACGGGAGAAAATTTACAATTGAAACAGATCATAAACCACTAACTTGGCTCTGGTCTTTGAAAACACCAAATTCACGTTTGATTAGATGGAAAATAAAATTAGAAGAATATGATTATGAGATTAAATACAAGAAAGGAAATGAAAATTATGTGGCTGATGCTTTAAGCAGAATAGAAATTAATAATCAGGAAGAGAATGATGACTCACTTTCAATGATTCCTCAAGCCTCAGATATAACAGCACGCCGAATTGAGGAAGTGGATGAAGACCCCGACGATGACCTAGAAACAGCTCACACTGCTGTAGAAGATCCAGTGTTCTCACTGCCCATAACAGACAAAAATATTCATGCATTTAATTATAGTATTATAATAAAATCAGGAGGAGACTACGATGTGAAAATAAATAAAGATAAGCTCAAGATTCAGTATATGGTAAAGATAAATAAGGACGAAGCTGAAACACAATTATTAAAATTTCTAAACGAAAACATAAAAACAGACAAGCAGTACGGAATTTACTTTACAGATGAAGATTTAGAAATGATCGCTTACAGGGTATTGCTAAAACATTTTAATGAAAAACTAAAGTTAATTAAAACAACTACCTATACACCCGTAATAGACAAAAATAATTTTTTGAAGAAACTTGAGGAATACCATAATAGAACTCATAACGGAATTCAAGAAACAATAGCACATTTTAAGAAAGGGTATATACATTACATATGGATAGGCTCGTACAAAATTATATTAATCAATGCGAGCTATGCTTGGAACATAAATACGAGAGAAGGCCTTACGAAACAGGAAGGTATGGACCCATTATTGCTAATAGGCCATTACAGCACATACATATGGACGTTTTTCATGTTAGAAAAGAAAGGTTTTTAACAATTATCGACATATTTTCAAAATATGCTCAAGCCTATCATCTATCAGATGGGAATGCTATAACAGTATTAAACAAACTGAGGCATTTCGCATCACATCACAATTTCCCGGATAAAATTACCACAGATAATGGAAGTGAATTTAACTCAGCAGTATTTAAAGAATTTTGTCAAATACACAAAATCGAATATCATCAAACTACAATCAATTCAATAGACATACGTCAAATGGACCAATAGAGAGACTACATTCAACCTTAAGAGAAAAATTAAGTATTTTAGTCGATAAAAATCCTCGGGAAGCGATAAAGAATCATATGACAACAGCAATCCTAATATATAATCAGAGCATTCATTCATCAACAAATTTTGCACCGTTTACTCTACTGTATGGACCGTATGAGGAACTGCATAAGCATGTCATCGAACCCGGAGTCGATATAACGGAGGAATATAATGAAATACGAAAAAATGAAATTTTACCGTTCTATGACGAATTGTATAAAAGACAGAAGGAAAGGCAAAAATTACCTAATGAGTCAAACAATGAATTAGAAAATAGGGAAGTATATGTTAAAACCCATCAATAGCAACGAAATAAGATTTCATCTCGTTATCAAAAATTATTAATTAAGAAACAAAAAGGTCCCTCATTGGAATGTTATATACACGGACAACCGCGTCGTTACAATTTAAGGAGCGCAAAGAGATTAAGAAAAACTTCTTCTTTGCAGGAAAATGATGAGGATCCTGAGGATGGCAGTGATCATGGCCATCTCGACGATACCCGTAAAAAGTGAAGAAATTAACCCCGATATGACGCACTTTGATTATCAGCAAGGAGTTGGAAGAATTATAGAAAATTATCATTATATACATTTCTTCATAAACACGTCATCGCTTAAACGCACCTATGGCAAAATTTTGACTGATTACACCATACTATCTTCAAGAAAGGAACTCAAAAATTCAAGTCTATTAACGGAAGCAAAATTATTATGTCAGGAAATCTATCAAGACCTGCAGGAGATAGCACCATTCGGTGGAAGAAGAAAGAGAGGATTAATAAACGGAGTAGGAAAAATGATCAAATATATATTTGGAAATCCAGATTCAGATGACCTAGAAAAAATTAATAATTATTTGGAAAATTTTGAGAAACAACAAAATGAGGATATTTCAGTTTTGAATAAATCAATAAGTTGTATGAATCAAATTAGTAGAACGATAAATAGCAATACTGAAATAATTAACGAAAATTTACGGAATCTTATGAAAACTCTTAATGATCAAAATACGCGATTTGAATTAATTGAAACAGTTGTAACTCTTATTGTACAGGAGCAACATTTTTTAAATCTATTAGGAAAGATAAAAAGGTCATTTGTTTTTATCGATGAAAAATTTAATTTGGAAATATTAACTCACGAACAAATACTAAGTATAAAGACACATCTATTGGAACTTTATTCTCAAAAGGAATTAATATCACATTACCATAATTTGCTAGACTTTCGATTTGCTCAGGGGTCAGTCGTAACTATCCATGATTCCATAATCTACACTATAAAAATTCCCATCCTTAATTCCATTGAATTCTCCCTTTTTCAAAGACTTGCTGTAATTAACCAGGATAACCAAACAGAGATTATAACTATACCATGGAAGCTGGATGGCTCGATAATAAAATTATTTTCAAAAAGATGTCAATTGATTTATCAGAACGACTATATACGTTATCAAATCCTCGCAGAAGACGCAAAAGCAATAATCATTTCAACAAATTCACCTCTGGCATTAGCATATCCACTCTTAAACAATTTGACGCTGGTATCCAGTAATTATCAGATAAAGGTTGAAAGCAATAGAAACAAGGTCACATTCTTCGGAACGAAAATCTTTGGAGGAAGCAATCTACTAATACAGGGACACAGAGTCGACGACAATCTCGGAGAATTTAAGGTGCCGGAAGGTCAACCATTGATCATCGAGGGTCATCAACGAAGATTTGAACCGCTAAATACACAGACGGTACCAATGATGGAGACGCCAAAATTTACAAAATTCGGAATCGAATTCCATACGTCAATAACGTCGCTTATAATAGTCATACTAATTCTAATAATTGGGATGATTTTCATTATTTATAAATATAAATGTAAGGGCAGGAGTCTAAACAGGGGCCCACAACATACCGAAATAAAGACTGACGAGGGCGTCATTCAACTTGGGCGTGGAGGAGTTATATAAACCGTGCTAGTCGTCGCTTATTCATCACTTGATCTCGACCACTTTCCACATGCCGTATCGATTGCCTCAGCTCTCGGAACCTGCAACAATAAGATGTTTATGCTTTCGGACGTTGGCACGAACAGCGGAGCACGCATCGAGCACGCATGGAGAACAATAGAAGAGAGATTAAACAAACAAAATTACTGACCTTTTAAAAAGGTTCTTGCACCGGCAACGAGCCAGTCTCTGTCGGGTTTCCAAGCTGTAAGAACGTTCAATAAACGTCATAAAATCGATACCTAATTCCTTTACTTACTTGCGAATACACGTACGCCCTGCTATACGTACACTTAACTCGCGCGCACCAACCGAAAGGCCAGTCCGCATGACCGCGGAGCGCGCAACTCAGCGGCGACGCGCCAGGTGGCGCGAGCGGCG
Organism: Pteromalus puparum; assembly: GCA_012977825.3. Classification (NCBI taxonomy): domain Eukaryota; kingdom Metazoa; phylum Arthropoda; class Insecta; order Hymenoptera; family Pteromalidae; genus Pteromalus; species Pteromalus puparum. Next base: position 24,274,954 of record CM053170.1, read on the forward strand.
CACCGCGGGCACACCTATATAAAGCAGGCCGCGCAGCGCAGCGGCAGTTCTACTCGAGCTGAACTCCTGGCGGCATCGTGCGCACACGTTACCGAAAGGAACAGCCAGAGATAGAGCGACGCCAACGACTTCGTCTCGTGAGCACACGTGACGACAGCGTTAGCGAACCTGGAACTCCGAGTTGTCGTCGTGAGCACACGAGACAACCAGGAATAGCCGAACAGCGCCGAGTCTCGTCTTCGTGAGCACACGTAGCCGTTACCCGACGTTGCCACCTGCTCCTGAATCCCCGTCCCAAGGGACTGTTTGTTTTCTCCGCCACAGTGAGGATACGGAGCTGAGAAAATAGCTAAAGCCCCGCCGACGATTCCCCAGGTCGTGCGCTCACATCCTGATGAAGCAGCGGCCGACTCCTGCCCGTGCGAAACCGACCACACGCCGACCTCTCGAGATTCACCTGGTCACTGTGAGCACACAGGACAAGGAGAAGAGCGATACGAGCGACCTCGATCCGTAGAGCCGTGCGCTCACGACTCTATGGACTCGAGGGATACCTAACCTCCGAAAACCCACCGATATCCCGAACCCGTGTCATCGTCCGAAACTCCGATACCGCGTCCGCAAAACCGACGTATGCACCGAAACCACGTAACTCCGGCAACGTCGGCTTGATGTACCGTTAACCGCACTAGTTTAAGCCAGACCGATTGTAAAGGCGAAATATTCTAAACAAACCGCGATCTCGATTTCTGTTACAAATGGAGACTAATAATTGAACGATCAACTTGTTATCTTATTTACTAGAATATATCTATTTTGTTATTAATTACATAAACAGTCTCTTCAGTTAACCTTTCCCCTAACCAAATCCTGGCGTCCGGCCGACTACTCAACACACGGGGAAAGTCGAACCGTTACAATTGTTTCATAAAAAATTGCTAAAACATGCAGAAAGGAAGTTATATCAATTACAAATAAAATTAAACAAATTACTCATAAATTTGCTATAAATTATATTACATTATTTTATATTATATACTATATACTATGTATTGAACTACATTGTATTATACTAGGGGGTTCCCCCTTGCTCGCTTCGCTCGCCAACCCCTAATGTCTTATTTATAACTTGCATAATAATCTTTGATTTTGATTTTACCCATAAAATTTGTTTAATTTATTGATATTTCTCTATTCTTTCCACACCACCACCTGTTCTTTCCACACCACCTGTGTGAGGTAAATAGAGTGGCGCGTTTTTTTTTCTTTGTTGACAAAATTAGTATGTTTAAATTTAAATGTTATAAATTATTCACAGTTAACTCCTATAAGTCCAAACTTTGTGCATGTATTTCATATACTTTTAGCGTTTCATTCAGATCTTAAGGAGTAACTGGAATAATTTAACTTTGTTACAATCAAACATCTATTTAAATTCAGTTCATGCAATTGTCAACAGAGATGTGGTATCCCCAGTAGGCCTAATCCACAGATAATTTTAAGAAAAGATGCATATTTAACAGAAAACATTTGCATTGCAAATCACAGACTAAAAAAAAAAATATCTTTTCATTGACAACAATATTTTTAATATTGATTGAAAATATGACAACACCGATAATAAACTCATATAAAATTTTAACTAACGCATGTATGTTATACGTATATTTTTCATACTTTTAGCATTTGTTTGAAATCTATATGAGTAAGTCGAGTTTAAAATTCAATCAATTTCAGAAATAATTATATAAATAAAGACATGTTTATACTATAGAAAATAGACTTGTTTCATTGATAACACAGTTGTGAATAAATTTAATTCATAGATTAGATACGATAATATTTATTCCAGCACTTCTTTCCAAACTATATTTTGTATATTATCTCTATCTTCTGTATCATTTTCAATGAATAATTTTTTGGGATTTTGAGATCTAGACAGAGCAACATACAATTGACCATGCGAAAAAAGCGGCCGATGAAGATATATCCCAACAGTTTCAAAACTTTGTCCCTGTGATTTATTAATTGTCATGGCAAAAGCTAAAACTATAGGAAATTGTCTACGATATAAAATGAACGGTAATGAAGTATATTCTCCTGTATCTAAAATAATTCTTGGAATGAAAACTATTGCCCCTTCATTAACTCCAGTTATAATCATCGCTTGAATATTAAATTTATATAATTTTATAATTTTTAATCTAGTGCCATTACAAAGACCATCGTATATACTTAAATTTCTAATAAGCATTACTATAGCACCGACTTTTAAAATCAATTTATGGATTGGAAAGCCTGGAAATTTGAGTGAATTTAAATATTCTGTAGGAAATTTCAACTCGACATCTAAATCTGTTTTATCTACTCCTTTATGTTTTGCATAGTCAATACTATAATAAACTTTTTCTTCACTGTTAAGTTTTTTTAATATCTTATCATTAATTCTATAGATATCTTCATTATGAGACGATAAAATGATTCTATCTGATAAATTTTCATCCTCTTTAATGATAGTTCCGTAAATTTTATCACATACATCGTTGGTTTTCCAATACTCCGGAATATATAACTTGTCTACTAAACCATTACCCACTGTCAATAAAAATTTGGAAAATTCTTTATTTTTACTTCGAATGTTTTTCTTCAACGTGAATATTTTAAATTTTTCCCATAAAAATGAACGTTTTATAGTTTCATCAATGATATTATGTTTGGATCCGTATTTTACAACTGGTAGCGTTTGTCTAAAATCCCCACCTAATATAACGATTTTATTAGCAAAAGGAATATCTTCTATATTACAAATATCGCGTAATGTATTATCTACAATTTCTAATGCTTTTTTTGAAATCATTGAAGCTTCATCCCAAATAATAATATCGCAATCTCTAATTTTCTTTTTATCACATTCTAACTTTAGAAAGGAAGATTTTATACATTTTAAATCCAAAGGTAATCTAAAAGTCCTGTGACTTGTCATACCTCCCGGTAATAAAATTGATGCAATACCTGTCCAAGCCATTGACAAAACTTGTTTACCCTCACTTAAAAAGTAATGAATCAAAGTTTTGTACAAAAAGGTTTTTCCAGTACCTCCAGGTCCATCAATAAATATTAATTTATCATTAGATTCTAAATTACTGATCGTATCAAAAATGAATTTTTGATCCTTATTCAATTGTTTTATCAATTCCTTAAAATTATTTTTATGATTATTAATAAATATTGTATGTTCCTTATGGCTTTTATGATCATTTGCACTTAGATCAGGTTCTGGTAATCCAAAATCAGAGCATTTTAAATTTTCTTTATTTAAGGTATCATTGATTTCTTGCAAAGCTCTGTTTTCATGATTATCCAAAAACCCTTCACAAAAATATTTTTTATATCTATCCCAAATTTCTCGTATTAATGGAACGTTATTAGCAATAATAAACCACGCAAAAAATTTTCTTAATTGATTTGGCATCATAATACTGCACGCTTCATCAAAAATATTATAAATTTCTTTATCATTTTCCACTAAACCCATAGCTACAGCTGCCTCTTGAAACGATTTATATGTAATATCCTCATAAGTTCTTAAATCTTCAAAACTCTTAGCTCCCTTTTTTCTATGTAAAATTAATTTTAAGTGAAACCTTTCTACATCTTTTGGACTTACATTAACAAGCCGTCCAATACTTTTCGAAAATACTTTTCGTCTGAGCCATTTTTTTGTCTTTGGACAGTAATGATAATGTTGTGGTATATTAGCATATGTAAAATTTCTTGCATATTCATCTACTTGGTTTAATTTAAACCAAGCAGTTAATGTAGTTTCATACTTTTTTAAAGCTTCTTCAATTTTATTCTCATCAAATATAACATGATGTTGGTTTTCTAAATGAACAGCTAATCTAACAATCGAATGCGATCGACCTGTAATAGGAAGCTCTTCTATACGCCACGCAGCTTCCATAGGACTCAAATATCTACTATCTACATACTCAGAAATTTCGTCGTACGACAAATCATCTGTATCATCTTTATTCTTTTTTTTTTTAATTTTAAAAATTGTAAATGTATTTGTAAAGATATTTTATGCTCATAATAGATGCACAAGCTTCAACATTAACATGAGCATTGTATTTTTTAAGAATTTCAGAATTATATGGTACTAGCATGGAATTATCAACGTGTACAATTTCACCATCTACTTTTATATTATAAACATAATTTTTATCTTTATTATCTCGTCTACGATACTTAGGATATCCATTTTTTTCAAATTCAGTTGATTCACAAAATGATTTTGGAAATTTTTTTGAACATATTTTTTTATTTACGTCATAACAAAGAGTAGAAAAAGAATGAGGGCCATGAAGCATGTGCTTCATAACTAAGTCTCTGTGTTCAGAGTCATTTTCGGGGATTTCAGCACTAATGAATTTATCAACGCTTTCAGGCGTTATTATTTTATTTTTGTAATCTAATACGATTAGCATATGCACATGAGGCAAACCTCGTTTTTGAAACTCTACTGTATATACATAAGCTATTGTATTTCCAAATATTTTTCCTTTAATAATTTCTGATAATAAAGCTCGAAATTTAGCGTAAAATAATCTAACAGTAATATTGGGAATATCATTACATGTTGTGCCAGCAGGAAAATTTTTAAGTATTTCTGTTAATTCTAGCCAATTAGGATTGCATGTCATTGTTAGTAATATATCAGGCCTTCCTATACCTCTAACAATAGTCATAGCATCTTGGTAATTTTGATTCATATATCTTGGACTACCCACATGAGTTGAAGGTAAAACATACATATTCCCTAACCTTACTTTATCGTTATAATTTTTTGACTCATTAAACGCACTTCGAGAAATATGATCTACTAACCCTTGGTAACATTCGATACGTAATTTTTTCTGATTATATTTAAAAAAATCTAATCTCGTACTTTCTATAATAATGTAAGCTTGAATAACATATTGCTGAGTTAAACGTCCACAAAATAAAACAGGACTAAATTGAGAATTTGGTCTGTACGCTAAGCGATATGAATAATATTGAAGAGCAGTAAGTCTTTTATTACTTTTTTCATTTTGTTTATATAATGGACTCCAACCCAGATCACCGTGTGGAAACATTATAGGAAATACCATAGGATCAATATGTTTTACTCTCATTTTCGAATATTATACATTATGTTCTAACAAAGAAATAAATTTTTAAGTAATTACAGAACTCGACTTGTTTTTTTTTCATACATAAAATATGTGATTAAAATTAAGATCTTACCTATATTTTATAGAAAAGGCTAAGAAGAAAATGAGGAGAGGTAAGACTTACACAACCCAAAACAACCATATAATGACTTTATATGTTGTAAAATTAAAATCAAAGATTATTGTGGAAATTGTAAATAAGATTGGCGAGCGAAGTGAGCAGGGGGAACATATTATAGTATTTATTATTAAATTTAGTAAATACTCAAAATGTATGTATGTATATGGAAACTCTGTAAACTAAAAGTATATATATGCATCTTTTCTATATTTTATCTGTGAATTCAATATGGGGGGAAGTCACATAAAAGGCATCAACATAAAATCGGTGGTTGCAACAGGTGGTTGGGCCCGTTGCCATGGAAACAGGTGGTTGGGCCCATTGCAACAGGTGGTTGGGCCCGTTGCCATGGCGATAAAACTTTATAATATAGAGAGATATGGCGAGTAAAAGTTTCTTTACAAAAGTAGTGAAATCCCCAAAACAAACATAACTGATGTCAAATAATTGTTTTTCATATTTTTTAGGTATACGCATGCAGATACATAATCTCTCTTTAAAAAAAGTGATGACCGGATGTTTTGAAGCCGTTAATAAAGCGATTTGATTGGTTGAAAAACAAATATCTGGTCTGAATATAATTACAATTTTGAACTTAACCTTAGAAAATTAAGCACGCGTTGAATTTAGCTAGTTTTATTAAATAAAATCTATATCTCCCTTGGCATCTCTAAAAACATATTCAATTATATACTTTTAATCTATTGTTCTAGTAGATTCAATAAATTCAAATTCGCCGAGAAAGCGACTGTGTCGAAGCTGGCAGTTACGTAATTTCTAGAACGCTGCTGGTGAGCTCTTTCGAATAGGGGGTTGCTATGGCAACGCTCGATCGCTCACTCCCTCTCTCTCGCTCTCTCAGCAGTACCTGTTGCGCGAATGTATTCAGTCGAGCTGAACACACTGCAGTGTCAGCTACTGGTATCGTTCTCACTTCGAGAACGACCGTTTAGTCTGTATTTTCTCACTCACTTTTCCTTGCTATTCTCAAGTGTACATACATTCTCTCTTGATTATATTGTTCTCTTTGCGAGCTTTTGTTTGTTTAAACATTAAGTCGCTTTTAATTCACACCAACCTTTATCCTAGAAAAGATCCAACGTCTACTAATTTTAATAGACGCTAAACATTTTGGTAGCAGAGCGTGTGAAAAGTGTTGGTGTAAATAATATTTATGGAGGAAGTGGTCCTCAGCATGAAGTTATCCCTCGGTAGAAATTTAAGAAGGGTTGACGGTTGCTATCGGTCTCTCCGAGGCAGGTAATGTTTCGAAAGAAAAACAACTTAATTCATTTTTTCTTTCGACGTTTCGGCGAACAATGTCGCCGTCATCGGGAAAACTGAGAAGAGATTCGGTTTATTATTAGCAAATTTTAAGAGTACAAAATTATTTCGAATGTGTGACATATGAAGTGCTTACAAGAACTATGGACTCGACAGGCTCGCTGGTAGAAAGTTCGAGGCTGCGTTTCCCCGCCGGGCGCCGGCGGCGGCGGGGGGAGGGCGTGTGGTCGTTTTGTCTCTCTCCGCTACTCGAGGCGAATTCGCAAGAGTTGGATATCCGCACGGCTTTTATACTCTGCGCGGAACGGCGAGAGTTGCGATCGGTTTGTTGACATTTCACAACGACCACACGCTCTCCCCCCGCCGTCGCCGGCGCCTGGCGGGGAAACGCAGCCTCGAACTTTCCACCAGCGAGCCTGTCGAGTCCTATAGTTCTTGTAAGCACTTCATATGTCACACATTCGAAATGATTTGGTACTCTTAAAATTAGCTAATTATAAACCGAATCTCTTCTCAGTTTTCCTGATGAGGGCGACATTGTTCGCCGAAACGTCGAAAGAAAAAATGAATTAAGTTGTTTTTCTTTCGAAACATTACCTGCCTCGGAGAGACCGATAGCAACCTTCAACCCTTCCTGTGTTGGTGTAAAGTTTATCCGTTGTTTTAAAGTGAGCGAACTAAACGGCTACAGCGAACGATTGCGACCTTGTAACTGTCGCAACGGTCAATTTTCATTAGAAGCATTAGAGTACACGTATTGTTAGAGGATAATTAGAAGTCTAGAAGTTAGAGGTTTAGAGGATTAGAAGTTTATTTAGAGGTCAATAGAAGAAATGAAGTTTTCATTGTCGTCGCATCCCAGTGGCAAGTCGAGTGTAGCGGAGGGACGCCTTTGGCTGTAAAGAGGCAACACCGGGACCAGCTTGTCCTCATCGGACTCCAGGGGAACTCAGCCTTCGCCAGCAATCTGGGCAGCGTCTGCCGTCTGAGCATCTCCTGGGCCAACAGTCATTGTCGTAAGCAACGGACGGAGAGGAGTTGGTAAGTTGTTTTTATTGTTGTTCACTCATCGCCCAGCTTTTATTGTGGCATGTCCTCTGTTGACAAGCAGTCGCTTACGTATCAATATAAACGTACCTGCCTCAGTAATGTCGAACATTTTCAAAGTTCAAAGTTATCGGCTTCTAGATTTTCGCTCGGCGCGTAGTAACGTTCGAGGTTTTCGCACGGCGTGAGGAGGAGAGCGGCGTTCCTCTCCTCGCTTTTCTTGGTCGCTCGGCAACAGCTTCGTGCGTATAGAGGAGCGTTCGCTCAACACGGCACACCAGGCGTATAGTCGAATTCTCTCTCTCTCTCTCTCTCTTCTTCGTACGTGTATTTCGCACGGCCGTGCGCCGCACAGTGGAATTTTATAGGGTATTTTTGGACAAAAGTCTGCTGAAAATTCATTTCTTAACCAATTCCAATGAACTTTTTTTAAAATACTCGTGAAGTACTGTAGTTTAGCGTAAAGCTGCGGAAATTAGGAATTGGGCTGACATAACCTCAAAGCAGTTAGCTAAAACTGGGCATTAATAATCACAGGAAAACAGCAAAAAAAAGTCATGCTTCCGCGACCAGAACAGGATACCTATATGTTTTTGGGGTCGCTGAATCCGAATCTGGGGTCTATTTGATTCCAGCATGTTAGGATCATGGACATTCCATGGTCAAATTGGGTAAAATCGTCTAAGCGGACCTGAACATCACTTCTACTGGTTTTTGGGTTCGCTGAATCCGAATCCGGGGTCTATTTGATCCCAGCATGTCAGGATCAAGGTCATTCCATGGTCAAATCGGGGAAAATCCGTTTAAGCGGACCAGAACATCACTTCTACGGGTTCTTGGGGTCGCTGAATCTCAATACAGGGTCTATTTGATCCCAGCAGGTCAGGGTCAAGGTCATTGAAATGCTAAATTCGCAATAACTGGGCAAGTCATCCGAAATTAGGCAATGCGCTAACATAACCGCAAGTAATTAGCTAAATGTAATTAGTAAAAGTAATTAGCTAAATGTAGGTATCAATAATAGGCTGCTACGAAAAAAATATCAAAAGTATGCCAGAGCTCTGTGTTAAGTAAAGCAAATAGTATTTAAAAAAATTAAAATCAAATATTTGGATCTCCTTTACTCCTAACGCAACCGCACTAAGTATAGTAGTAAATAAAAAATGAAATATTTTTTGAATATAATTACAATTATCAAAGTAATTTCAATACTTTTCTACTTTTACTCAAGTTAATACATACCTTATATTCCATTTTATATACATTGAATAGATTTCAAGTAAACTTGACTTTCTTGCATATATTTTAAATTATATTTTAAAGTAATTCCTAATTTCTAGTCTTGAAATTAAATTGCTTGTTTCGTTTCTTTTTTATATTCTCCATAATATTTGATGCACAAACATAAATAAATAATTCAAGCCGTTGAGACGGCAACACCGCAAGGTCGGTAAGAGAGCAACAACGGATAACTTAACGACACCGATAAGTTACCGACTAAGCGGCGCTAGCAGTCACCATGTATTAATCTACCCAAGCGTGGGTAGAGGGCGTGCGAGCATATAACATTAGGGAGAGGGAAGGCTGCGGGTATATAAGGAGCCCGAGCTAAGCAGCGGGTCACTTGTGATCTGACTCTCTCATATGGAGCTATAGAACGAATGGTAGTACTCGTCTATTGCTTCGGCTTCCAGTGTACTTAGTAGTCTACGAGCATAGCGCTCTTGAACAGTGCATCTGCCGGCCATCCCTCTCCCCTTAGTTATTAAGAGTCAGATCATGTAATTTCTATTGTTTCAAATACAAGTGATTAAGTATAGATATTTTGATTTTCATACCTAGTTAATATCCTCTCCCCTCCTCGCAGGTGATCCTTCGGTTCAGGATGGTAGTACCCTGTACCCCGGGCTCTCACCTGATCACAGACTTGTAGTGAGATGGTAGTACCTCACATACTCGTCTGACGCTGCGTGGTTTACCTAAGTGTGTGGTGTAAGAGGGATATTTCTCCCCCCTCTCCTCCCAGATACACACGAGCAGCGTCCCCCTGGTGGATATCCACTACAGGGGGTAGGGAGGCCTTCGATTACCCAACCGATAGTGCGGGGTAATCCCGGGTCCGGCGACGATCTTTGAGTGTACTTACATTCCCTTTAACTAACTTCGTGTCTCGAATCTCTCGCGGTTCTACTAACCTAACTGGACCGTTTCACAGCTTTCATTATATTTGCTGCAACCGTGCTTTAGAAAAAGCGAAGGAAAAGTTTAACGACTAATAGATTTCAACTAAAATTGACTTTCTTGCATATATTTTAAAGTATGGGCTTAGTTTTTTAAAAAGTGCTTAAGTTAAAGAGCTACACAAACCTTAGTTTTTATTTTTAAACGTGAGACTAATTTTTATATTTTTATATATGTAGTCGCATTTTACTTAGTAAAAAGACGGAAATTGTTAATTTAGATATATAAAGTTAAACTTTGAGACTAACGTTTTGGGCCTTAGGAGTCTAAAATAACGACAACTGAAGAAAACAGTAGAACAAACTGCAGATAACAGCAGAACAATGCCGAAATTGAGACACAGACAACAATAAGTTTTTTAATAGTTTTTTCGTAGCAGCCTATTATTGGTACCTACATTTAGCTAATTACTTGCGGTTATGTTAGCGCATTGCCTAATTTCGGACGACTTACCCATTTATTGCAAATTTACTATTTTAATGACCTTGACCCTGACATGCTGGGATAAAATAGACCCCGGATTCGCATTCAGCGACCCCAAAAACCAGTAGAAGTGATGTTCAAGTCCGCTTAGACGAATTTTCCCCGATTTGACCTTGGAATGACCTTGATTCTGACAAGCAGGGATCAAATAGACCCCGGATTCGGATTCAGCGACCCCAAAAACATATAAGTATCCTGTTCTGGTCGCGGAAGCATGACTTTTTTTTGCTGTTTTCCTATGATTATTAATGCCCAATTTTAGCTAATTGTTTTGAGGTTATGTCAGCCCAATTCCTAATTTCCGCAGCTTTACGCTAAAGTACAGTACTTCACGAGTATTAAAAAAAAAAAAAAAATTAATTGGTTAAGAAATGAGTTTTCGGCAGACTTTTGTCCAAAAATACCCTATAAAATATCTCTGTGCGCCGTCGCGCAACGGCCCACGACATTTTATCTCGCTCGCTGATGGCGTAGCGGTATCTTGGCGCGCATCGGCTCGCGCGCGCAAGTAGGCGGCCATATTGGCTTGCTTTCCCTCTTCTCTCTTCTACTCACACGTACGGCATTCAGCGTCGTTTCTCGCGCGCTTTTGGCGCGTTTCGTCGAAGTCATCTCTCTTTTTCTCTTTCAGTGATTCAGCATCGTAGTCGAGACCTTGCGTAGTACGCTGAAAAAATTTTTGAAGTGAATACTTCTCATAGACCCGTTGGGTACATTTTGCTGGGGAGTGAATCGGCGAGCGGCGAGCGTCACGGCGGCGCGACAGATAAATTCGTCACGAAAGCAGCGGCAGCTCTCTCCCCCCACCACGCACTTTTCGCGTGTTCCGCACATATTAGCGTGTTCTCACAGCTCAGCTCTCTCCTTACATATCAGCCGCACAGCGCACTTATTTACACATACATTGCAAGCGGCTATCGGGTTTTCTCGGTTCTTTCCGCTAGATTTTGGGGCCCTCTACGCGCTAATATAGCGGCGCCTTTTCATGGCGCTATAATTTTTTTTGCGTAATCTAGACGACGTGACTTTTTTAATATGCGCGAAAAGTTTGCAGGTAAACATTATTGACTTGCGATAAACATTATTGCTTTATGACACGCCGAGGCATAAACCTCGATTTACCGCACGCTCGTGCAAAAATGCACTTGATAAATCTTGGTTTACGCACGTTGTGTCATAAAATATCGTGACATGCTACTATTCTTATTATATTTTCTTTATCCGTATTATATTCTGCCTATCCTAAATTTACTAGTAGATCACAATTAATGAAAGATGAGGGCGGGAATCTCGTCACAAGCGAAAGTGAACTGCTAAAGCTGTGGAAGGGCTATTTTGATAGGCTGCTAAACGTACATGAAAACTGCGAGGAAACGGGAGACGAAATCCACACTGCTGAACTCCATATGGAAGAACCGACCTATAAAGAAGTAGAAGCCGCGATCAAAAAACTAAAAAACAATAAGGCCGCGGGAAACGATTCTATTCCAGCTGAACTACTTAAATATGGGGGCACTGCGCTGACATCGAAAATTTTTGAACTAGTACGCTCTATTTGGAAAAATGAAACAATGCCGGAAAACTGGAAAGAATCCATCATCATACCGATTTTTAAAACGGGAGATAAGACTGACTGCAATAACTATCGGGGAATCTCACTTTTAGCTACCTGCTACAAAGTTCTGTCAAACGTAATAGGGCGAATTCTCACTTTTAGCTACCTGCTCCAAAAGGTCTTCAACGTATACGGCAGGACTCACACCCTTGGCGGAAGAATATAATAGTGCAGATTATCGTGTGGGATTCCCGGTCCCTACAGCGTCGACGAAAGCGATACAATGGTTTACTTAGACAGCTGTGTAGAGGAAAATTGGGAATATTGCGAAAACAATACACCATTTCATAGATTTTAAAAAGCGTATGATTCTATGTTACGTCCTGTCTATCGATTAGTTGACAAACTGAGACGTAATGTATAGTGTAATGGCTAGGCTGTATTTAAAAGAGTTAATCTGCAACTAACACTCTCACTGTTAGTAAATATACTGAGAAACTTACCTTGAGTACAGTTGCCAAATGTAGACTTGAGCTCGTGCTGGGCAGGAAAGAATGTTATAAAGAACGTTCAAGGCACGGATAATTTTCACGTGTAACGATGTAGTTTATTGAACTAGCGTTAGCAAATTGAATTACAATATTATTCAACGATGACACGAGAATAAATAAGAATGTAATTAAACTATAACTGTTTTCACGTATGAGATTCGTCAATTGTCGAACCGACGTGTACGGAGCCCGTTGTCTGTAAACGAACTGTCTGTCTAAACAAATGCGAGGCTTTTTAACCCTCAGTTTATTACAAAAATCAAAATATTGATAATCTTTAAATTACTGACAGAGCATGCATAAAAAGTAGGGCTCGCTTGCTACATCTCGAATGTCTTAGTTAGGTTTTGCTGCTTTCAGTGCTGACATTCTTTTGCTGTATGTTGACATCAGCGATGTAGGTTATTCGGAGAGTTTGATTTTGTTGTTCTTTTTAAACGCTTTTTATTTAGATCATTATGTGGAGGCGGATGACATACACTCGGGCCCAAACTTTCGCAATAATTGAGATTATTGCCATCGCAAGATGTACTATCAAAATTCAAACTCTTTATGCGAAACTTCCTAATTAAAGAATTTCGGTTCGTTTGACTCTTTGCGACATTACAATCATTGCTAATAGACCGATTTTTTGTGTATTAAAAGGCGTGCATCTACCGTTCAGCTAAGTACAGTTTTAGTCTTACAGCTATATCGATACAGTTAATATTAACATTGGTACGGTTTTTCCCCCGTAAACGCTGCAGATTGGTCTCGCGTTAAGTATAAGTTATTATTATTATTATTATTATTTCTTTTTAGTCTCTTTTTCATTTATTCAGATTAATTTTCTTTATGTTTGTATATATATGACGTTTTTTCGTTGATATTAGTTCGAGGACTGGCATCTTACCCGTGCTGTGAAGCGAGCGGCGGAGGAAGGATTACCGGCTCCCGTTCCTCGGAAGATCGGGACATGCGTACATTTCAAAAAAGTCTGTTTAAGTATGCTCTTATTTACAATTTTCCTTTTGTTGATGAATTTTATTCTCATTACTAATATAGTTATTATATTCTTCTTTTTGCAGTTTTGAAGATGCGCAGTCTCCCGTGACCTGGAGGTACTGCGACCGGTTTCATCAATGACCAAGAATTTGGAGGGCACTATGGCCGGATGAAGACACCTGGGGCCGTATTATCGCCGCATTCATCGTTTTATGAATAAAAAGTTTTTGTACTGATTTTACCGCGTTATAATTGGAGTTTTTTCAAATTACTATAATGCTAGTGTGTGGGTCACTATCACCTAGAATTGATTGTGATTGTAATTTAATTAATAATTTAGTTTTAATGTATTTACTTATGTTAAACTTATTTCCCTTGTCTTTTGTTCTATCCATTTATACATCAGATTATATTGATACAAAAAAAAATTCACAAACTTTAGTGATTATTGTCGCTTTCCTTAAATTAGGCTCATGCAAAGAAATTATTCTACACTTATCTTAAAGAGTCATCCGAATTCAAGAACTTATTATACAATATTAACTTCAAATCGCATAGAAAAGTATAAAAATTGTTTTTATGGTTAATGCGTTCGTAACAAAACTATAATAGACTAAAATACTTGCATCGTCATGATGTAAACTCCCCTAGGGCCAGATAGGCATAAATAATGAAATCTTGAACCTGGTTCTAGACTATGCTTAAAACTAATGGATGCACACGTATTACGATCATCATAGTTATCAAGTTTTACTATATTTATCTTTAAGAAACATTCAAGGAAACGTATTTAATCTAAACTCAAAGAGACAAATTCCCTTACTTTTCCGGGCTTGAATAGTAGGCTTATTCAGTGCAACGATTGGTGGTTGTTTGGAGGATAAGGAGGTGGTTGTATGGGTTAGAAACTGCTGGATGACGTTGAATCTCTTAGCTTCCGATCTTATTCACATTCATGTCTTCTGTTTTCCTTGTTATGGAGTCCCTTATTTCCTGGTTATTTTGTGAGTGATGTCAGCAAGATCGAGTAATGGCCAAACTAAATAATGCTCCAATCAAAATTTGATTGACCATCCATAAACGTCTACACCGTCGTGAGAGTATGATCTCTGTAATTGTTCTATTATTAATTTTTCCAATATTGGATAGCATAATATCATTATGATGACGAGGAAACGAAGCCCATGTCGTTAGTTTTCAATTATTAGATGCAGGTGCTATCCGCATATGTCGATTTAGTGTGTTCTTCTGTGAAAATTTCTCCTGACGTGTGTTTCCTGCCATGTCTCTTGCTATTACATTGAGCATGATGATTTTTCACTTGGAAACATTAGTGCTGTTGTAGTTGCCGTCAATCTCTCTGAGATACACTCGCTTGTTGCTAGTGTCTCGACAGATTCAACGTCCACCTTATCTTCAGATGTTTGCGTTTCATAATATGAAGGTGCATACTGATTTGATGGTTTGGAGTGAATTTTATCCACTCTTCTGGCTATTTTGTCAGTACGTAGGTACCATCGCAGTTGCCAAATTTTCTTGAACTCCGCCTTTTTTCAAGATTGTGTTCTTGGTGTCAGGAACCATGTTTCATTCCTGAGATTATGGTACGGCTTGATTATGCATTCTTTAAAGTGTAATATTTTGACTGTTTTCGGGTACACATTGATTAAATGTACACCTTTCCTGCGATCTTGCTATGATCCAGTGTTTTTTCATGATATTATATTGCAAATTTCATCCTGGGAAAGCGGTACGCGATTGATAGGGAATTTTGAGTTACCTTCCTTTTCACGTTCACATTTTTCTGTTTACGTTTAAATATAATTATAAGATTGCTCTTAATGTTTTTGTACATATACGATTTGGAATCTACCGTACGTAAATAAGTGCTAAGTTAACGCTATTTTTGAACTACACTTCTCACTCTCAAATGATACGCATTTAAATAACACTACCTTTCTCGAAAATTTAATAACTTAGGATGTTCTGTACGCTATAAACTTCTCTGTAAACGCAGATTTTGATCTTATGATGTACCAGCAAATGTTATTTCGCTTGAATTAGTGTATCAACAATTTCGTGATTGTGTCTCACTAAATTTTCTGTAGCTCTTATGAATATCGAAAGGTTTCTGAACACTCCCCTGCGGGTAAAACTTTCCCAAAATGTATGTCCACTCTCCATATCCATACAGTGTTTTCTGAACAATTTGCAACTCTTCCTGAGCTAACCTTAACTTATATTGTGTTAAAACCCTTAGCACTATTTTGAATTAACGTAGTTTTGGTTAAGCCATGAACAAATAACCTTATTCCATGAATCCAAGTATGCGGCTATAAGATGACCGGGCACAAGAGTTGCCCCGCTCAGCGTTCCTGCAAACTCATACCTTTCGTTGTCGTCGAATCTACTTTTAAATGGTTATTGTACATGTATATTTCGTATTTACAAATTCGCGATTTCATGATTAATTTACCATGCTCATGGATTATCTCCATTATATATATTCTTGTTCTCCGTTTTCCCCGTAGGTCATAAGATGACCGAAACCGCGCAACTTTGATACTGATTCGATATGAATTATTTGGCATTGTATTACCGTGACTTCCTCGAAATTCTGCGACTTGTATGGTCAGCTCGATGTTGACACTTGTTGCAATTCACGGTGTATTATGAAAGTCGCATTTCCCTGAGTCAAGTAGCAGAGCATTGTTTTGTTACTTTGCGTTGTGCTGCGCAAGTCAGTAGCACTGATTGCTTCATTATATTTTAAAATTGTCGGTTAAAAAATATATTATTAGATCTTGGTTCAAGAGTTTCCAGAAACAGGAAAGATTCGTTATTCTTTTATATACATTCAATTAATTTATTTGCATGACCTGTGTTTTGGTTTCATTTTTATTCATTATGACATTGCTATTCTCAGTGGACTCTAAACATTTGCCAAAAGGTCCCAGGTTGATTTTTTCTAATTTTCCGGGTTTTGTTCTTTATGAGCTCAGAATGATTCTCCTTTTGTTAAACTTAACAGGATTCTGTAAATCGATCGGATAGTATTTTTGATTATTCTTCTTTGAGTAATATTAGATTTTCACGTGCAGGTAGCAATGTCGTTCATGATTTTGATTAAATTCGATTAGATACATTATTAACAGTTGGGAGTTGTTCTGATGTTTTAAAGCTTGCCATTGAAGGATAATCTGGTTGGATAAGCAAAAACCGAGTTCAGTACGGTGTGAGATTGATGGCGCTATGTACACGTCGTCATATAAAAAAAAAAAATTTAAATTGTGCAATTTCTAACACAACTATCCCACTCAATCTTTTTCGTAGAAAACGTTTTTCAGACTAATCTACACACAACTGGCCGTGCATGAGCTTCTCTAATGAGCCTTTCGATTGGTGGCTAGAAGCTTGTTGTCTCTATTTTGAACATTTAAATCTTCAGTGTGACAGCTTTTTTAGATTTACTTGTAAAATTTGCACCTCTGTCCGTAAGGAAACCTTTTGGTGAATTGCAAAATGCATATAAATTTTTTATAATTGCATCTGCCACTCGTTTCTGCGTTTTGGTCCGTGTACATAGCGTACCTAGCAATTAAGAATTTTGACAGTTGATCTTGTATATAGTCAAGAATACTATTTATTTTGATTGCAGTATATTCAGTGGGCCTACCACCTCCATGGCTATTTTTTCGAAGGTTTAAACGGTATCCGTTATCATCCATTGGTTGTCTCGTTTCTACTCGTCTTTAGTTTGCTTTCATTTGACAATCCTCACAATTTTTGATTTACGTTCGCATTCGGATTTATAACTTTCTCACAAAAAAAAAAAAAAAAAAATATTTACTTCTTATGCCGATTAAATTGTTCTGCTTCATCCTGAACTGTGCTCTACCGCTCGCTAAAGAATTAGAGTCAACTATCTTGTCTCTATCCTATATTCTACGTATTCTATATAGTTTAATCAGATTACTACTTTCATATCAGCCATTTGAAAAACTTTACCTAAGAATTTCTTCCATTTCAAGCCAGTGAATATTATTTTTTTAATCTTAAAATGCTTAAAAGTATTTCAATTTTTCGACTATCATAATATTTTTTTGAAGTTCAGCTCATGTAATATCTTCTCTTTAACCTGATTCACTGATTCGACCTGATCAATGCACTGTATGAATATTTTTTTGCTTTAATTAATCATTTCGACTTCATTTACACTTAGCATGCTCATGTTAAAGGTATATTTTTTCTTTTTATATAACGCATCTAGTTTTTCGATCTATGAAGATTTGCCCTGTTTATTATGAAGTGTGCAATATTATCTTTCCTAAATTCTATTTGATTTTTTCTGTTCATAAACAATTTATTTTTTATTGCCTTCATTGTTTATTATTTTGTCAATCGCCCATGTTTTGCCTTCTGAATCTTCATTATTATGCTTGTTATTTTCTCCGCTTTAATTTGCTTTTCTTTTTCTTGCTCTTTTTTCTTTCTTTATTTTAATCCGTTCTTCTTGTTTGAATTTTCATGTCCTTTGTACTGGTATTTCGCTAGTATCTAGACGTGTTTCTTAACTCTTCGCTTTTGAGCTCTTGAATTACATTATTTGAATATTTTCTACTCGGATTCCTTGACCTGCATCCAGCATTTGTGTATTAATTTTCCTCTGTGTTCTATATATATTTCATACATCCTAATTAATAATTGTTAATCTCCACTTTCTTGACTCTGGCCTGTTTTTATCTCTGATTTAAATGACAATCCGGTATATGATCCAGGAAATTATTTATGAATTTGTAGCCATAAACATCAATACTTCGAAATGGTTTTTACTCAACATGAATTTGCGAGTGCTTCGCGTTCGTAAGTCATGTAATTTTCCTTTCATGCTGCTTTCAGCACTCTGACGCACATGCATTGGTCTGTCTGTCTGCCAAAATCTTCCTCTGACATGATATACCCCACGGCCAAGTGCATAATTAGATGCATCTAGTTCTTATGAACGCGTTATTAGTCAATATCGGGAAAATTAATATTGTGCTGAACATAAAAGCTATCTTTTCGTTTCCTCGAAGGCTTTTCGTTGCTCTTATCATCCCAACAAATTTTTGTTGTGCTTTTTGTGACTAATGTATAATTGGTTTAGCGTATCTCCGAAAACTTATCTAATACCTCTCCTATAATCATCCTGCCAATCCCAGAAATTCTCGACATTTGTTAACGTTTCGGTGGCATTGGAAATTTCGTTATGGCCATTCAATTTACTTTTGGGTTGTTTTTACACCTTGTTCCTTAATCAATATGACCTAACATTCCACTCTTTCCTCGGAAATTACATTTACTCGTTTCATTTAATGTCCGGCTTTCTCTTTATTTTATCGTGCCTACCAGATTAAATCTGTTCGTTATTTATTCTTCTACTGTATTATGGATACTGATGGCTTATTGTCATCACATATACCACTCGTGCAAATTCTCCTTTGTTTAGCAAGTTCTCTAGTATTTTGTTAATACTCTTTGAAATATTCTAGGTAGTTAATTAGTCCAAACGGTAGACAAACATACGGTTAACTACTTTCAATCTTCCTAGCGGAATGTACCGCTAAACGCTGTATTTCTGTACGTGT
>CM053170.1:24294090-24309845 GCA_012977825.3 Pteromalus puparum
CCGCTCCAGTGGTTTCTTGTCTAACATTCATATTTAATTTCTGAATTTCAGGGCGCTTATTTTATCATTTCTTTGCGGCTTCTGCCCGTCTAATTTCAGTCTCAAACCTTGTCCTTTCATCTTGGCGATGTCCTTCCAATTTTTTCAATTCTTTTATTTTAAAACACTATTTTTCTTTAGCCGTTTGTGTATTTGGTACTACTGTCTCTGTTTCTCACTTGGATAATTTACGCATTTTCGCGAATAGCTTCTTGACTATCGTGCGTCGATTATGGTACAGCGTTTCTCACTCTGTTATTAAATCATCTGATGTTTTTATACTTTTACTGGCAGAGCCTTCTTTCTGCTTCCCCTGTCATTCTCCACTTTCAGCAAGACTTGTGAGATTTGTGCTCGTCTATTGGCGGTTATAAGACTTCTAACCTGCTTCAATTTTTTTATGTATTCCGTTGCTGCTCATATTTTTTCCGTTGTATTCTGGACGTAGTTTACGCATCCTTTAGATTTAATTTATGGCCTTGCTTCGTGTTTCTCGCCTGGGAGGCCGGACCATGTTTATGCTTGCTCCTCTTTGCTCTGGATTCTTCCTTATTATAGTGTTGTTTGTGGCGGCTTGGATTTCTTCAGAATGATTCTCGTTATGGTTGTTGATCAGCTTGTTATCAGTATCTCTGTATGGATGTAATTCTTTCTTGATTGTTTGCAGAGTCTATTAGGGCCTTATCTTCGTCTACGCTTGTATTTGTTGAAAAATTTGCCGAAGGCTCGTCGTATTTAAGTAGGTTTGCTGCGACTTTGCTTGCCTACTACGAGGCTTTGTTCTGCTAGAAATCCTCCTATGTCCGAATATCGCTCGTCCTTTTCAAATTCGAACGTTGTCCTAAAAATGAGTCGTTGCCTGATTGAAAAAATGATAGTTAGTTTGAAAAGTTGTTTGTCCTGCTGTTCGGTGTTTATCTGTAGATTTTCTTGATATTTTTGTTGATTTGCCACTTCTTTTATCTTGCTCTTCTGCTCTTTGTTTGTTATTTCCTGGTTCTCTTCCAATTTTTTTCAATGATCCCTTGTTGTGTTTACGTTTTTGTTTGTGCTCGTATTCTGTAGTTCTTTACTGTCTGTCTCTTCTTTTTTGTATTCTGACTTGTTTTGGGGGTGTCCGTTGTATTTTTGCACTCTTCTTAAACGCCTGTTCTTCAAGTGGCCCAGATAATAAACTGCTTTTTGAATTCGGGTTTCGTTGAACGTGTTGTCTAGTGATCCTTACGTTGTCTGAAGTTTTCTTGTCTATATTTGCTTTGTCACTCATTTGAAAATTTCATTATTAAATTAGCAATATGGTTCAGTTATTTGATTACGACACGTTTAGTCTTGTATATTTTTGTCCGTGACCTACTTATTTTCCGCGATCGTTTACGCTTTGCTCGACTTCCGCGTCTTTGCTGATGCCTGCAGATTCAGTAGGTCACTCACCGCGCCGTGAGTAGTTATTGAAAATTTGACACGCGCTGCGTTTTATCGTGACATATGTTTTACAGCTTGTTCTTTTAATCTTATCTTCACTTGATATTTGACTATTCAGACATGCAAACAGATATTAGTAGATTCTTTTTATTCGATTTTTAATGTTCACTTTTGATATTTTAATCTTAATTCATTCAACAAAAATTATTATTGCGCGTTTTCCTAATCTTTATTTATTTATTTTTTTTTTTTTTTAAGTATCGGAACCAATTGTTACGGTTCTGTATTTTATTTTATTTCCGTTATAATATTTACTTATTTATTTATTGGTTTGTATTATTGTAAGATATTTCGTTCTTTCTTTTATTATTCGGTATCGGAACCAATTGTTACGTCCTGTCTATCGATTAGTTGACAAACTGAGACGTAATGTATAGTGTAATGGCTAGGCTGTATTTAAAAGAGTTAATCTGCAACTAACACTCTCACTGTTAGTAAAATAACTGAGAAACTTACCTTGAGTACAGTTGCCACAATGTAGACTTGAGCTCGTGCTGGGCAGGAAAGAATGTTATAAAGAACGTTCAAGGCACGGATAATTTTCACTGTAACGATGTAGTTTATTGAACTAGCGTTAGCAAATTGAATTACAATATTATTCAACGATGACGAGAATAAAATAAGACAAATGTATTTAAAACTATAACTGTTTTCACGTATGAGATTCGTCAATTGTCGAACCGACGTGTACGGAGCCCGTGTCTGTAAACGAACTGTCTGTCTAAACAAATGCGAGGCTTTTTAAACCCTCAGTTTATTACAAAAATCAAAATATTGATAATCTTTAAATTACTGACAGAGCATGCATAAAAAGTAGGGCTCGCTTGCTACATCTCGAATGTCTTAGTTAGCGTTTTGCTGATTCAGTGCTGACATTCTTTTGCTGTATGTTGACATGCAGCGATGTAGGTTATTCGGAGAGTTTGAATTTTGTTGTTTCTTTTTAAACGCTTTTTATTTAGATCATTATGTGGAGGCGGATGACATAACACTATCAAGCGAAGCAAAATGTATCAAATCCTTGTGCTCCTCGGCGTACCAAAAAAACTTGTGAAATTTATACGTCGCGACCTCTAGGTAGACCTAGACGCAGGTGGGAGGATAATGTAAAAGCGGACTTAACTGAAATCGGGCAGGACGGCGCGAAATGGATAGGGTTAGCACAAAATAGGGATACGTGGAAGGCTTGCGTAGATGAGGCGATGAACTTTCCAGTTCGAAATGCCACTTAAAAAAAAATCCTAAATTTACTAGTTGATCAATCATTACCTAAGATTTCACTTCATCTAAGATTTTCTACATCTTCTGTCAAAGTTGCGATTAAGTTGGAAAAATAAGAAAATGGCGACGATTTATGCACCATAATCACTAAATCAAAAAATTATCAAGATTTATCAAAAAAGTCAATTTAATTTATCCTTATAGATTATATTACTACTTTGCACATAACAAAGACGCATTTGAATTCGCGTCGAAGACTACTTCATTTCAGTTTTGCCGGGAAGACTGTAGTATATATATTTTATATACATATAGTACATTTGCATTCCCGCTGCGAAGACTAAGTAGTACATTTCTCACTTCGTATACATTTGATTCTCTGGCAACGAAACTATTTAAAATTTTCCAAAATTCCACTCCATCTATTTAAGTATTCACTTCTATCGGCTGTCCCCGAGACAGCCACATTTTTTTCTTCATTCGTCTTCACTTTGGCATTTAGTCGTCGGCCTGTTGGCAGTGTCTCATCGTGTATCATGACATCGGCTATAGATTTGGAAGTGTTGGCTAGACAACGTCGTATGGTCACATATATCGCCAATTTTATTATTAATACAAAGAAGGCGGGTATGCCGAACGCGGAGACGTTTCAAGCGCGATTGAAATTATTGGATACGTATTGCAGCGACTTTCTTTCGGTCGAGATATGGAGTTGCAGAGTAAAAAGGAGAAGTTTCAGGATCAAGAATATTTTGAGAACGGTGAATTCATCGCCACGGAGTGTGCCTACATAGACTTGATGGCTGGTTTAGCTACGCTTGAGGCAGTAAATCGGCCCGTGATTCCTGAACGTAATAACAACACACCGGCTAATGCGCAGGCTGCTACGATCGAACGCCAATTTCGAGCGTCTGAGTATAACAGCATGCCGAAACTTCACATTCCTAAATTCTCGGGAAAACCGACAGAGTGGGAATCTTTTAAGGAAAAGTTCACCTCAATGGTCAAGGATAAGACCATGGCTGTTAGATTCGTTGAAAGGTTCGGCGGCGCACCGCTTAGGGGGTCTTGAGATCACCGGTTCTAGCTTCGAGGTTGCCTGGAAAAAGTTGATTCGTCGGTACGATAATCCAATTGCGCGAATGCCTACTTATATGGATATGCTTATTAACTTGAAACCGGCAAAGGAGGAATCTGCTGAAGAGATGATTAAATTGTTGGACGCTGCTGAGGTAGCACTGAAAGTTTTCACCGATGTAAAATGTCCGGTCAAGGAATGGGATAGTTGGTTGGTGCATTTGGTGGAGAGGAAGCTGGAACAGGAAACAGCTAAAAGCTGGCGCATCTCGCAGGAATCGGTCAATGGGTTTCCCACCTTTAGTAGTTTGAACTCGGTTATATGCCTCACATGTCATCGATGTAGCCGAATTCGCCGTAGCCGCTTTGATGGACAGCAAGCAATACTTCGACTTCGCACTCAAGACCGAACAACAGCAATATAGCGGCTCCTGATGGGCAGCACGTTAGACAACGAGCCCGAGAATGAGTTTGCGGCAGGATGTGACTTCGACAACGATTCCATCGAGTATGCACGAGGAGGAGCCGACGTGCGACAGCGTGTCGACAGCGTGCGTGATGCGCGGATAATCTAAGCTCAACTTTAACTTTGCCAAGTTTTCGCTACTAGAGTTCGACAAATATTGTGTTGACGCAATTCTAACCTCAACGACCATTTTGGCTTGCACCAAAACCATACACAAAGACAACAGAAATTGCTCTAATAGATAAGATCTTGACTGTACTCGTCTTCCACGACCTCATAACGCTTGTTTCCCCGAAATGAACTGAAAACTACGAGGTCTTCTTCTTATTCCACAACTCAAGAACGAGTTCGAGAAATGCGACTATAGCAACAATCTCACCGACTTCGAGGACGAGGAAAATGATGAGGACGTCGAGGACGATAAGCCAAAACTCGCGTGGATCGTTGCAGACACGACGTGTGAATTTCGTATGAAGATGTAGAATATCCACACAAGTGCGCTGGATCAGAGACCAGTGCAGGACTACCGGCTATAACAACGATGGACTAGACACTGAACATTGACAAATCGCACCATCAGAACATACTGGACTGCGATGTTAAGATCGAGACCGATAGTGAGTTTGGCGGGCAGTTTAAGCTTGTCTTCAACTTCATGAGATCTCTCCACTTGTCCTCTGAGACGAACCCGTCGGTTGCAAGGACGGCCTCCGTGGCTGGTCGTTCGACTTTTATACCAGATGCTCCTTAATGGCAACTAGATATGTCTAACTCCAAGACCTCATACGTTCAATTATTCCTCTGGAGTCAAAAATAAATTACGAGATCTTCCTTCTTTCGTTACAGCTGTTTCAACCTTGGCATAAAAGTGATTGTGACGAGGAAATGAAGCGATTTTTAGGATCTCAATCGAAAGTTATAGCGAAATTTTCTAAATAGTTCCACACTGGGCGCATCTCTCCTATCGCAGCATCTTACGAAGACTAGGATAACTCAGATTTCTAACAAAGATTAGTGCAACTGTTGCCTTACAACAATGACTTTACTAATAAAAAGAGCAAAAAATTTGAGTTGTTCAAGTCTTTGTTGGAAATCAAAATTGTGCTAGATTTTGTAAAAAGTGACAATATTAAGTAACGTCCTCTTAAGAGATTGTTTGGGTCAAAAACATTTCTTTATACGTTTATTTCAAACTCATTGAAAGATTATGAAATCAGTTTAAAAAAATACCTTTTACAAGGTAAAATGTTGGCAACTACCATACCATGATTATACCATGATATAAATTATGACATGATTAACAATTCAACTAAAAGATAGACATTTGATATATCAACAGTTGGATTTTATCCATTCTTTAATTATCGTCTAATGACTGAATTTGCTAATTTCTAACACTTTTAGGTTGTTCGGCAAAGCATTGTACGTTGAGATCGCCTTAATATAACAGTTCTTATTACTAATTATCTTTTTATTTATTTGTACAATAATACTTTTATTTCTAGTAATATTAGAATAGTTGAGGTACTGCTCTTTGAGATCATTATAGTATATATTTAAGGCCTCAAGAGTAAACAATTGCTCGAGATTGAGCGGATTATTTTTGGTTACAAAATTATTTTTATTTATAATTTTTAGAATTTGTTTCTGTATTTTCTGTATTAAATCTCTATTGTTCTTATAGGCTCCACCCCAAGCTATGATACCATAGCTCATAATACTATGGAAGAACGCATAATATATT
Source organism: Pteromalus puparum (assembly GCA_012977825.3). Lineage (NCBI taxonomy): Eukaryota > Metazoa > Arthropoda > Insecta > Hymenoptera > Pteromalidae > Pteromalus > Pteromalus puparum. The sequence goes on from CM053170.1 coordinate 24,300,120, forward strand.
AACGCCAGAGTCTCAGTTGGCATAGATTTCGCAATTTTGTAAAAATTATACACTAGATATTTAGTTTTCTTGACAATATATAACATGTGCATATCCCACTTTAGGTTGTAATCTATCACTATGCCCAGATATTTGTAGTTCTTAACTCTATTTAATCTTTTATCTTGTATTTTTACATCTATTTGGTTAGGAACACTGCCAACATAGCTACTGAATACAAAGAGACTTATCAATATTTAATGATAGCTTATTTAATGCAAGCCATTTCTGTATGTGTAACAAATAATTATTCATGTTATCTTGGGCCTTCTCCCGGCAATTCCCTGTTGCAATTATAGCAGTATCGTCAGCATGCGACAGTATAGCTTCTACAGGTATCTCTTGGAGTAAATCATTTATGTAAATGATAAACAACAGTGGACCAAGTATCGTGCCTTGTGGTACCCCGGTATTTATTAATAGGTTATCACTTATACAAACATCAATCTTAACACTTTGATATCTGTTACTTAGGTAACTAGTGAGCAGAATCAAAGCTTGTCCCATAATTCCCATGCAATATAATTTATCCAGTGAGACACTATGATCCACCGTGTCAAAAGCCTTATTCAGGTCTAGAAACGTGACTAAGGTAGGAATACTCTTATCGATGTTGTTATACAACGCGTTCATTAAGTAATTCAGAGCATTGTTAGTACCCCTTTTTTAAACAAAACCAAATTGGTGCTCAGATATTATGTTAGTTTCAGTCACAAAATCATGAAGTCTACTATGTATTATTTTTTCAAAAATTTTTGCTACATTCGATATCAATGAAATAGGCCGATAATTTGTGATTTTACTTTTTCCACCTGATTTGTAGACTGGGAATATTTCAGCCTTCTTGAGCGCATTAGGCCATATACCGGTTTCAATGCTTAAGTTTATAATACAGGTGTAACTACACCACTTCTCATTTTCAATGCATTGATTACAGATATTACCTCACTTGTGTTCGTTGGATGAATGAAAATTGTATTGGGATTCATAGGCGGTAGTTTGATTTCCGCATTATCCGGTTTCTCAAAGCCTATCACTAATTTTTACATGATTTATGGTTTCTCTGGATTCCTTATTGCCGATTTTACTATTAATGACTTCCCATAGCTTTTTTGGATTATTGCTATTGCTTTGAATTTGTTTTTGATCGTATTTAAATTTTGCATCTTCAATAACTTTGTCCAATATTTCAGCATATTTTTTGTACTGTAATTCAAGTTAGTCATTATTTAAATCCAGTTGCCACAAATCATACAAAAACTCTTCAGTTTCACATGATTTTATTATTGCACTTGTGATCCAGCTCTTCGTTCCGCCTTGTTTTTTCTTTCTTTTTTTAATAGTTGCTAGGTCTACGCACTCTTTGATCTCATTTACGAGCACATCCGTTGCCAAGTTAGGATCCTCTATCGACAATATTTCACTCCAGTTTTTATTCTTAGCGATGCTTATTAATTTTTTATAATTTACAAAGGTTTCCGGTTGTTTTGTTTTTTTCTTGCTTTTATTTAATGCAATAAATATTTGGTAGTGATCTGTTATTGAAAGTTTTATTTTGTACGTAGTTGTTGTTAAATTATTTGTTTTGATAAAAATATTGTCGATAAAGGAACCCTTTGCGACTCCGATTGGCGGCTTGGTGATACCAACAATCCCAGGGATGTACCTTCTCTCAAGGAAATCACATAGGAATTCCTGGCTATGGTTATCATATTCTAGTAAATCAATGTTGAAATCACCTATTATTAGGTGATTTTTAACACATTTATTCGCAACTAAAAATTTATTTATCTCTAGAATAAATTCTGATTTTGGAATCCCGTGTGACCTATAAAACGTTGACACCTCAAGATTACTTTTATCGCTTAGTTTAATATTCGAATTTACAAACTTAATCCTACCAGTTTCAATCACCTCAGTGTTTTGTTCTAGATTAATATTTACAAAGACAATTACGCCATCATTTTTGTTTATTGTATCATGGTTATAGTAACATTTGTATTCATAGTCAGATCCTTCCAATTCATTTATTTTGTAGTTAATAAGTTGGAAAGTTCAGTGCATATCACAATAGATGGCTTTGTAACCAAACTATCAATTAGTAATTTTACTTTCTCAAAATCAGCATTCATACTGCGAATATTTATGTGCATAATCGTATAATTTTTACAACTACTTATTTTGTTGAAGCTATCAACACTACTACATGTTTTATCATTTTGAAAAGAATCTTTTTTAAATGTTGCCATTTTACTTTGTTTTTCTTGTCTTTGTTTGATGCCGGTGGAGTAGTGTACAGATCTAGTTGTTACTTCTGGATCGCTGCTTGGTTTCTTGTGAGAGCCCTCGGATTCTGAGCTTTGTCGGTTTTCTGTTGCTGTGGTGTACTTTGTTTCCCAGGTGGTTGCATCGAACCTGGTTGCATCGAACCTGGTTTTACTGGGCCCTTGTTATTATCTGTCGGTACCTGCTGTCTAGTAGATTTTCTACTATTGTAGATTGTATCCTCTGATGGTATTTTGCATGAAACTTTGCAATTTTCTTCTTTAGAATAGAGCATAAGTGAGAGTCATATGCAGTGTGATTTATCTCTAGTTTTGTGGAATATGATTTGTTACTAAATACACAGTTTAGACACTTAATAGTTTCACTTGAACAGTCACTTGTTTTATGATTTTCAGCGCATTTCAAGCATACAGTTTCATTTGTGCATTTTATTTCACTGTGTTCATACCTGCCACACTTATTGCACTAGCTGATGTTTATTAAATCGTAGGCTCTACAGTTTTGATAACCTACGAAAACTCTATTTTTATTTTCTCTTATATATTTATACATTTCTGCAGGTACTACCATAAACACTGCTTAGTTTACTGAATTTACTGATGTACATCTGCAGTACTTTGCCTTTCATTGGGAAATGAAGTTTCTGAAAGTTATTCACTGAAGTTTCTAACATTTATATCCATTTCGACTTCTTCCATACTCATATTTGTATAATTGTCTATTCCGACAATTTTTATTTTTGGATTATTTAATTCATTTTTTTTCACACTGCAGAGTCCCTTTAGTTTTTCTTTGAGTACACTTTCTGTTAATTCTACTCTATTTGCACTTGTACAACTAATAATTACTTCATCTTTTTTATTTATATAAATGTTTTTGGCCTGAATGGTTTTTTGTGCAGTTAGGCAATTTATAACTGACATTTTGATATCAACTTGACTGTCTCCACTTTTTTGTACCTTGATCTTGGGTACCTTTTATGTAAAAGTTTTGGTTGATTAACAACATCTTTGTATGAAAAGGTCTTCAACGTACCTTGATTCGAGTTTCTTTGCACTTTTCTTTGAGGAGATCATTTTTCTCTGTTAGTTCATCCACCAGTCTTCTCAGTAGTCTAACCTCTGTTTTCAAAAATTCCATTTCACTACCATTTACAGTCGATTCTTGGCATAGCTGTTCAGAAGTCTTATTCTCATTCTCAGCTAATAGATCTCCTCTTATTTCCTCAGTCGTTTTCGATTTAATATGAGCAATCAATATCCTTGCTGGCTCAGTCAGACTTTTCTCATCAATTTTTGAGGTTATGTTCTTAACGCTATGCTCGGGGCAGATTATAAGATTTTTCCCCAGGTATTTAAAGGAACCTGTTATCTGGTTGAGAAAGTTGACGTGAAAAGCCTCATCACAGATGATGCACACTGGTGTATCAACTTTTTCCACAGGATGACACGCAAGAAAAGCGGGACGCTTATCAGGAGGCTGGCGTACTTCTGCCATGTTGAATACTATGAATGATAAATAAATACAGTAAAATACAAATAAGGTAGCCTAAACATATATATATATATATATATATATATATAATATAACATAATAATATAACAAGTTGCCTTGTGTGCACTCGTTACGTCCTTCTCTCCCCTATATTATATGATCATACTATAATACAAATTCTATCTGTAAATATTCTTGTGTATAAAATTCCTTTCAGCAGCAGGTAAGTGAGAGGAGCAGACAGCCATAACACAGAGAGAGAGAGAGAGCCGCGCGTAGTGTGTATGTGCGTGTGGCGCCGTCTGAGAGAGCGAGAGAGAGAGGGAGAAAGATTGCACTGACCACGCGGTCGCGTCTCGCGCCGCGACACTTAGGAGTTTACCGCCGTACAGTACAGTCGTGCCGATACTGCCTCTTTGTTTCCGCGGTTGCGCTTGCTTTTAAGCGAGAGATATCCGTGCGCGCGTGCGTTCATCGTGCGGAGGACTGATGCTGCGTCCTTGACCAGAAACTTCGTGTGTCGCTGGAATCATACTGCTGCTGTTCAGCACCGCGTGTCCATTGGTTTGCCGCTCGACTTCTTGCTGCACCCGGCCACACACGAGGCTTTGAGGCGTCCGTCCTGCTGTCCAGCGTCAGGCCCTGGTCATCCTTCCTGCGCCGCTCCGGTCAAAGCCACGAGGCATTTATCGAGTTCCACGAAGCACTTCTGTAAGTTCCTGCCCGATCGCAATACTCTCACTCGGCATTATTCGCTCTGCTCCGTCTCTCTTACTTCGCGCTGCTTTTGTACTGATATCTAGTCTTTACATAAAGAGAAACTTTGCTACTACTCGGCTTGTGTCACTTTGCTCCTGACTCTGTCCATTCCCGTGCGATTCACTCTTAGTTTATCTCGCGAACTAGCTACGTAGCCAAATTACTCACGACGCCTCCGCGGGCTCACGTGCACGAGGACGTGCACGTACAGCAAACTGCGCTACGGGCCAGGCTTCGTACAGCCTTCAAGAAGCCTACATCTATCTGTTCTCTCTGTTGTTGGATCATAACCACTGATTATTTATACACGGGCATTAAGAACCCCGTTATAATAATGAATAATAATTATATTATAATAATAATAAAAGCAAGTATCTTATAGGTGTAAAATATAGAAACAAGCGAAATTGAAATTAAATTACTTAAAATTTGATTTCATCAAAATTTACTATCTTTAAATAGTAAAATCTACTATCTTAAAAGTCTGTTCTCACTTTACTATTAATAATAGTAAAAATTACTATCCCGAAAAGTGAGTTCTACTATCAAATATTTTTCAGTGTATGTAATATATATTTTAGTCTCGGGCTCGGTCATAAACTGCGTGCGGTGCTGCGGTCTAGAGTGAAATCTAGGGAATACATGTAGCTCTTTATTCTCGACTTGGCGGGAATAAAGTACCAACTTTATATTGGGGTGTGTTTTAATACAAGAAATCTGTGTATATGTATATATATACATATGACTAGAAATTTTATTTAAAAAGTTAAAAAATTTTACAAAAAAAGGTTTTTAGGTAGTTTTAGTTAAAAACACATCTCTTATGAGCTACAAATCATGGAAAATAGGCAAAAGAGTGCTCAAACTGCTTCAAATATCAACCTTACCAGCTATAACTTAGAGCCTAATGAAGGAATCGCACTGATTTTTTTCGGAGCCGGAAACACTATGTAGGACATATATATGCAGTTTGGGCCAAAATAAAAATTTTAATATTTAATTTGGCATACCCATGTATAATATTTATTTTCCAATAGCATATTGTAAAATAAGATGGAAATATATTTAGAACCTAAGTTCTTTTCTAGTGACGAAAGGAATTTTCAAGCTGAAAAATGTTTGGTATTTATCATTTTACAGATTTTAATTGTAATACAAGATGTTAGAAATGCTTAATAATTTTCTTAAATTTAAATGTTAAATAATTTTAAAATTAAAATTTGTCAAACGAATAGTGACGATCTTAATACTTTTACTTGTTTTAGGCATATTTATCGTATCGTATTCATCTTTAAATAAATCAAAAGATAAATTTAAAGATACAGATATAATGTCAATAACCATATAAAATGTGGTTTGCCAGTAATATATTGTCTGATTCAAGATGGATTCAAATATTTATGTTCAGGAGAACAGTATACTTTTTGTTGATGTAGAAGAAACGACCATATTTGATCAGGATAAGTTTCTATTGAATAATAATAGTACAAATATTTATTTTTTTGAAATAACTACGAGGAGAGCGACTTTGGGAATAATATTGTGTCTGTTCTCAATCGCTACTGTTTTTGGTAACACTCTTGTAATCGTAGCTGTTATACGTGAGCGTTATCTGCATACATCAACTAATTATTTTATTACGTCATTGGCATTTGCTGATTGCCTTGTGGGCCTTGTTGTCATGCCATTTAGTGCTATTTATGAAGTATTGGAAAAGCATTGGCTTTTTACACTTGACTGGTGTGATATTTGGCATTCGCTTGATGTTCTTTTTTCAACTGCTTCGATTTTAAATCTCTGCGTAATAAGTGTTGATCGTTACTGGGCAATTAAAGATCCATTTAGTTATCCAACACGAATGACACGTAAGTTAGCTATTTTATTAATAGCATTAGTTTGGCTCGCCTCAAGCCTCATATCTTTTCCTGCCATTATATGGTGGCGAATTGTACGCTCTGATCACGTCCCGCAAAATAAGTGCCCATTTACAGTTAATCTTGAGTACATAATATTTTCATCAACAATAAGCTTCTATCTGCCTCTGTTTGTTATGGTTTTTACTTACTATAAAATTTATCGTGAAGCGATAATACAAACAAAAAGTTTGCGTATTGGGGAAAAACAAGTTATGCTTGCTTCGGGTGAATTGGAGCTAACTCTCCGGATGCACAGAGGTGGTAGTTTTCCAGCTGAAAGCACATCAGAAACTTTACAGGATTTTGGAGATGGATATACAAATTTTCACAATAATCGATCAATATGTTCTCCATCTGTAAGAGTTAGTAAACAGTATTTATTTACTGCTAATAAAAATTTTTCATTGTCCAGAAAATTTGCAAAGTTCTCAAAAGAAAAAAAAGCTGCTAAGACACTTGGTATCGTCATGGGAGTATTTATAATATGTTGGCTTCCGTTTTTTGTTGTAAATTTATGGTCAGGATTTTGTGCGAGATGCATCTGGCAAGAAGAAATAATTTCAGGGGCAGTTTCCTGGCTTGGTTGGATTAACAGTGGCATGAACCCTGTCATTTACGCTTGCTGGAGTAGAGATTTTCGAAGGTAACAAGTCATAAACATTCTTATCATTAACGCATGTTATTACAACAGATTATTATGTCTAAAATAAATGTATAATATTAGTGGTTTAGTTGACTGAGACGTACGACGGTATGATAGACTACTGATTAAAACCGAATATTTACTGATGATGCACATTCGACCTTAATTTTGTATCAAATTCACATTAATGTAACGAATACCAATGAGAAATCGAACGTTATGTGCACTATAGCGGGTGTTGTGAGCAATAAAAAAATATCAAATAGGGATAAAATTGAAAAAAAAGTTTTGAAATTCTTATTATAAGTTAATTTTCATAAAATTTATAAAATTTTATTTAACATATAAAATTTATAAAATTTTATTTAACATATAAAATTTATAAAATTTTATTTAATATATAAAATTTATAAAATTTAATTTAAATTTAGAAACCTAGACGCCTATCCTTTCTGGCAAGAATATTCCATTTTAGAATACATTTTTTAATATATTTTTCACGTGAAATTAGAATTTGTACACCTCATTTTCAAAGAAATTTTATTATTTGTTTGGTGGACGATTGCAAGTAAACTGTTAATAAATTCTTAGTAGAAGATTATTCGAAACTAGATGAATACAACAAATTACGCAACGTCTAGACATTATGGCCCTTTCTCTTGGAACTATACAGCACTCTACAATTTAAAGGTATTGTTATACCATGAACTGTTAAAGTAATCGTCCGACAGTTACTCAATAGGTTTATTGACTATGTAAGCATAAAAAGTGACAATTCTTTCGCGCCAGAAGTCATAGCACGTTCGTAGCCATAGGAAAACCTCTTGATGTTGCGATCTCTTTATATATCCAAAACAAGTAAAATCAGCGCTTGAACTTGTGTAGTAACAGAGACTTGCTATAAAAGAGTTTGTATTCATCGGTAACTTCGAGCAATATAAATATTTTATATTTTGTTTATTTGTATATTTATTAATACAGGTATATTATATTACATATTCACGGAATCTTTAGAAAATAATAACAATTCGTTTTCGTAGATATATTATTCGTATTTGATCACCTTTTATTTTTTTACAAAGCACAATTTTGAATATTGTGGGTGAGTTTTCAGTTTCTTATATAAATTTATTTATTTATTTATTTATTTATTTATTTAGCCAGAAAAGAAAAATACAGAGATATTATAATACACTCCGCATTCCCGCAAAGATAAACAAGGTTATCTGATCGCACTGGCATTATAATTATACAATACAAAAAAAATATAAAAATAACTTAAAAACTAAAAATTAACCTATATTTACACAAAAAGTAGTAGCCTCCATACTACTTTTCTCTTATTATATCGGCATTACATGCACATAGAGATTTGTATATTCAACAAATTAAATACAGCAATATTTTCATATATAGACTATTTTAAATATCAACAATTTGATTTAATCCACTCCTTAATTCTTTTTAATTGACTAGGTTTGCCTATATCTAGTACTTTCAAATCGTTTGGCAGTGAATTAAACGTTGAGATAGCTTTTATATAACTATTTTTATCGCTTATTTGCTTTTTATTTATAGGTACAATTATGCTCTTATTTCTAGTAATACTCTTCGAGTTAAGGTATTGCGTTTTGAGATCATGATAGTAGAGTTTTAAAGCCTCTAGAGTAAACAGTTGTTCAAGATTTAGAGGGTTATTTTGCGTGACAAAATTGTTTTTATTTATAATTTTTAAAATTTTTTTCTGAATTCTTTGTATCAAATCTCTACAATTTTTATACAAACCTCCCCACGCTATGATGTCATAGCTTATAATGCTGTGGAAAAAAGCATAATATATTATCATCAATGTCTTCGTTGGCATTGATTTAGCAATTTTGTAAAAGATATACACTAGATATTTAGTTTTCTTAATAATATGTAGCATATGCATTTCCCACTTCAAATTATAATCAATAACTATACCCAGATATTTGTGGTTTCCTACTCTAGTTAATTTTTTGTCCTGTATCCTTACGTCGAAATGATCTGGGATACTGTCGACGTAGCTCCCGAAGGTCATACACACAGATTTATCTACATTTAAAGATAGCTTATTTACCGCAAGCCATTTGTGTATGCGCAACAAAAAGTTATTCATGTTATCTTGAGCTTCCAACCAACTGTCCCCAGATGCAATTATTGCAGTATCATCGGCGTATGACAGAATAGCTTCCTGAGGTATCTCTTGAAGGATATCATTTATGTACAGAATAAATAACAGTGGCCCAAACCTTGTNGATATCATTTATGTACAGAATAAATAACAGTGGCCCAAGTATCGTACCTTGCGGTACCCCGGTATTTATTAGTAAGTAGTCACCAGCACTACCATCAATTCTAACTCTTTGATATCTATTACTAAGATAACTAGAGAGTAGCAACAAAGCCTTCCCCCTAATTCCTATGCAGTATAGTTTATCAAGTAGGATACTATGGTCCCCTGTATCGAAGGCCTTGGCCAGGTCGAGAAAAGTTACAATAGTTGGGATGCTCTTATCAACATTATTGTACAATATGTTTGTTAAATAGTTTAGTGCATCTTTTGTA
>CM053170.1:24320343-24333792 GCA_012977825.3 Pteromalus puparum
GCTTTTATTTATTCCGCGCCTCTGAGCGGCACCTTCTTCGATCTTCTATATATCTATATCTTCAAATTAAACGATTGATTCTGCAACTTTAGAGATTAACTCATTTTAGAGATTTTGATCGAATGCTTTCTGATTATATATAATACGTGGACAATATCTTTTGCTATTAGAAAATCGCTTTTACAGGCAAATAATTAAACTTGAAAAATATTAAAATAGCCTTCACATACTGTATTTTAAACATATTTTTTTTTTTATTGGATTAATAAATTTCATTGGAGGAAGCTACGTGTCAATGAATTGCCACGAGTTTTTGTATTAATTACATTTAAATGTATCGTTTCCTCACTTACCAAGCTGGCTAGATATCTCGGCGCCGTATTTTGTTGTAGGTAAACGTAATAGTTTTATATCTCAATATTTTCTATAAACTAAGCAAGAAATATTTTTTATTTCTTTTACATTTCCCTTAAAACAGTGTTTTATATCTCACTATTTAATAAAGTTACATAGAAGTGCTGAAATGGATGACATAAAACTTTGTTTAAAGTGGTATCCCCATCGCCATAATATTTTTTAAACGAATTACGAATGAAGTGGAAAGTTATACTTTCCACCTGACTTTATTCAATGACATGTTTTGTTGCAACATAATAAAGGAAGCAATATTATGCGAGAAGTTTATCCATTTTATTTTTACTTTATTTAAAATTATTTTTATATTATTTGATAAATGCATAATTATTTAATTAATTATATTTTGAACTTAATATCTTTAAATCTAACTGATATCATAAGCAACCCTTAGAAAGGATCGAGATCTATATAATGCTAACTAAATCCAAAATTTCGAATTGATTATTACCTTTTTACTCCAGTTATCGCGTCACTTAAAAAACGATTCATAGTATACAGGGTGAGAAACAAATTTTTGAAGCTCAATATCTTTGAAACTAATTGATTTCGCTAAACACCGCAAACATAGGGATCGAAGTGCTATATAATGCTAACTGCATCTAAAATTTGAACTGATTAATGCTTTTTTACTCCAGTTATCGCGTCACGCAGAAAAACGGACTTTTTTCAGTTTATTAAGTTTTTCTCAGGATTTGCTTCATGAAATGACTTAATTTAAGTGGTGTATGGTTCTAATAAACCTTCAATACTCATGTTTTTTTTAGAAAGATTTTATATTTAGTTTTTGAGTTAGAATGGATTTCAAAAAATTGCACTTTATGGTGTGTAATAAAAAAAACGATGAACGGTAATATAAATTTTCCGCAGTAAAAAGATAGGCAATTTTATTCTCTTTTTGTACATATTAAGCAATTTACTGTTATCAACTTTTCCAATCAGAAAAAACTGAAATCTCAAAACTAAAAATTGATATAAAAAAACGAGTTCAGAAAATGTAAAAAACGGACTGTTATCCCGCCGAATATTCGTAAAAACAAACAAAATGAGACTTGGTTAATTGAAATCTACTAAGTAGAAGCTGAGCTTGAGTCGATACGAACGAACACACACACACACAACACACACACACACACACACACACACACATCCATACGGACATTTATAAAACTATTTTTCGACTTAAAATGTCTCAAAACATATTTCCTACGTGTTTTTACACAAATTCCAAAAATTAATATTTACAAGGCTTCCTTAGGAAGGAAGCAAGTAAAATACACACTTATTTATATTTGTTTATTGGTGTGCCCCCCCCCCCTAATTCGTCGGTTCTCCTTCCGTGTCAGGACTGTAGACCCCTGTCTACAGTGATTTATCTGACATACAGATGAGATACTGCGTGTGTGAAATCTGTGGAGTAGATACCACTTCCTTAGTTCCCGATATACACGAGCAGCGTCCTCTGGTGGGATTTCCACTGCACAGGGTAGGAACAACTCAGGATTATCTAAGGTTCGTATGGGTATTAGCGGGTCGCAACTACGACTCCCCTCCCGCAGTCATCGCGGTCCTTCGCGTATGTAACCGATATATCCCAACAATGCGCAATACTATGCAGCCTTGCGCGGGATCGACATCGGATTAGATTGCGCGCGCGTTTCATTCATAAGTGCATCCTTCTCTCTCTCTCACTCACCTCGGGTCTGGAACTTTCTTGGATCTTGCAACCTAACTTTGCCTGGTCCATTTTATAAGCGCCCGAAAAGGAACCTGGGATATTAATCAAGAAAGTTGTATGATGTCATCGTTGATTTGCTTTTGCAACAGTTTTGTTAGAATATGCATAGTACATTTGTATGTACACTATATCATAGCATCTGTAGATAGGCAGCGCAGAAGCGCTGTGCGCAACTACTCGACAGTGAGTCTCGTCTCGTTGCGCACCGTAGGTAGCATAGAGTATAGGATAGACACACACATGTGCGACTCTCCACCAGTACTATGTATGTGAGTCGTACGATATATAGTCAATGTGCGACTACGACTGAGTCCACTCGTTGCTGTACAGAGCACACGCATGCTGGCATGCTCTCTTTGTATATATCCAGAATAATAAACCATATTATTAACAATCCTCCCGTCTACCTCACTCATTATTAATATGTTTAATAAAACTATTTTCTTTTTTATTGGCTGGAGAAAAATCTCATTTTTTTCCATTCAATACCTATCATACAGCTCTCTTTCTCTGAGCTGCAGTTGTACGCATAGATCGATGAGATTTTCAAAATGCTGCATGCTTTTACGAAATGCAATGAACTCTGCAAGCAACAAATTGCACAACTAGACAAATATATTTATGCATGACACAGTGACCTTAAAGGCACACAGAAAGTCTTCGATCGATCATTAGAAAGAAATTTTCGACGAGTATGCTAAAGCTTAAAAGGAATTAGATATGACATGAGAGGTCACTTTATATCGTCAAGTGTAACGTAATAATATACGTTACGTATCTTTATGCGCGAATATTTAAATAAATAATAATTTTTAAATATGAATTCTCAAAATATAAACTTGGAAGTGAAATATTCGGTTTAGAAGCTATACGATTTTAGAAAATGCATTGAGTAAGCTGAAAGAATGAAGCTTTGTTCTACGTGATTCGGGACTCTGGAATTTAACTGCTTTCCAAGTGTTTTTCCGGGGAGAGAGAGTACGCGTCGCAACATGTGTTTTCTAGAACAAGCTAAGCTTTGTTAAAAAAAGGGACCGAGGGAGGAGAGAGACGCAGGACTGCAACGGGCATAACAGCAGAATGCAGTCGGTCTCCAGACGTGGAAATGAACGGATTTTCTTGCGCGAGATTTTTTAAGTTTCAAGCACTTTTAATGCGGCCTATTGACGGTCTCAAGCCCGAGAAAACGCAGAGAGGAAGTGTTATTTATTCATTTATTCGAATTTAATTAATTATAAAGTCACGTTACTCAAATCGAACGTATTACACGTTCTTAGGACGAATAAACGAACGAACTTAGTTTTATTAGCATATGTATTATGTGGCGCGAAAAGTATAATACATCACGCTCCTAACAAAGACTAGTACATTTGAATATCCTGACAAAAACTAGTACATTTGAGTTTCGCCGCGAAGACATTCCGCACTTTTGCGTCGAAGACATTTGGACAGCATCGTGAAAATTACAAAAATTTATAGAATTTTCACTAATTTTCTGAAATTTTTCGAATCCTCTATAAGATTTTGTAAAACTTTTCAAAATTTAACAACAAGTAAAAAACAAACACTCATCATTCGTTTAAAACAATTGGCGACGTTTCGTCCTATGGAGGGGACCTCTTCAAGCCTTTATTATGAGAGAAACAAACAATTTATACAATAAATAAAGCGTCGATACAAATATTCAAACCAATATAATCAAAGCAATAAATTATTTACCAAAATAACAGTTAACTTAATCAAAAAAAAAAAAACATTGTCAATATGACAGGCGCACAGCCTGGAGTTATCACATGTCGAAGGTATGGTCAGTACTGTGTATATCTATAGATATAATAGGTCTGTATGAAACAGCGCCGTAATACACTCTTACGTAACTTAACACAGAACATATCTATACGTATTTAGCGAATTTTCTTATATACGGATAACTGAGGAAACTGTAACATCGGCCAAACAGAAACTTAATAAAGGTAATATAAATATATATATTTAATTTAATAATTCGATTTTAATAATTTAATAATTTAATAATTTAATCCAATAAATATGTACACCGCCAAAAACAACAAATACAAGAATTTAATAGTGAGCAAAAATAGACCAATTATTACTTATTTATTCTGTTAAACAAACTTAACACACTTGATATATCGGTTACATACGCGAAGGACCGCGATGACTGCGGGAGGGGAGTCGTAGTTGCGACCCGCTAATACCCATACGAACCTTAGATAATCCTGAGTTGTTCCTACCCTGTGCAGTGGAAATCCCACCAGAGGACGCTGCTCGTGTATATCGGGAACTAAGGAAGTGGTATCTACTCCACAGATTTCACACACGCAGTATCTCATCTGTATGTCAGATAAATCACTGTAGACAGGGGTCTACAGTCCTGACACGGAAGGAGAACCGACGAATTAGGGGGGGGGGGGCAAACCAATAAACAAATATAAATAAGTGTGTATTTTATTGCTTCCTTCCTAAGGAAGCCTTGTAATATTAATTTTTGGAATTTGTGTAAAAACACGTAGGAAATATGTTTTGAGACATTTTAAGTCGAAAAATAGTTTTATAAAATGTCCGTATGGATGTGTGTGTGTGTGTGTGTGTGTGTGTGTGTGTGTGTGTGTGTGTGTTCGTTCGTATCGACTCAAGCTCAGCTTCTACTTAGTAGATTTCAATTAACCAAGTCTCATTTTGTTTGTTTTTACGAATATTCGGCGGGATAACAGTCCGTTTTTACATTTTCTGAACTCGTTTTTTTATATCAATTTTTTAGTTTTGAGATTTCAGTTTTTTCTGATTGGAAAAGTTGATAAAAGTAAATTGCTTAATATGTACAAAAAAGAGAATAAAATTGCCTATCTTTTTACTGCGGAAAATTTATATTACCGTTCATCGTTTTTTTTATTACACACCATAAAGTGCAATTTTTTGAAATCATTCTAACTCAAAAACTAAATATAAAATCTTTCTAAAAAAAACATGAGTATTGAAGGTTATTAGAACCATACACCACTTAAATTTTAAGTCATTTCATGAAGCAAATCCTGAGAAAAACTTAATAAACTGAAAAAAGTCGTTTTTCTGCGTGACGCGATAACTGGAGTAAAAAAGCATTAATCAAGTTCAAATTTTAGATGCAGTTAGCATTATATAGCACTTCGATCCCTATGTTTGGGTTGTTTACGAAATCAATTAGTTTCAAAGATATTGAGCTTCAAAAATTTGTTTCTCACCCTGTATACTATGAATCGTTTTTTTAAGTGACGCGATAACTGGAGTAAAAAGGTAATAATCAATTCGAAATTTTGGATTTAGTTAGCATTATATAGAATCTCGATCCCTTTCTAAGGGTTGCTTATGATATCAGTTAGATTTAAAGATATTAAGCTTCAAAATATAATTAATTAAATAATATGCATTTATCAATAATATAAAAATAATTTTAAATAAAAGTAAAAATAAAATGGATAAGACTTCTCGCATAATATTGCTTCCTTTATTATGTTGCAACAAAAACATGTCATTGATATAAATCAGGTGGAAAGTATAACTTTCCACTTCATTCGTAATTCGTTTAAAAAATATTATGCGATTGGGGATACCACTTTAAACAAAGTTTTATGTCATCCATTTCAGCACTTCTATATGTAACTTTTATTAAATAGTGAGATATAAAACACTGTTTTAAGGAAATGTAAAAGAAAATTAAAAAATATTTCTGCTTAGTTTATAGAAAAATATTGAGATATAAAAACTATTACGTTTACCTACAAACAAAAACGCGCCGAGATATCTACCGCTTGGTAATGAGGAAACGATATCATTTAAATGTAATTAATACAAAAAACTCGCTGCCAATTCATTGACACGTAGCTTCCTCCAATGAAATTTATTAATCCAATAAAAAAAAAATATTGTTTTAAAATACAGTATGTGAATGCTATTTTTAATATTTTCAAGTTTAATTATTTTGCTGTAAAAGCGATTTTCTAATAGCAAAAGATATTGTCACGTATATATAATAATCAGAAAGATTCGATCAAAATCTCTAAAATGAGTTAATCTCTAAAGTTGCAGAATCAATCGTTTAATTTTGAAGATATAGATATATAGAAATCGTAAGAAGGTGCGCTCAAGCGCGGAATAAATATAAAGCCAAAACTCTCAAACTCGCTACCCCACGCGTCAAGTTTTAATGACAATAACATAAAAGAAATATTGACGAGTAGCGCGCGAGTTGCTATAGAGAAATGTATGGCAATTTAGATATTTAGATATTTAGATATTTATTGACCAGAAATATAATACAGAATAAAATTTGTACTCTGCATTCCTGCAAAGATAAACAAAGTTATCTGACCGCAGGCCTGGCATTTAGTTACAAACTAATAAAGATATAAATAAAAAAAAACACTTAAAACTAAAACTTATGCTATATTTACGCATGACTAGTAGTGGCCTCCTCACTACTTTACACATTATATGTATACATAAATTATTTCATGATTAACAATTTTAACAAGACCGGCGATGGCTCCGTGGTAAACCACCTGCCTCCCGGTCAAGGGGTCGTGGGTTCGAGCCCCCATCAGGGCGATCAGTTTTTTCAGATCCGATGGAAATCTTACTCACGACACCGGGTTTGAGAAAGGCGTAGGTGTGATGAGCCTACCCTGGAAACTTTCGAACGCTAAAATTCATCTAGAAACACAACACGATACGTTGTGAGGCCATGAACTTTCGAGTTCGAAAAAGCCACCCATTTATTTTTTTTATTTTTTTTTTAACAATTTTAACAAGTGATGAACATTTCAGATATCAACGGTTGGATTTTATCCATTCTTTAATTATCTCCTGTTGACTCGATTTGCTAATTTCTAGCACTTTTAGGTTATTCGGCAAAGCATTAAATGTTGAGATCGCTTTAATATAACAGTTCTTATTACTAATTCTCTTTTTATTTATCGGTAGTATAATACTTTTATTTCTAGTAATACTAGATGAGTTGAGGTATTGCTCTTTGAGATCATTATAGTATATCTTTAGTGATTCCAGGGTAAACAATTGTTCTAGATTGAGTGGTTTATTATGCGTGACAAATTTATTCTTATTTATTATCTTAAGAATTTTTTTCTGTATTTTTTGTACTAAATCTCTATTATTCTTATAAGCTCCACCCCAAGCAATGATACCATAGCTCATAATACTATGAAAGAACGCATAATATATTAACGCCAGAGTCTCAGTTGGCATAGATTTCGCAATTTTGTAAAATATGTATACTAAATACTTAGTTTTCTTAACAATATATAACATATGCATATCCCATTTTAGTTTACAATGTATAACTATGCCCAGGTACTTGTAGTTCTCAACTCTAGTTAATTTTTTATCCTGTATTTTTACATCTATTTGGTTAGGAACACTGCCGACATAGCTACCGAAAGTCATACAAACCGACTTATCAACATTCAATGACAGCTTATTTACCGCAAGCCATTTGTGTATTTGTAACAAATAATTATTCATGTTATCTTGGGCTTTCTCCCAGCATTCTCCTGTAGCAATTATTGCAGTATCATCTGCATACGACAGAATAGCCTCCATAGGTATCTCCTATAGCAAATCATTTATGTATAAGATAAACAACAGTGGACCAAGTATCGTACCTTGTGGAACCCCGGTGTTTATTAATAGGTTATCGCTCACACAACCATCAATTTTTACATTTTGATATCTGTTACTAAGGTAACTAGAGAGCAGTATCAAAGCTTGCCCCCTAATTCCCATGCAGTACAGTTTATCCAGTAAGATACTATGGTCCACCGTGTCAAATGCCTTGGCCAGGTCAAGAAATGTGACTATGGTAGGAATACTCTTGTCGATATTGTTATATACCGAGTTCATTAAATAGTTTAGTGCATTTTTGGTGCCTTTTTTTTAACAAAGCCAAATTGGTGATCAGAGATTATGCTAGTTTCACTCACAAAATCATGAAGTCTACTGTGTATTATTTTTTCAAAAATTTTCGCTACGTTTGATATTAATGAAATAGGCCGATCGATCGTGATTTTACTTTTTTCACCTGATTTGAAGACTGGGACAATTTCAGCCTTCTTGAGTGCGTTAGCCCATATACCTGTTTCAATGCTTAAATTTATAATGTAAGTGATTGCTTCAGCTATATAGTTACTAATTAATTTCAAGGTTTTGGAGTTGATATTGTCAACTCCACCACTTCTAATTTTTAATGCATTGATTGCAGGCAATAAAAATAATAATTAAAAAAAAAGTAACTTAAAGTATTTCTTATCAGCATTTTTCTGCTAGATCTTGGAGAAGCAGATCATCCTGAGATTTGAGAAAAATAGGTTATTACATTTCAGCTCTTTACTTAAGAACCGCTCAACGAAATCGTTTGAAATTTTAACAGCAGATATCTTCGTTTATGGTGAATCACCAAATAAAATTTTGAAGCATTTGACTGCATTGTTTTAAAGATATAAGGTTATTGAAAAAGTTAATAAAAGTAAATTGTTTAATATGCACATGAAAGAGAATAAAATTACCTATCTTTTTAACGCGGAGAATTTATATTATCTTTCGTCGTTCTTTTATTATACATCATAAACTGCAATTCTTTGAAACCGTTATAACTCGAAAACTAAATGTCGAACCTTTCTAAAAACATATATGATTATTGAAGAGCTATAGACTACTTTAATTTTAAGTAATTTTATCGTAGAAAAACATAAAAAACTGACAAAAGTCGTTTTTCTATGGGACGCGATAACAGGAGAAAAAGGCATTAATCAAGTTCAAATTTTGGATTTAGTTTGCATTATATAGTACTTCGATCCCTATGTTTGGGTTGTTAACGAAACCAGTTAGATTCAAAGATATGAGAGAGGAAGAGAAAGAGAGAGAGACGAGGAGAGAGAGGGCGCTGGCCGAGAGGAACAGGGGAGAGGAGGGTGATTACGACGGAGAGAGACAGTGATCGACGAGAGAGACACGGAAGACAAGAGGAGAGAGCGGGAGAGAGAGAGAGAGAGAGAGGACAAGAGAAGAGGCAGGAGACAGAGAGACAGGGAGAAGAGAGCTGGAGGAGGAGAGCTCTTAATTATATTTTATGTATCTGATCAAAATATTGTATCCATCAAAAAAAAAAAAAAAAAAAAAAAAAATGATAGATTTATATATGAAGTAAAAACAATTATGATATTAAGCAATACACAATGTTGAAGGAAGCTTACGTGCCAAAGAGTTGGCAGCGGTTTTTTTTAAATGGCAGCAAACTGCGCTCAACGCTATGGTTTAATTTAAGGGGGGAGGGACATTTTACAATGTGCAACGCCCTACAAAAGGAAGCAAAATTTTTGAGAGAAATCGGTTTTTTACATTTTAGCTCTTTACTTGAGAACCGCTCAACGAAATCGTTTAAAATTCTAACAGCAGATAGCTTTTTTCATAGTGAATCACTAAATGAAATTTTGAAGCATTTTAGTAGTAGGGGCACGTTATCGCCAGACGTCTGGGGGGAAGGGGTCTGGCGCCAGACGTCTGGTGGTGGGGATTTTCGTCTGCGGCGAGGTATCGCCAGATGAGGGAGGGTGAGTTCGGGGTCTGCTGGAATGGATTTTCGGGTGCGGCGCGATATCGCCAGATGGCGGAGTGTGAGCTGGGGGTCTGATGGAGGGGAATTTCCGCTGTGGTGCGATATCGCCAGACTGGGGGAGGTTGAACTCGGGGACTGGAATTTTTGGCGGAGGCCCGGTGTCGCCCGTGAGGAGGTGGGTCGGG
Organism: Pteromalus puparum; assembly: GCA_012977825.3. Lineage (NCBI taxonomy): Eukaryota > Metazoa > Arthropoda > Insecta > Hymenoptera > Pteromalidae > Pteromalus > Pteromalus puparum. Next base: position 24,330,308 of record CM053170.1, read on the forward strand.
GCCATGGTATCACCCGGGGTCTTAGTTTATTGCAAATTTGTTGAACAATTTATTGTAAATAATGGTGAAATATGGAAAGTGAAAGAGATGGAGATTTTCCTAAGGAAGCCGTTATGAACAATTGAATGTTTATTTATAATAATTTATAATAATTTATTTGTCGAAAGTTGTACATTTTTGGAGTGGATTTCCGGAGTTGTGTATAGGGAGAGCGTTTGGGTCGTGTTGGTGTCCCGCTGTGAAGAGAGAGGTTGACACAAGTTTCCGTGAGAAAAAAATCTCGTGGATACGGAAGGAGATGATGGATTTTTTAAGTGCATAAGGATATTTTTTTTTAATAGTGGAGGACAGGGTGTCTGTTGTAAATAAGGAAACACGTGTTTTGATAAGTGTTTTTTTTTATTTTGAGACAGATATAGGATTACATGAATATAGTATAAGAAAAGTGTACACATTTATTTATTTATTTATTTATTTATTTATTTATTTATTTCCACTTACATATACCAATTAAGGTATTCTACAGAGGCAAGACATAGCTTGCCTGTACATAGAGTGGATTACAAAAAAAAACTTACAAACTATCCTATAAAATAAAAAAAAACAAATCATGTTCGATGACATTTTATAGATCGTAATATTTTTACAAAAGTAAAAAGTTAAAAGTCATCCAAATCAACAAAAAGAAATAAACTGTACTCGTCTAGGGTACCTTCTCGCTTATGAACATTTTTAATTTATTCCTTATTGTAGCTTTACTAAGATCTAAAACTTTGAGATCATTGTTCAGCATATTGAAGACATTAACTGCAGCATAATAGCTGTCTTTTTGACTAATTGATTTAAGTGATTTTGGTATTTGTAGGTTTTTATTCCTAGTAATACTAGAGCTATTTTTATATTGCTCTTTTAAACTATTATAATGATATGTAACAGCCTCTAATTTGAATAACTGCTTGATTGATAATGGCATATCGTTCACTGCAAAGTGATTTTTATTAAAAACAATGAACTTATGAAAAACTTCTAAGACAAACAAAAAGAATCTAAAAAGAAATAAAACCACGTACTCGCAAGTAGCGCAAAACCTTAACACCTAAACCAAAACGTGTGCCAGAATTACGTTAAAAAAAACAATAAAGAAGACAAGCTGATATAAAAGAGGTTTGTGACGCATTACTTGAACTAAAGAGTAAAAGCTATATTTAACCTAAAAAAATATAAGTATTAGGCAAAGACAAAGATGAACACTGGTTCATTACGTTGCATAGAATGAGGAGAAGCGTTGATGACGCAGAAAAAAGATTGAAAAAGAAAGCTTGCAGGTCTCATTTCAAAGATGTTAAAAGAACAACCTTCTGCAACCCGAAATATAAAAAATACGTAGGAATAGAGAATTGTCCCAAGTTGGATGCTTTCAGGATTACAACATGACTAAATGAAGAAATTCAAAAAACTGAAGTCCAAAATGAATCGTTACATAGCTTTATGTTGAGGTGATAAAAGAATAAATCTGAAGTGCAATTAATCTGGAAAGTATGGCCTGAATTTATACAAACCACGTAAAGATAATGATAGCAAGGATGGTGGAATCTTTGTCGGTTTTCAAAGGTGTAGAGCTTATGATTTAATTAAACATGGAGCCATGCTACAAGTGTGGACGGTTTTGGACATAGTGCTTAAAAAATGTTTGAACGATGAAAATGTGTACCTAGATGTGCAGGTTTCACTCAGTGAGAAATTGTAGTCGTATCGAACAGTATTAAGTGTGTTTCAGTTTCTTATAGCAATTAAACCTCATAACACTAAAATTTGAAGGTTAATACACAATGGCTTGGACGAGATTAGTGTAAGTTTGGCGTGTGAAATACTGAATTATAAGAAAATTAAAAAATAATAGATAAATAGAACTGACCTTTTATCACTACACACCGCTGACAATACCAAGACTTAAGAGGTGAGTAGATTACTTTCGGAAGCCATATCACATATAATTGTGCACATACTGGTGTCACGAACTCCACTACGATTTAAATCAAATAAGATACCGAACGATATCGTCTCACAACCAAACACACGAAGCACAGTGTTCATGTCATTGATCGCAATGGATCAGAGACGCTGCACTTTGCCAGATGGCTGATCTGCAGGTTCACGTAAATGAATGAATTTTTTGATTGCAACCCATATGAACGATCTATATGATTTAATCAATAAAGTTAACAAACAGAATATTATATTCTTGTGATAATAACATTAGGAAGTAATTAAACATGCTCAACTTAATTGAAATAGCCGAGATCTTATTAATAGTTATATGATAAATCAACTTGTAAAAAAACTGCAGTAAAGAAATATGTCTATCGGCAAAATGGAAATCTATCAGAATACTTATACATACAGCTTCCATTCAAGTACTATGACTTCAAGGTTACGATCCAAAAGATACTATTATAGACGATGAAAGTAAAATTATCAAGCAGATGAAGAGTGTACTATCATAACGTTTTAAATTCATAGTTACGAATTATATATTTCTAAACAAATAGAGAGTGTTGTTATTCTCCCGACTTTATGCTCCTTGGAGAGTTGTAAGCTCGATATAATAGATTAAATAACAGGAGAAGTCGCTTTTTACAAGTATCCTGATAATGTCCCAGGATGTCATCGATTGAATGACAAAACCGGAATTCGTACAATTGCGTAAAAATAAGTTCTTTAGAATCTCATTCTCAGCTCATGTACCAACGAAATGAAGCATTGTAAGTTTTTCGGGTGATTTTACAATATCGACATAGCTAGACACTATGAATACCATTAAATTTCCATAATCTTATCTTGAAAGCGAAACGAATAAATCAACCTCGGAGCCATCAGGAACACATCTAAATAACTTCGCGTTTGAACACTGAATATTTTGCCCTATTATTGTATAGTAAGATTAACGAGCGATCTGCTCAACACTGACAATGATAACGGGTAACCTGCCCATTGATAATTGTTTGCGCTAGCCAAACGGAATAATCAGTCGAACTGACTTCATATCCACTAAAATGTCCCGTAAAACGACCATGGTTAGTAATCCGACAATCATATAATCATTCAGACCTCCGCAGCCTCATCTCTCCCTCTATATTCCTAAAGTTTCCCTATATATATAATGTGTCTAACCCAAAGCCGAACCCTTTTAAAGCCACGCGACGACATAATCTCAGCAATCTCCTCCGGTATAATCGAAGCGGTAGTTACCCACTTCTCGCCTCTCTTCGCTCTCTCCTCTCTCCTCTCTCTCTCTCTCTCTCCCTCACCCGCTCTTATCCTCTCCTCTCCTCTCTCTCTCTCCCTCTCTCTGCCCTATCTTCTGTCTTTTATCCGCGTTGGGGTTGAATTTTCTGTCTGTTTAAATCAACGGAGGATAAGACAAAATGGTTCGGCAGGTGCCGGGGAATGGGGCGGGGAGAAAAAACGTAACCGAACGACCTGTA
>CM053170.1:24340726-24358151 GCA_012977825.3 Pteromalus puparum
TTGCGTTAAATATTTTCAACTTGCTAACAAATGATCTGAAAGCACTTGTGATTAGCAAAGTCGCGATTAAGAAGAGACTAAAAGTATTTATAAGAGAGAAATATTGATTGATCAAAGAGAGATTTATTTTGTACTGTTACTTAACTTTTGCGTTAATATTTAAACTGTTATCAGGAAGATTGGCTCGACATCTTCCTGTACTTACTTATTTAGTTTTTTAAGTTTAGATTCTAAGTTATTTTTTTTTATGTACCATCCCTATGTACAGACAACTAAGTTTGTCTCTATAGGATGTCTTTTTATAAGACATATGTATATGATCTAAATAAAAAAAAAAATAAATAATTAGAGTATGATTCTTTGTAGACTGTGTGATGATAGTATGTATGAAAATAGTATGTTTGTGTAACAGAGAGAGAGAGGGAGAGTGATGAGAGCCCCATCCACGCTCTCACCTGTNCTAAATAATCCTCGTTTTGAGAATTTATGCAAAACTCTATGGGACTCTCGTCGCTCAACGACGACACGGGTTTGTAAGATACCCATCTGCTTGATTCTATGGTCGTTTGTGTAGGAGGTAGGGAAAACAAGTCGAGCTCTGTTTTGAGGCACGCTTCTGAGTGGCTGTGCAAAAACGACATTTTAACGTTAGAATGATAGCCGAAAATCTCTCGTGTTTTTTTACTTTTTCTTGCCTTCTTCTTAGACTTTCTTTTCTTTGACAGTTTTTTCTTCAAGCGTTTAACTGGCTTTGCACGACGTCTACGTAGACTCTTCTTCTTTGTCTTGCGTTTCTTGGATTTTGTACCGCCAGTAGATGAACGGCGTTTTTTTCTCCGTGACACGGTGTGTCGAGGCCCAAGCGCGAGACGAGACTGAGCAGGTCATTTAGCGTGCAGATGATTATAGCCAGAGCCTTCCATGATTTTTGACAGCTTCTCTATTGCTGTTCTCTTGAGGTTATGTCCTGATTCGTTGAGACGTGTTTTGAGTGAGTCTTTAAGCGTCATGTTGTTTTCACCGACGTCTTCGAGTATATTAACACCAGCCCGTAAAGCTTCCTTACCAACGGCTCGAGCGCCTTTTGCAAGAAACAGTAAAGCACTGCGGAATATTCCAGAAAACCATGAGCCCAAACCATGCCCACGCATCCGAGGCGAGCCGACGTAGACGTGATTTACACCACGGCCCCCGCGGCCCGTTTGATAATCGTAAACGGTGTAAAAACTCATTTTGTAGAAAAATCACTTAGTCTGCTCTCTTAAAATGCAGTGCTATGGTCAGCGTTCCAAACTCGAATGGTATGGGTTTGCCGAGTTGATCTCTTATATCTATGTCGATTGTTTGAAATCTATTTACAACCATAGGCACATATTGAACTGGCGCAAAATTTTTCACAACGGTGGCTCCAAAGTCGAATTTTCGGGCCTCTATATTGACTATCCGCAAAAGTGGTGCGTGTATGTCACCGACGATACTGGGCTCGCAGAGATTAGAGTAGACAAAAAGTTGATCTGGCACGGCTCTTGCAAAACTTGCAGGCTGTGTGCCTACGAGGCGTAGTTGATAATTGTCTATTTGTTCGCGCGTCTCTGTGAGATTTACACCAAACTCAAAGCCGAGTATGCGCTGGACAGCAGGCGACAAATCGGGTGATCTGCACAGCTTTACAACATTATTTTTTGCGAGAAAGCCTATAGATACAAAGCCGCCTCTTTCGTTGTAGAACAATTTCATGCATAGTTCCTTTCTACCGGGTAGTGTCAATGCGTCGTTTATTGTGTCAACGAGACATTGCATAGTAGTGTATGTACCATGTTGAAAGTATCGGGGTGTTTCATCATCATTGCCATACTTGAGAATGCAGTCCTCTTGGTGTAGATGAAATGTCGTGCATGGAATGTGTATTTCTGAAATACCAACTAACTATCGCCCGTAAAGTTCAATTTCTTTGGGCAGTCGTGTTGAAAAGCTTATAGTTGTGTTATTAGGATAGTACTTTGCACTGCTGTTGCTCGGGAGAAAGATGGTAAATTCCGTTTAATGCATTGTTTTTAAATATTCTTCAAATCTGCAGCTGATATCCAAGAGTTGAATTTTCCGGGATAACCGACCCAGCTGACGAGATACTATTTTTTCTTGATCGAGATACTATTCTTTGCCTTTGGTGCGTAAAATTTTATCAATTTTTAATTCTTGCTCTTTGACTCGTTTCTTGTGCACAGCAGCCAGTTCTTCGGGATAGAAAAACCCCTCAATTTCTTCACCTTGTAAGTCGCACAGTTTGTAGATAAATAGAGCTTGTCTTTTTAAAACATTTGTAATTTTAAACACTTCTTTACTCCATGATTATTCAGTACCTTTTTCAAAAATATTCTTTTCTCGACTAATGCGCACATACATGCCAGTCTTGTATTTCGGTCTTTTACGAAGAGGCTGTCTCCGCATAGCGCGTTTAACTAAATTTTTTCGCGCTTTGTGCGCGTTATATATGGTCACACTTGCTGGCTCCATTTTAATCGTAGAGTGCGGTGTTTTATTGTAAGCGTCAACCAATAACTGTAAAACGTCAATGTATCGTTTTGTATTTTTATGTGTAAAATATCTGTACATGCGTTCTTTGAGCGTTCTGTTCAATCGTTCAACAACATCGGGGTTGCTTACAACACGAAAATAAATATCGTTATCTTTGAGTAACTTCTGAAAAGTGCTACCGACAAATTCCTTTCCACGGTCTGTCTGTAGTATGTGTGGTTTCCGGAGACTGGTGTCGAGAATTTTTTTAAACGCTGTTGAAACTGCGTGTGTTGTTTTATCGCGTAGGGGCTGAATCCAGACTTGGATAGAACGTCGATCATCACTAAAATATAGCCAAAATTGTCATTGTACGACTTTAAAGATGTGAGCTGGATGAGATCTGCTTCCCAAACATGATCTATGCCATTCACGTTGTAGAATAATCGCGGGAATTTTCGTCGAATAGCTTTATGAAGAGTGTAGGTATTGTGTTTTGTGAGCCACTTTTCGATCTTGTCTGCAGAAAATTTATCTTTATTTTCACGAATAAGATTCCTAGCTCCGGAATAGCTGGCTGCATGTCGGGGGTCAAAGTATTGTTATTCCAAACGTTGATTCATAGTGCTTTTAGCCATTTTTTAGGTGATTTTTTAGGTGTCGAGCTATACACGGTAGTGGCGCGCCTTCTCCTTGTACTTTTACTAGAGCCAAGTAATGCAGTATCGTCCTTGGTAGAATCAAAACCGCCGGTATCATCCAACAGCCCGTCCTCGTCGCCGTCGATGGCTGATGCAAATTCAGACTTTGACTTTCTGAGATTAGCGATTGTTTGATTACTGTAACTGTCTAATTTATTTCAGTCTTTACTCGTAGATACAGTACCACCGATGCTCCAGAGTTCCGTATTGCCGATAAACTCTTTAGGCACGTTGAGAGCACGGAGCAATCTTGCAAATTGTTTTCTTCCAGTGGCTTTGTATTTTTTTCTAGATCGTGCGGCTTCGTTGACCAAATCTATAATGTTTGAATTGTGAATTTTTTCACCGTCAATGTATACTGTACCGCGAGCATCCCAAAATATACGCTCAGTGTGTGATTTTAAATAGTTTAATAATAGCTGTGTACTTTTTTTGAAAAGTTTTGGAACGCTTTGTACAATTAAATCGTCTTGCATGGGTTCCGAGTGTAGAAGATTTTTTTCACTAGATGTTGTCTGTGGTTTACGTTTTTCTTCCATAAAGAATAAGTATCGACGCAAAGCACTAAGGTACTGTGTTAAACGATCTTGATCATTTGTATATGTTGTTGAGTCGAGAATTTTTTTCATCTCATCATCCAGACGACTGAGATTGTCACCGATAGTTTGACTAGTCCCGAGGCTTGGTGTACTTGGTGCATTGTCGAGGTCTCTTGTCACAGCATTACTGCTGCTGCTGCTGCTGCTGCTGCTCGTAGCTGGTTGCGGCTCTCGTTGCATTCTATCTAGCTGATCTTTGGATATAAGAACCATTTTTTTGATGCTCGACATTTTTTTTTGCGTAAAATTGATAATACACCCTCCAGTATAGGTTGTAGAAGAAACGGTAGAAAACTTCCGCCTTTTTGAACAATGACACGTTTTTTACTTTTCCAAGAATTTTTACGACTCTTTGCAGCCAATTTTCTTAAAATTTGTTTTTTAAGCTTCTTCTTTTGATGGATTTTTAACGAGACTGTTCCGTAAAGGGACATTTAACGCGCACATCGCAAATTATACTTGATTAATTTTTTCGTCAGCCGATTTAAGGAGAGCTATACGCTGATTTTTTGTGCAGAATGTCTAAGAGAGCATTCCAGAGAGATGATATATTTTTTTCAAACGCGTAGTTTTTTCGACTCTGTGCTTATCCGAGCCAGCTGATGCGTGCTTCGGCATGGCTGACGGGCGACTAAAGAATACCAGAGCAGCATTCTTCTTTTTAACCGACGACGACGACGACGACGACGACGACGACGAAAGCCATGAGCTTATTACATAGAGTGTTCCCAAGCGCTGGTGGTGTACTTTGGCAAGTAAATATATTGATATTCATCGTCTGGAAAAATACACGTTCTAAATCTAAACTCATCCGCTGTGCTCTGTTTACAGTCAATCATCAAGTAGCCAAACGGTTTTGTTGTAGCATCCTGATACGCCTCTTTGACAAATTTTGGATCTTCAGGATAGACTTGTCGGGCTAGATGTTGAATCTGTGCACGATCGCGTGGATTTTTGAATAAGACAATATACGATGCATTGAGTCTAATGTCTCGAGCATATGCGCATTTGTGGAACAGATTTTGTGTGATGAAAAAGACAGATATGTTCTTGTGGTGTGAGCCTTTAGTAAAGAGATCGACAATAACGTGATTCGAGGCTTCACGCATCATATCGTCGATTATCAAGAGTTTTTTCAGGTGCAGATCGTTTGAGTAATCCTCGGCTTTAGGCAAACCTTCTCGAAACTCTATAGTCTTGTCGTTTCTTAGCAATTTCTCACTTTTGTAGCCATCCTGCCACTCGGCGTAATAAAATAAGATTCGGTCAAATGTCACATCTGCCATTTCATCGATAAAATGTAAAAAGCGCTTTATAAACGAAGATTTTCCACACGATGTTGGTCCGCATATCATGCTTGTCCAAGGATGTGTCCAACGAGTATCCATGATGATGATGATGATGATGATGATGATGATGATGATGATGGGATAAGCACACAATACAAACTAAATTTGTTTTTAAAAAAACGAGCATATTATTCAGCTGCGGGTGGCGGCGGCGGCGGCGGCGGTGCGTTGGTAAGCTAATTTACCGGCTGTTTACAAGAGCTTGTATCGGCGGGGGTAGTTAGTTTACAACAACGACCGCTAGTCCCCAATGCAGCGCTATTAGCTACGGGGCCCCGCACGTGTGCCGTTCTAGCCTAATAGCTTTCCCCTTGTGCAGAAATGTGTGTGTGTGTGTGTGTGTGTGTGTGTGTGTGTGTGTGTGTGTTTCTAGCGGAAAGACTGCCCCTCCCTAGACTGCTCCACTTGACTCGAACCCCCGCATTCACCACAGTGGACCAGCAGTGCGTTGCTAGCTGTATTGCGAGTGAGAAGCTGTAAAGTGAAAATATCTGTTATAAAGTGTAATATTTCAAAATGAGTGTTGGTATTTGGCCTCGAGATATCGATGCGCTCCTATCGCAAACCAAGGATTTACGCATCACCCGCTTCAACACCCCCTCATCGTTTCCATATTGTTATAATGATTATAAATATTTGAATAAAAACTTGTAATATGGACACAAATAAATATAATTTTATTTATTTTGATTTTCATTAAAAATCTATTTAAACTTATAACTAAGAATACACAATAATTATTTATTTATTTATAATTATATCTAGTGTGGGTATGTGGTATACATGCATGGATACGGAATGGATTATGGGATAAGTAAATAAAATGTAAAACAATCATAATTTAGATGTATATAAATACTTTATTTATTTAAAATCTTTTATAATTTTTGTTTTGTGGAAAAGAGTTGGTGTTGGTTGAAAATTTTTCAGTTATTTGTTTCCAGGTAGATTTTTTTTCTTTTTTTTTTCGGTTGATCAAAACGGGTATAACCCCCGCTTTTTTGATTACTGTTGCTGCTCTGATGTTTATCCATTTTGAGTAGAAAAGCGACTGAGAGTAAAAATGCTTAGAACCCTCTTAAATATTAGTGATGCGCATGGCTTCTAAGGGATGTATGTGGGAGTAGGTTTGTAGAAAATTTAACGTGTGTGTATATTTACATTTATTTAATGCTAATATAAGCAAGATGTATACATTATTTAACAGATTATATATTGAATACGTGTTAGTGATGAGTACGTATGTGTTCTTGGTTTACATGATTGTTCGCATTGAGTATATATATATATATATATATATTATATTATATTATAAGATAATTATATATATATATATATATATAATTATCTTATTCTTACAAATTTTAAGTATACGCTTGTACACAGTTACGCAGAGCTTCTCGTTTTCTACGGCGTTGGAGGAAAAAGAGTACAAAAGTGCTCAATAAAATAACCACTAGACATATAAAACCAAAATCGACACAATAGTGACCGCTCACACTGGTGTCGATACTTTACAGTTGTTGTATGTTCTAGTCGTAGATGTTACAGTTTCTTCACAGTCTATCAATATGATACGGTATGGCTGGCGGGAGTCCATAGCTGTCAAAGAAAATTTCGGTGGCATCTGTGCCGGCGTATACAGCTACCCAGTGTGAGCCTTGCATGCTGCTTTCGTCTGTGTTGAATACAAGATACTTTTCCCACACAACCGGGATCTGATCCGCTAGAAATACTCCCACCGTTCACCAGAATACTTCATAATCATTCTTAGCCTAAAGAGCATTGGCAACCACAGACTCGACAGCGAGAGCCGCTCGATATTCGTTATTCGTTCGATATTCGTTCCGTCGTTGTACGCCAGCTTGAATAATCCATTTAGCATACTCTTCCATCTTAAGCAAATCTTCCTCGGTCACCTCTTGTAAGGGTTCGTATTCTTCGCTTTTGCCTAGAGGCTGGTTGTGGCCACTTTCGTACGCGTACGGATCTATCCAACCGATTCTCACCTGGAAGCGCAGATGCTGGTCAAGTTTCCATGGCTCACCTTGAAGGTGGACTTGATCTTCAGCAGGCTCTAGTCTCATCCACGGCTAATGCAGCGAAAGGCAATACTCTTCATCGCCCTCGTCGTTCATTTCGTCTCCTTCGTACTCCCGTTGAAAACGATCGGCTTCTTCCTCACCTCTAGGGACATATCTTATGAAAATCACGTTACCTTGGTTGTCGGTGTGGATAATTTCATATACAACCTCGTCATTCATTTCAAAGATCAACCGTTGTCTATCATCTCTTACTTCTTCCTCGTCGTAAAGGTCGTGAAAATCGAAAATAACTATCGTATTTACACAAGGTAACCAGTCGTCGTCAGCATGCAGGGCCTCATACCTTTTGTCCTATCGGATCTCTTCAATTTCTTCAGCAGTACGCGTTTTACGTACATTTTTCATTGTGTTCTAAAAATACTGTTCTTGATTCAGACATGCAAAATTTCGATTGCCAGAAAACTGTAGCCCCAACCTAGTCTGTCGATTAAATTATGATGATGCGTTTAAATTAAATCGAAAGAATGTATTTATTTAAAGATATATTTTGCGATATATATCTACCTTGTTTAAAAAAATCTACGCTGCTGTCATAGCAATACTTCTGCGTTTGCTGTTCATGCTAGAGGGCTGTGTGTTACGCCTATACTATACTGCTAAATGCTTCTACTGCTACGTTAACTTTAGTCTGAAGGTGCTAGTACTGCCACTACTGTAGCAGAGTTTGTTCGGCAACGAGCGTGTATCTCGTTGTTAAGGCTTTCACTTTATATACATCCCAAACTCTGGTCATCTCTCTTATCCCTTCTTCGTTCTTTTTCACTCCTTACTCACAAGCTCTCTTTACCAGGGGCTAGGTGTTTGCAGGAATGCCGAGAAAGTTATTACCTTGACGTCGTGACAATGAAGACACCATGTGTTTGTTTTCTTACCTATAGCGCTGTGAGCCTCCTAAATTTTCACTTCGAAGGAAGACTTGAAATAATTTAGCCAGAAAGTTTATTACCTTGACGTCGTGACAATATATACGCCCTGTGTTTGTTTTCTCACTTATAGCGCTGTGAGTCTCGTAAATTTTTGCTTCCAAAGGAGACTTGAAATAATTTAAACACAATATATTAATTTTTGTTCAATTTAAATTTATTTATACGAATAAATCAGAATCATTTATTTATTTCTATGTGTCTTACATTTAAAATCTACATCCAACTGTGTTGCTTTATAACTCGGGAAATAGTTGAACACCTAAACTTAATAGATAAATTTCTTTTGCATACAGCACAACCGACACATCAACATCTCTGTACAGAAATCTTTTCAAATATAGTCTAGGGGACATGAGGAGCCCCAACATTCTACAATACAGCATGAAACGCTTCTTTTTTTAACAGGCTCGTCACATGTGCAGTCACAGTAATTTTATTTTTAACCAAATTTATTTGTGACATTATTTCGTTTTATTGATGCTAATGGCAAATCTGTTTTGACGTGACGAAACTATTTCGAAAACTTCGCTACAATTTTGCCCTAGAAACAAAAGTTTTTTTTCTTAAAACTACCAAAAGCCTAAAATACGCGCCAGCATGTGTAATATGAACGTATTTGTTAGCATTTTTCACTATAGACGCCTTACATCAAGAAGTGCTGAAACACTCATCGGATACACACGTATACTGATGAATTTATAAGAATATTTAGTGCGACTTTCGCATTTTCTTTTACCTTAAAAATTTTATCGTGGATGAAGCCGTCTATTAATAAAAAAAGAGTCATCAAGATCAACAATTTTTTTACTTTACTAGCTTTTTTATCCGACTATATGTCACTGTTCAGCATCCTCTTTGCTCAGACGTGCCGCTTCTACCTGCAGCTTCTGTTCCATAAACTTATCCCACTTCGTCCTTTCTTCAATAATATATCCAATTTGTTTTATTAGATCGCTTGTCACTCTGGTAATAAATTCCTTCGTTTCTTTTACATCTGAGAAAGGCTTCGCCTCTGTAAAATTACACATTATTTTTAAATACCTCTATTGAATTAGAATTAGTCAATAATAAATATTTTTAAATACTTACTTAGTAGGTGAAAACGCGTGATAAGCGGTTGCTCGATTTCCCGGTGCTCTATTCTATTCGCCGTTGTCAAGTACTACCACGCTATATATCGACGCTCCTATGGAAGAGTAGCTCGATCCGGCTAACTGCGAAGAAGAGTACGTCCCACGTTTTGCGTCGAAGAGTAACACGAATATTGAGTTTGCCGAGATGAATAGCACGCCACGCGCCATGTGCGCCGAAAAGTAGCAGGGCGAGCGAGCCCGCAACGAAGAGTAGTTCTCTCTGCGTCCCATGTGTCGAAAAGTAATCCGCTGAGCGGACTTGCGGCGAAGAGTAGCGTGCCCTTTCATCTTAGCGACGAAGAGTAGCACGTAAACCAAGGTGCGCCGAATACTAGCACTATAATCGAGTTAAGCCAAAGACTACATGCTAAAATAGATATTTTGGAACATATTTTAAGTATTTATCTATTATCGCAATAAAAATGTTATTTACTGCACCTGATCATAATTATAGGTATGATATTTTCGGAACTAAATAAACTTAAATTTCATTTTTACGGTACTTTTATAATATTAAAAAATTAATTTATTAAGCTGTAAGAAAAAGTTTTTTAGAATATTTTCTGTGTACGGCATTTTTAATATTTTGTTATAAATTTACATTTATAATATTTATAATCAGATATTCGTGTGTAAAGTGCGCTATTCATAATAAAATTTGAATGGCGAAAATTGGAGCAAATCAACTATTTTAATTCTATTTAACAGTTGAAAATTATTGTTTGAGATACAGTGGATTATCTCCAATTTCTGCTATTCAAATTTGATAGTGATTCAATCTCTCGTAGGGTTTACTGGTGCGTAGGACAAACGCCCGGAATCACGTCGATATGAAAAAATGCCCGCGGTAATAAAAGTTTGAGGCCTGTGCGGCCCCCGCGATACAGGTACAGGAGGATCCTTCGAGTCCCAACTGTGCGAGTCTAGCGATGAGGTGTTTGCTCCACGTGTGGCGGATTATCGCGCTAGCTTTACTGTCGCCCCCGAAACCCGTGCTTTTCCATTTATGATAGGCCTGTGCGGCCCCCGCGATTCAGGTACAGGAGGAACCCTACGAGTTCCAGGTAATATAAGTTTTTCTGTCCAACTCCGAACGATGAGGTATTTGCTCCACGTGTAGCGGATTATCGCGCTAGCTTTACTGTCGTCCCCGAAACCCGTGCTTTTCCATTTATGATAGGCCTGTGCGGCCCCCGCGATTCAGGTACAGGAGGAACCCTACGAGTTCCAGGTAATATAAGTTTTTCTGTCCAACTCCGAACGATGAGGTATTTGCTCCACGTGTAGCGGATTATCGCGCTAGCTTTACTGTCGTCCCCGAAACCCGTGCTTTTCCATTTATGATAGGCCTGTGCGGCCCCCGCGATTCAGGTACAGGAGGAACCCGAAAATTGCGAAAATTTCTTTAAATGCAAAGAAAAAGAGGATTTGCTGGCTATGGTCGATCGGAACCTTGTTCCAAACGAATTCAAAGAATTTTATAGAAATATAGTTTTAATTTAAGTTTACTTTAAAAATTTAACTTAACATTCCAAAGAGAAAAACTATTATGTAATTATGATCAAGTGCAATGAGATTATGTTTAAGAAATAAATTAAAAAATGTACAAAAAATGTACTGAATTATTTTATAAACGACTCATATACTTAAAATATGTTCCAAAATATCCTCTTTAGCATGTAGTCTTTGGCGGAATTCGATTATAGTGCTAGTATTCGGCGCACCTCGGTTTACGTACTACTCTTCGTCGCTAAGGTGAAAGAGCGCGTTACTCTTCGCCGCAAGCCCGCTCAGCGAGTTCCTTTTCGCCACATGGGATGCAGAGAGAACTACTCTTCGTCGCGGGCTCGCTCGCCCTGCTAGTTTTCGACGCACATGGCGCGTGGCGTGCTGGTCATCGCGGCAAACTCAGTTTACGTACTACTATTCGTTACAAGCCCAAGTTTCGTGCTTGTTTTCGTCGCATGATAGCTTTTCGTGCTGGTCTTCGAAAAAGTCCCGAAATGCGTGCTACTCTTCCATAGGAGCATCGATATGATGCCAAGTTACACTCGTGGATACATTTATTATAAAATATGTATACATCCTTTAACTCGCAAAACGCCAAAATGTACAAAAAATCATACACCAACTTCTCCGGAGTCTCCGTGCACATCCACAACCACCACGTTCGATCAAACCTCGCCGCTAGACACGGTCTTGATAACACGCTAGCGCTGCACATCGACCTAATACGAGATGGAAGGTTCGCGTTAACTCAAACAACTCTCCCGACTTATTGGCGACGTTTAAGTTCTTAAGTGCTAGGATATATAACATTTCTCGTGCAAGACCAGTCGGTGTCATATCCAGTATTTGCAAGCACCACTCATTGTTAAACTTACGCTCTCTTAGGCGTTTTTGCTATACACACGATAAAGATGCACATTTAGACACTTTACCGCGGAAACTCGCGACCAGCTCGTCAGACTCCTCCGATTTATGATCACACACAACTTCTTGAGAACGAGCCATTACGACTATCTTCCTATGTTTCTCTATACTTCTAAACACGGTGAATCCTGCACGAGGCTGCAGAGTAGTCTAAAGGACAACACGGTCGTCTCCAGAGCCTTTATATTGCTTGTCCCGAGGCCTACTTTCCTCTTTCCAAACTTTCACCCCCTATTTTAAAAGAATACCACCAAGATGTCAAACACCCTCTCCGGCTACCACCCGTGGATCGCGCAGACGACTCCAAGCTTTCCACATTTTCAAATGATCGCAAATGCGAAAATTTGCGAAAAATATGTCGGGCACTAGGGCTAAATGCTTTATGCAGGGGTGTCGGTATGCACCTTTACACCCCGTCGTTTTGTCTCGAAATCAGGCCACGCCGCTTGCAATGCACATGGCCCACAGTTGCGCTGTGTACGAAAACATGCTTTACAGTTCAAGTATAATCGGTCACAACAGTCATGCAATCGCACGTTCTCTAAATTATGGGGTCAGTATATTTGCATCTTTACACCCGTAGAGACATCGAGACCAGTCTCGCGACATTTGGCGATCCACATGGCCTGCATTCGGGGCATTTTCGAAAGACGTGAAATTTTCCTCTACGTGCACAATAACCCCTCTATAAACTTTATATTTTAACTACGTGTGGGTTGGTGAGAAAAAGTGCAGATGGCTACAGTTAAAAAAAGATTATCTTAAAAGAAAACATCTTGCCAAGACACCACTCGTCCCCTCTTAGCAGTAGCTCAGGCTTCTACACGATCCTCGCTTTTCTCGCCCCTACACACATCAGTTCTCTGCCAGCTAGCGCAGGAATCACATCTAAAATATTTGAATCACGCGTCGTGTCTGTGTGTGTTTGTGCGATTAACTGCAATAATGGCTCAAGCAATGCTAAAACGAAAGGACACTTTCGAAGAGCTGTCAGAAGAGCGCGGAAAGAAAAAAATAATCATGTTGAAGGCGGCACACAATCGAGAAGTTACAACACCGAATTTTAGTGTATTAACATCAGTTTACGCGTTAAACAACTCAAATTCAAAAAGAATCAGCGTCGGCCTGCAACACAACGATACCACCGACACTTTTTATCCAACTATTCAACTTCTCAACCATCAGTATTCCTACGGCTTGATTTTAAGCATCACCGCATGGATCACTCTTTTGAATAATCTCGAAAAAATTACCGCATATTTTGACGGAGATATCACCAACAATCCCGAAAAAATCGCTCTTGATGGCAACACAGAGATACGTTTCAGAACTTCCTACGGCGTAAAATCAATTTTAAAATACAAAATTTTAAAAGAACCTTCTAACAAGAGAAAAAATTTTTTCACGCCCGCAACTGTGCTACAAAATAGTATATTGTGTGCCAAGGGCGTAAAGTGGGCTTTTTTAGGCCGAGTACTGCAACCACACGAGGCCAAACAGCCCACCGTGCACACCATATTTTTTGTAACGCAAGTACAGATTTTTGCGTTTTTTTTTAGATATTGAGTGCGACTGATGCAACTTTTTCAGAATCGGCGACCACACTCTTAGTAGACTAATTTTTTAATTTATATATATAAATATATATATATATATATACATATAGAAAATTTTCCGAAAAAATGTTAGCGGGCGTTTTTTAATTTTTTTTTGCCCGCCGGTCTGAAAAAAGTTACTTTAGTCCCGCTTAATAGGTCAGAAAAACGCGAAAATCGTGCTTGTGTTACAAAAACGTACTTTTGAAGGACTCAAAAAAGCAATCATCTGTATCGATGAACGCCATCGCCGCTTGGAACGCATCGCATCATCAGTCAACAACTGCGCAGATTACATCATTGAAGAGCTTTCATGCTTTGTTAAAAAAGAAGATCTTTTCGACACCGAACACGAAAATCTTTTTCAATGCCGTCTCGAAAATAATACAAAAACTATACGACAAAATGTTCAAAATCAGTTTGACGCCTCGAAAGACACTTACTTTTTAAAATACTACTTCGATATTTTATATCTAGAATTAACAACATTGTATGTAAATAATTTACAAAAATTACTTGTAAAAATGTCAGAAAACCAAGTTTGAGTTTTTCAAAAATCGTCTGCTTCAATAAACATTTTTTACTCTTAAACACTAATCTTATTTATTTAAAATCCCACATATTCCGATATTTTTCCCGAGACAACAAGCCCAAAGAATCTACGACCTGTTACATCACCATCTGAAAATCTGTTCCCGCTCTTGTTCTCCCGCGAATCACGTAAATACCGAGCCAATGTCGTCCAACAAATGTTCAACCCCCGCGCTCTCTACGGCACGCTTTCCTGCATTAATAAACGCACATGTTTAAGAAAGCTGCAAACATCTTGCACTACGCCACGCGCGCGACCATAAATAAAAGTCCCCCCCCCCCTCGCATTTCTGCTCTCAGCGCAAGTCCCCGGACCCAAGCCCTATATACCTCTCACATTTTCCTATACCCCTAATACGACGCGGGAAATCCGACAACGCTTGAAAAGCTCTCTCTCTCTCTCTCTCTCTCTCGCCATACCCTCTATATCTGTCAAACTTCTGCTCTCCTAATACACTAAGGCCCCATAATTGCGTCATTGCGCCCTCTTCACAGCGGGGACCCCAACGCAGCCCGGACTCGATCCCCAAAGCCGTACAGCTCTACCTCTTGATGCCTCGCTTTCTCTCTCTCTCTCTCTCACACACTCTACCTCTGTCAAACTTCTGCTCTCCTAATACACTAAGGGCCCATAATTTCACAATTGCGCAATCACACCCTCTTCACAACGTCTCTAATACTCAACTCCGCAATCCACGCCAAAAATTTGCAACTTTCGAAATTTACAAATAAATTATTATAAATAAACATTCAATTGTTCATAAAATCTTCTATAGCAAAATCGCCTCTTAATCTTTTTCACTTATCGTATTTCACACTCAAAATTATTTACAATAAATTGTTCAACAAATTTGCAATAAACTAAGACCCCGGGCGATACCATGCCCCCTGACACACAGCCCCTCCACAAACCCCCGAGCTCAACCTCCCCCAGTCTGGCGATACCGTGCCGCAGCCGAAAATCCCCTCCATCAGGCCCCCAGCTCACCCTCCCCCATCTGGCGATACCGCGCCGCATCTGAAAATCCCCTCCAGCAGACCCCGAGCTCACCCTCCCCCATTTGGCGATACCTCGCCACAGCCGAAAATCCCCGCCACCAGACGTCTGGCGCCAGACCCCCCTCCCCCCAGACGTCTGGCGATAACGTGCCCCTACTACTCATTTTAGTACATTGTTTTAGAGATATGAGAAATCAAAAAATGTAAACCTTTATATCTCAAGAACCATAGGGGTTTGAAAGCTGCGCAATGAACTTAGCTAAAACACATAAAGTATCTACCTTTTCTCAAAACTTCAAGTACAATAAGGCCTTTTTATGTCCGTAATGGAGGCACAAAAAAAACTCATTTTTTTAAGTTTTCAATTTATTACTGAAAAAATAAGTAGTTTAATCACTTAGAATTTTAATGGGATATAGTTTAACACGTGATCAACCAAAGCAATTTTTTTCGTGAGGTTATGATGTTTAGTTTCAGAGATACGAATTTAAAAAAAAATCACCTTTTTCATTTTATCTGACGAACAGAACAATTTATCTCGAGGAGCAAACGAGGAAAAGTAGGTAATTTTATTCTCTTTCAGATAAATTGCATATAACAATGGAATAATTGAAAAAACGGAAAATAGTGTTTTTCAAAAATCAAAAATGCCCATAATAAAAAAAATAGTTAAGAAAATAAAAAATAACTGTTTTTCCGGAATTCAGAATCTAAAAATACATATGTCAAATTTTATTGATATTGACAGAGTAGCTTCTGAAATATTACAGTATATATATATGTACACACAAACATACACACGCGCGCGCGCGAACAGACACACACAAACCCGTACGTACATTTTAAAAAAACACGTATTCTAACTCCAACACTTTAAAATGTGTTTCTAACGTGTTTTTGATAAAGTCCAAAATTCTACTAGTACATAGCTTCCTCTAGGACGAAGCAAAAGTTCAGAGGTCTTAATTACTTAGATTTGGAAAGCCCAACCCGATGACACAGATACTTATCTCAACTGAAAAGATGCTGTCGTGTCTAAGATTGACACGCAAGAGGTAAAACAAGATGTACTTGAAGAACGTAAAAACTCGTAAGTAGCGAATCAACCGCTTATTTTAAGGGGACGGATACACCTTAAAATGTCAAAAAATTAAAAAATTGAATTTTTTATTTATGATTATGTTAAATTATTTCAAAAATTGTTTAATGAATGGTATAAACTAAGAAACATTCTAAAAACCGAAAACAATGTTTGTATATATCATATACTAGGTACAACAAGTTTTCGAAGGCCAGAATTCATGATTTTCATTTTTACAGCTACCGCAGACTTACTTAAGATTTGAGCCTGAAACATCTATAGTTTCCAGATGAATGTGGGGATTTGAAAAAGATTTTAATTTCAAAAAGTTGTCCATAAGTTAATAACGAATTTTGTTTAAAAATTCAAAAAATGGCAAATATTATGCATTAATTATAGACTTTTAAATTAAAATCTTTTTCAAATCCCCACATTCATCTGGAAACTATAGCTGTTTCAGGCATTTCTGTCAAAGAAAAAGTGCCCTTCGAAGCCCAAATCTTAAGTAAGTCTGTGGTAGCTGTAAAAATGAAAATCAAGAATTCTGGCCTTTGAAGACTTATTGTACCTGGTATATGACATATGGGTGATTCTGCCGTAACTGGCTCAAAACGGGCACACAAATGTTCTATACTAAAATCGACTATTTTTAACTTTCCGGACGGTTATTCTAACTGGAATTACATACAAAACAAGTCCCTAAAGCTAAACCACAACATATTACTTTTATAAAAAGTTATATGAAGAATCCATATTTGATTAGATTACCGAACTGACATTTTTGTAATTCGCGCTAATAAAACTCCAGTAAATTTTAATTTAACTTGGTAAAAAAAAAATTAAATCGTCTAAGATATATCTATCTATCTATCTATCTATATGTATATGTATATTCACTCAATATTTGACAGCCTATTCGTTTATTCACGAAGATCGCAATATCGTTAAATGACGAATTATTTAAAAAAAATTAGACTCTTATTAGACGTTTCCTTGTAACTGGAGCCATTTAAATACTAAAAAAGCAATGATTAGGACATTATTAATGTATTAATGATACTTACTGTATTACGTGTTACGGAACTGACGGTTACGGAATTGACATTTAGGCGTTTATCAGCTCGCATAGCCTAGCGTAATTATTATAAACAATTCTTTGCACATATATTCGAAAATACTTACTATTTACTCGAGAAAAACGCCCTATATGTTTAAATACATTGTTGCTAAGTAGTAGTTTACTAGCGTTACGGAACTGACAGGTTGTGCTTTTTTTCGAAATTTCTGATGAAAAATCAGCTCTCACTTCCACAATTTTGAATTTTGGAACCATACTACGGTTGGATTTCATAAATAGTAGTATATAGTTTGAAATTCTACCGATAGGCGGCGCTATATG
>CM053170.1:24359985-24376381 GCA_012977825.3 Pteromalus puparum
GCGACTGTGGGAGTGCTGAAATGAGCTTTAAAATTTTAAAAGGCGATTATGGGAGTATAGAAAACAACGTCAAGGGTCTGAAAGGCGGCTGTGGGTATGTAAAAATCTTGAAAAATAATTAATCAAAAAAATGAAGCCAGCCGCAATTTTGTAATTTGCAGTTGTTAATGTTATTAACGATTCTGCAATTACTGGTATTTTTTTATTACGATATATGTAAGTTATTTTAGGAGTTCACGGAGCTCTATCCTTTTGATATCCACCGCTAACCCCACTCCCCTGATACCCCTCCCCTACAAGTGTCTTCCTAACCTATCCTTTTAGTATCGAATAGTGGTGAATATTTAAATCAAAGAATGAGTTGATTGTCCCATGTAGTTATCTTCCACTAGCAGAATAGGAGGAAGCTAAGTGCCAATGACTTGGCAGCGGTTTTTCAAATGTGTAAACGCCTGGGAAGCAGGCGCGCAGAATGAGCCAGTTACGGCAGAATCACCCATATACAGACATTGTTTTTGGTTTTTTACAATGTTTCTCAGTTTATGCCATTGTTTAAACAATATTTTAAACAATTTGACATAATTATAAATACAAAATTCAATTTTTTAATTTTTTGACATTTTAAGGTGTATCTGTCCCCTTAGTACACTTAAGGGGATGTCTCAGCCAACGTGACAAATTGTGACCTCCACCTCGAGTCGTAGTTTACATTGTTTGCTTTCAATATTCTTCATACCATCAAAACTCAAATTGAAAATTATTTGTTATTATGTAGTTTATCGCGGTACACAGAGTTTTTGTTGATTCAATCAGTGCAAAATTTTATTTTAATCAATAATGTGTACGTAAGTGACGGTTATCTTATTGATATCACCGTCTTCACTTCGTATCGTAGTTTTCGTTATTTGCAAAAATTATGCATAATTACGCAAAAATAAGACTTAGCTAACATAGATAATTATAATAAGGACCGCGGAACACTGCATTTTCATGTTATAAACAAGTGTAATAATGTATTATTTATGATCTAAACAATTTTTAAGGTTAGGTAACACTTGAACCAATTAGCATGGCTCCGACACCCCCTTAAAGAGAAAACTAAAAATTTTTAAATAAAAGAATGCATTGAGGCTCTTATCACCTCAATTCAAAAATTTGAAATTGAATTTAAAGTATATAAGGCCGAATATGAGAAGTAAAACCACAGTCACGACCGTTTAAAACGAAAAAAGCTAGTAGTTAACTGAGTTCTGTTATAAAATCCAAAAAATCATAGAAACTCAAGCTATTAAGAATCTACAAGACTCGAAAAATTAATAAACAGATAACGGAGGTTCCCCTGACTCGGGACACGAAATTACGAGAAGCATGAAATTAGAATTTCCAAAATACAAGGACTTTGCAAACGAAAGACCCATAAAGTGCTTATCAGAACTGAAGAGTTAACTTTTAATCATTAATCCATATAATCGCGAATTCAAGTATGTAGTATCCCAATCACTTCCAGTGGATGCGCAAACCTGGAGTTATTTCCTACAAAACCAAGGTGGATGATTTTAAAACATTTTTAGCTCACTTTAAGGAAAGATATTAAAGTAACAATAGCTACATGATATTCAAATTCTTTGATTTGAAAAACTATGTTTTCTGTAAACTATAACGGGGTTTTAGACCGGGATATCAGAAAACGATGGGGTCCGAATCCGTATATAAGCGATCAGTGGTATTAGAAATAAGGTGGATCGTTGAAATAATTATAGTCTTGAGGTTTTTCTTTAATAACAATAGCGATGATGTGATTATTTATTTATAAATGTCAATGATTGAGTGGATAATTAGAGATTACATAAGTGTGTATATGCCATGTCGAGATGCGCTCTCTTATGTGCTACGTGGCCGACTGACTTTCGTGTATCCTATACATGTACNATGCGCTCTCTTATGTGCTACGTGGCCGACTGACTTTCGTGTATTCTATACATGTACGCACGCACTCACACAACCTCACATATATACTGATAGCTGCGCGCGCATCTTCACTCATGGATATATCTATATTACATTTGTATGTGTGTACAGTATAATAATTACGTATAATTTAACAAGTGGCGCATCCACTGATCGATGAATAAGCGAGAAGAAAAGTATGTAGCAGCTAGGTGCAGGCTTCTTGAAGGCTGTGCGAAACCTGGCCCGTAGCGCAGTTTGCTGTACGTGCACGTCCTCGTGCACGTGAGCCCGCGGAGGCGTCGTGAGTGACTTGGCTACGTAGCTAGTTCGCGAGATAAACTAAGAGTGAATCGCATGGGAATGGATAGAGTCAGGAGCAAAGTGTAAGACTTTATGTAAAGACTCGAATTCTTTATGTAAAGACTCGAAATCAGTACAAAAGCAGCGCGGAGTAATAGAGACGGAGCAGAGCGAATAATGCCGAGAGAGAGAGAGAGAGAGAGAGAGAGAGAGAGAGTATTGCGATCGGGCAGGTACTTACAGAAGTGCTTCGTGGAACTCGATAAATGCCTCGTGGCTTTGACCGGAGCGGCGCAGGACTGGTGACCAGGGCCCGACGCTGGACAGCAGGACGGACGCCTCAAAGCCTCGTGTGTGGCCGGGTGCAGCAAGAAGTCGACCGGCAAACAAATGGGCACGCGGTGCTGGACAGCAGCAGGACGAATCCAGCGACACACGAAGTATCTGGTCAAGGACGCAGCAGCAGTCCTCTGGAAGATGAACGCACGCACGCACGGATATCTCTAGCTTAAAAGTACGCGTAGCCGCGGAAACAAAGCGGCAGTATCGGCACGACTGTACAGCTCGGCGCTATACTCCTAAGTGTCGCAGCGCGAGACGCGACCGCGTGGTCAGTGCAATCTTTCTCCCTCTCTCTCTCTCTCTCTCTCTCTCTCTCTCATTCTCTCCGACGGCGCCACACGCACATACNCTTTCTCCCTCTCTCTCTCTCATTCTCTCAGACGGCGCCACACGCACATACACACTACGCGCGGTTCTCTCTCTCTCTCTCTCTCTCTCTCTCTGTGTTATGGCTGTCTGCTCCTCTCACTTACCTGCTGCTGAAAGGAATGTTATACAAGAATATTTACAGATAGAATGTATTATAGTATGATCATATAGTGTAGGGAAGAGAGGGACGTAACGAGTGCACACAAGGCAACTCGTTATATTCCCCACCCCCAGACGCTGGTAGCACGGGGTACCAGCTCGATCAACTGTCTCTCACGACTATAAGAAAATGAAAGATGAAAATTAGAATGTAATGAAATATTCAAATTTATTCAATGGGAAAGATAATAAACGATGAATATAAGAGCAATATTAACAACTATCAGCCTCTTCGTCTCTCTTACAATTACATGAGGTAGTATCGAAAATAAACAAAAATCGAGGGCGTCGATGCCAGATACTAAGTTAGATAATACGCTTCTGTACAGCAAAAATAAATTAACAAATGAAAATCGCTTGATCTCTTCTGATGATCTTGAATGCTGCGAAGCTTGATGAGAGGCGAAGATCTTCGTGTAGATAAGCTTAGTAGCGGTAGTGTGGGAAATCGCTACTCTGGAACTTGCTATGAAAGTAGTAGTTGGGGCAATTCTTAGTCCTCGCAACTCCCGTCAAGTTACAGACCTGGCAGTACCTGACGTACCGCAAATCGGTGCGAAGGCCTTCCAAAGGGCCGCAGGGCTTTTTAGCGTCCTTGTAGGCCATATCCGTTGGTCCAGGCTCCCTTGGGGGCATCTCGATGGTTTTTGGGGCGCTAGCTTTGCTTGCGTGAGCAACTTCGAGGTGGTGCAGTTGCTCGCGTATCTCGTCGAGCTCCTGGAGCTTTTTCAACTGCTCCAGCTTCAGAGCTTTCCTTTTCTCTTCCTGTTTCTGGTTCTCGTGCCACTGGGCCTCTGCTCGGTCGAGATACTCCTGTAAGTCGACTGCCCTCTGTACTTTACCAACGAAATCCAGCAAGGCCTTACCCCTGATGTCTTCCCGTTCGGCGAAAGCGAGCACCTCTTTGTAGGCTGCTTTTTCCTTGAGGGCGGCCGCCTTGCGATCTCGGCGGCAGGCCCGAGCGTTGGCCTCGATCCTAGTCCACTGTTCTTGCAGTATTGCGGTGCCTGGTGGAGTGGGCATAGCGCCTGGAGGCGGAGATGGAGCAGTTTCCTCGTCAAGCGGCTGTGGCTGCGGAGCTTCTATGCCGTGGGGCTTTTTAGTCGACAGCCCTGGCAATGCCTTGAGAGGTGCCTCCTGTTTGTCTGGAGCCGGAGCTGGCAGAATAGCTGCTCGTGGGACCGGCGATGGTTCCGCTGTTGTCCTTGCGGCATCTCTTAAGGACCGCAGGAGGTTCGACAGTGTAGTTGGATCACCGAGTGTCGGTGGTATCTCGCTGGCCTGTCCTATAATCAGATGACCCACTAGCTGGCTGAGTCTCCGTAGTAGTTCCGGCGAAATCTCAATGACCGTTGCGGGCTCCTTGGCAGGCAGCATGTTTTTAAAATAGAGATCGTAGAGCTGGCTAGATCGGAGCTCCTGGCCATAGGCTACAAGGAAGAGATTAAACAGAAGGAAGATCTACAAGATTCAAGAGAGATGCAAGCAGGCAAAAGCGCAGGAAAGAATTCTAATTATTGTCCATTTCTGGGGCGCAAGCGGCGAGGCGAAGTTTCTGCTGGGACCGTCGCTGTTTTCTTGGAAACTCGCG
Source organism: Pteromalus puparum (assembly GCA_012977825.3). Lineage (NCBI taxonomy): Eukaryota > Metazoa > Arthropoda > Insecta > Hymenoptera > Pteromalidae > Pteromalus > Pteromalus puparum. Next base: position 24,364,697 of record CM053170.1, read on the forward strand.
GTCTACCCCTGCGCTTCGGTATAGTGGGAGTTATAATTTGCACTGGAGAATCATCAGTTACTTTAGTCGCCGGTGCGGGGAGCGCAATTGGTGAGGGCTCGCTGTTTCTCCTTGGCGGAGTTGGCGGGCCTTGTGTTGTGCTATCCACCCCTTGATCTTCTTGCTCCTCTTCTGGGAACTGTTCTACTTCATAACATGGTTTTAAGTCACATACGGCTACTTTTCCTATGCTAACTCCTTGCTCTGTCTCAAGCTCATAGGAGTTCATCCCTACGCGAGCCGTGACGGTAAATGGCCCAGCATATTTCGGGCTTAGTTGGGCTGCGATAGCTTGAGCTGCAGAGGAAAGTATACGATTCTTCGCCCATACTTTATCACCTGATATTCGACATCGCGGCGTTTCGCATTATAGTATTTGGCTTGCCGAATCTTGAGCGATTTTTGAATTTTCGCTCGGAAGTCGTCTAATTTTTCCATGCGAGCGTGCCAATCTTCTTGCGCGGCTCTTTCTAAGCTTTGCTTGGCAGCTTGCTCTATTTCTCTACGAGTAGTACCCGGCGGCTCTGGATTTCTTCCATAGTTGAGAAACGCCGGACTAGAGCGTGTTGCTTCATGGATAGCGGTGTTGTATGCAAAAGCGAATTCCGGAATGTGCTCATCCCAAGTAGTATGCTTGGTTTCAATGAAAGCAGCAATCATTGTTTTGATAGTGCGATTAACTCGCTCGGTCGGATTAGATTTAGGCGAATAAGGGGCACAGGTGCCGTGATATAATCCATGTGCTTCTAAAAAGTTATCGACAAGTTTATTTTTAAAAGGAGTACCATTATCTGATAAGAACCTATCAGGGATACCAAATCTTAAGAAGATTCGCAGATTCAGTTCTCGCTTGATAGTCTTTGCATTGGCCTTCCTTATCGGGATACATTCGATCCATCTCGTAAATAAGTCGATAAAAATTAGTAGATGTTCGTGTCCCTGGGTTGACCTCGGAAAAGGTCCCATAGTGTCGCCAGCGACTATCTCCCAGGGTCGTGTAACCACGTGTTTGCCCATAAGCCCTGCGGGAGCGAGTTGCTCCGCTTTGACTTGCTGACAAATGTGGCAATTCCTTACGAAGTGGGCTGTATCCTTATACATATTTGGCCAGTAGTACCGGAGCGCTATTCTCTGATGGGTCTTGAACCTTCCTTGATGTCCAGAGACTGGCTCGTCGTGACACTCGGCGAGAATTCGTTCTCGCTGTTCGTGGGGTACTACTAGCTTCCGAGCGTCGTCATCTTGTCCGAGTAGATCGTTTACCGTCGGATCTGGGCGGTAATGATAGAGTCGGCCACCCACGACCTTCCAGAAGGGATGTGCCTTCGGATCTTCGACGACTTGCTTCGCCTTTTTCTGGTACCAAGGATCCTTGATCGACTCGTCCACAGAAAGCGAGGCTATTACAGCTGTTTCGTCTTCGTCGGTCTCGTACGTACGAGAGAGCGCATCGGGCACGACGTTGTCTTTACCTTTACGGTGAACGATCTCAAAGTCGTAGAACTGGAGATGCAGAGACCAACGGCCCAATTTTCCGTTTGGATGTTTCAAGTTCTGTAGCCACACAAGGCTGTGGTGGTCCGTTACTACAGTGAAATGGTAGCCTTCGATGTAAGGTCTAAATTTTTCTATCGACCAAATAACACTGAGGCATTCCCTCTCTGTCACCGACAGCCTGCGCTCCGTAGCAGACAAGACAGGGCTCGCGAAGCAGAGCACGCGGTCTTCTCCCTCAATGCGTTGCAGAAGGACTCTTCCAAGTCCTGTATCGCTGGCATCACATTCTACTATGAATGGAGCGCTGAAGTCAGGCCTTGCTAAAACTGGAGCGGTTGCAATCAGAGCTTTTACTTGCTCAAAAGCTGCCTGTTGTTCGCCCTTCCACTCGTATTTTACATTTTTACGAGTGAGTGCAGTGAGCGGTTTGCATAGTGTAGCGAAGTCATCTAGAAATTTACGGTACCACGAAGCCATCCCAAGGAATCTGCGCAGTTGCTTTAGGTTCTTGGGAGCCGGGTACTTGACTATAGGACGAACTCGTTCTGGATCGGGGCGACAGCCCTCACGGTTCACAAGTACGCCTAGANTTCTTCCTGTTTATAGTGAGTCCAGCTTCGTTTATTCGTTTCAAGATTAACGTTAGCCATTTGACATGGTCTGAGAACGTGTCGGTTGCGATTATGATGTCGTCTAGGTACGCAAAGGCGTACTGTTCCATTTCTGGCGTGATCAGCTGGTCAGCGAGCATCTGGAACGTCGCTGGCCCTCCTGCGAGGCCATATGGCATCCTGACGAATTCAAATAACCCAAGTCCAGGTACAGTGAAGGCTGTGATAGGGATGGATCGCTCTGTAAGAGGTATTTGCAAAAACGCTCCTGAGCAATCCAGCGCCGATATATATATAGCGTGCTGTATCTTCCGCAATATCATATCCATGTAGGGTAGCGGGTAAGCAGCTATTTTTGACACAGCGTTCACTTTTCGGTAATCGACGCAGAAACGAAAACTGCCGTCAGATTTTCGCACCATAACTACTGGACTAGACCAATTACTTCTGGATGTTCTAATTATGCCGGCACGGAGCATCTTATGCACTTGCTCGTGCATTTCGTCCTCTAAAATTTTCGAAACAGGGTAATACCGCTGTTTGATAGGGCGAGCACTGCCAACGTCGATATCGTGGTGTATCCATCCCGTGCAGCCCAACTGTTCACAGGCAGGATCGGGTAGCAGTTCTTTCATCAGATATTCGATTTCTAGGCGCTGGTCATCGGTAATTGCTTCAATTCCGAGAGAGGCGAGCGATAAAAGCTCCTCAGCACGCATAGATGAGAGGACGGCCGGAACCTCAACATCTGTGCCTTTGAGCTGTAGCTTATTTGCTACAGGATCAAGCATCGCCGAAAATGCGCGAACGAAGTCGGCACCTAAAGTGCACTCAGTGTCGGCTTCATTCAAGATAAGAACGTCAATCGAATGAGTTACTCCACCGATGGTGAAGGGCAATTTAACGCTACCTATTATAGGCACCAAATGATCATCGACTGCTCTAGCCCCTGGGCCCACATGTGGTCTGACGCGCCTATTTAATGAGGCAGCGAGATATGCCGTTGGGGCCAAGGACGGTGCGTGAAGCTCCGGTAACTTTGAAAAAAAGCCTTAAATCAAAAAAATTTACTCTTTCTTTTTTGTTTATTTGACGATTTCCTATAAGGGTATAAAAATCGCGAATCGAAAAAGTTTAATTTTCCATTAGTTATATGCGAAAATTAGTAAAAAATCATACGTAAACTTTGACTACCTAAACTGACCTACCCCACTCGCAGCGAGATTTATATTAAAATACGTCGTCACATCGAAGAAAGGCAAGTTTCGGCGTACAGGTAATCTAAAACCAAAGCCTCAAAACCCACCTACCCCACTCGCAGCGAGTTTTATAATAAAGCTAGTGACACATCAAAGGACAGCGAGCGAAATCGCGCAGAAAATCAAAAAAAAAAATATATAAACCCACTTACCCCAAGCGCAGCGAGATTTATAATGAAATACGTCGGCACATCGAAGAAAGGCAAGTTTCGGCGTACAGGTAATCTAAAACTAAAGCCTCAAAACCCACCTACCCCACTCGCAGCAAGATTTACGTTCGTGTGCTCACGACGACAACTCGGAGTTCCGGGTTCGCTAACATTGTCGTCACGTGTGCTCACAAGACGACGTCGTTGGCGTCGGTCTATCTCTGGCTGTTCCTTTCGGTAACGTGTGCGCACGATGCCGCCAGGAGTTCAGCTCGAGTAGAACTGCCGCTGCGCTGCGCGGCCCGCTTTATATAGGTGTGCACTTGGCGCGTCGCCGCTGAGTTGCGCGCTCCGCGGTCATGCGGACTGGCCTTTCGGTTGGTGCGCGCGCGCGCTCACTTCGCGTCGTGCAGACTCGCCTTTGTTCGCTGCGCGCGCGCGCTCGCTGGCGTCAGCTGATTGACTCGGGGCCGCATTTGCTTGCTTTATGTGCGTCTCGTCACACATGTAAAAATGGAAAAAATACTTTTATTAATATCTTGTCTCAAAGGTATCCAAATTACTCCAAATTTTTAAGTAAGCTTTTTATTTAGACATATCTACGTGTGTGAATTTTTTCCTCCGAATCTGCTTGTTATTTCTAAATCAGATGAACCTCCTTAAAAGCAACATATATTGATAAAATATTTCGATACATTTTTATAATCTTTCTAAGTCATATTACTCAGCATTACATCGCAATATTCATAAAACAAATCGCATTTCAAAATTGTATTTCGCGCACGTTGTGGTAAATACGTGTTTCGCACTATTTTGACATTCCTTGCGTGAAACGCGGTTTTTCAGGCTCATATTCTGTGCGCGAAACACAATATTTTTTAACTAGTGCGCGAAACAAATAATATGGCCCGAGACTTTCCTTTACTACATACGAAAGTGTTGTTTTGCATACGCTACACAAAAAGTGAGCCCCGTGAAAATCCTCGAAATATACTATACAACTTTTAAATATTATATTCTCTCATTATATTTTATAATATTCCATACAAATATAATAATATCACAAGGTTTTTATACATTTCCTTAATAATAGAATATATTAGAAATATTTTACTGATATACATTTTGATTACGGGGACCTAACCACCTTAAATTGTCAAAAATTGAAAAATCGGATTTTATTTTTATATTAACATTAAATTGTTTAAAAAATGTATTAAAGAAACATTTAAACTTTATTTATTAATTTTATTATTTTTATTATTAGTTTTCTTAAGTTTAAATGTTTGTTTAATACATTTTTCAAACAATTTAATGATAATATAAAAATAAAATCCGATTTTTCATTTTTTGACAATTTAAGGTGGTCAGGTCCCCTTAATATCTTTGAAACTAACTGGTATCATAATCAACCCAAAGAAAGGGATCAAGATACTATATAATACTAACTAAATCTAAAATTTTAAATTGATTATTGCCTTTTTACTCCATAAATTGTAGGTGGGCCGAGAAGATTCTTACATGGAATGTTCGCGGTGGTTCAAGGTTTGTTAAAATCCTTGGGATGAAGGAAAATAAATATAAACTTTTTTAGAGCCACAATAAAAAGATTTATTTGGGCTCTGTAAGAGAGGAAAGCCTTGCGGTATAAAACCTCTCTCGAAGATTTATTTTGTTTGAATATTACAAAATAATAAAAATATATTGATAGAGGTGTGGATTTAAAATGTGTAATGTGTAGTGTGAATCGTGTTCTGTGTGTGATAGCTTCGAATCGACTCTCAAAACCTTGGCTATGACAAGCGTCTTAAGGGGATGTCGGAGTCAGAACGTCGATAATATAGACACCTACCTCACCGTGAAACATTTTTTCGCAATAAATAAATAATAAAATACAAATGGCCCAAAAACGTTGTGTTCCGCGGTGCCTTTCATGATAGGGAATAATATGCAATCATCAAATTTACATTTGATGGTTTATTTTTTATAAACAATGTAAACTACGACGCGAGGTGGAGAGATGCCTTGAGCTGGCATGCCGATATTAGAATTGCGCAATGTGTATAAATAAAGCACTGCACAGCACAAACTTTTGTGTTCCGCGGTGCCTATCACTTATTCAAACTTGTGTAGGCCTAAATCGATCGTGATAAATAAATAATTGCGACAAACAATGAAAACTACGGCACGAGATGACACGATGACAAGGACGCCATGAAAATAACTGCTAGCAGTAGGCGACTGTAGATGGCGCTTACAATGCTTTCTCGCACTTACTATAAGGTATAAGTAGTGATCACGAACGCCGATTGTGAATTATACTTGCATGCATAATTACAGCAGAAAAAATTACATTTAGGATAGAAGACCGGGCAATATCTATTTATTAAAAAACATTTACGTTTGTTTATTATTACCTATTATAAATAAATAAATAAATAGGTTTATATTTTTATAAAATAATATATTTTTATACATTTTTTCGAGATTGATTTATTCAAAATTTAGTATCACAAAATTCAGTATTACAAAATTTAAGTTGAAACGTTATAATAGAAAAATTATAATAAAACTCAATACAAAAAGATATAAATTATATAGAAGCAAATTTAAGTGGTAGTAGAAAAGGGTAGTAAAACAAAAATCAAAACGCTGGTACAGTTCCTCACTTAACGAGGCACTTGACCCAAGAACATTTTTAAAATTTGCATCTCTCTTTGCGACATTGGTGGCTGCCATGATCCACCTGGTGTTGTCGGTGTTGTCGCTGTTGATTGCAAGAGACAACTTTTTTGTCAAGTATGGAGGATATTTTACCGTGATGTAGTCTAAGGGGACCGGGCAGCAGTTGAAGTCGATTGTTGCCCGGTCCTCGTAGACTCCATTACGGTCAAATATACTGAGTGTAGATACAAATCCTATATTTAGAATTTGTGTATGAACATAAGGTATAGTATCGTAATATTAAGCCATTGACAGCTCCAAAAGACAACTTTTTTGTCAAGTATGGAGGATATTTTACCGTGATGTAGTCTACGGGGACCGGGCAGCAGTTGAAGTCGATTGTTGCCCGGTCCTCGTAGACTCCATTACGGTCAACACTAACTGGGGATACAAATCCTATATTTAGAATTTGTTTATGGACATAAGGTATAGTATCCTAATATTAAGCCATTGACAGCTCCAAAAGACAGCTTCTTTGTCTAGTATGGAAGATATTTTTCCGTGATGTAGTCTACGGGGACCGGGCAGCAGTTGAAGTCGATTGTTGCCCGGTCCTCGTAGACTCCATTACGGTCAAATATACTGAGTGTAGATACAAGTCCTATATTTAGAATTTGTTTATGGACATAAGGTATAGTATCCTAATATTAAGCCATTGACAGCTCCAAAAGACAGCTTTTTTGTCAAGTATGGAAGATATTTTTCCGTGATGTAGTCTACGGGGACCGGGCAGAAGTTGAAGTCGATTGTTGCCCGGTCCTCGTAGACTCCATTACGGGCAAATACACTGACTGGAGATACAAATCCTATATTTAGAATTTGTGTATGAACATAAGGTATAGTATCGTAATATTAAGCCATTGACAGCTCCAAAAGACAACTTTTTTGTCAAGTATGGAGGATATTTTTCCGTGATGTAGTCTACGGGGACCGGGCAGAAGTTGAAGTCGATTGTTGCCCGGTCCTCGTAGACTCCATTACGGGCAAATACACTGACTGGAGATACAAATCCTATATTTAGAATTTGTGTATGAACATAAGGTATAGTATCGTAATATTAAGCCATTGACAGCTCCAAAAGACAACTTTTTTGTCAAGTACGGAGGATATTTTTCCGTGATGTAGTCTAGGGGGACCGGGCAGCAGTTGAAGTAGACTGTTGCCCGGTCCTCGTAGACTCCATTACGGGCCAATATACTATCTGGAGATACAACTCCAATATTTAGAATATGTGTATGAACATAAGGTATAGTATCGTAATATTAAGCCATTGACAGCTCCAAAAGACAACTTTTTTGTCAAGTATGGAGGATATTTTCCCGTGATGTAGTCTACGGGGACCGGGCAGCAGTTGAAGTAGACTGTTGCCCGGTCCTCGTAGACTCCATTACGGGCAAATACACTGACTGGAGATACAAATCCTATATTTAGAATTTGTGTATGAACATAAGGTATAGTATCGTAATATTAAGCCATTGACAGCTCCAAAAGACAACTTTTTTGTCAAGTATGGAGGATACTTTCCCGTGATGTAGTCTACGGGGTCCAGGCGATTCTGAATTGATGGATGGAATCGTCACAAGTAAATATTTTTTTTTATTTTTATAAGAATAACCCTATAGAGCACCGATTCTTTGTTGACGTGTGTTCAAACGCCGCGCGTCGTCTCTCCGGCGCGAGAGTGGAGAGCGGCTACCATGTCGACTTCGCATAGCCCCTTTTTCTACTGCCACGTGAGCAATTTACTACTCCATTAGTTGTCTTTGCACTCATTGGAACGGGTAATACATCGCTTCTTATGCAGAATTTTACGCCTTTTCGTTTGGTGCCACCTATTTTTCTGTACGTTTAGCTGTCTCCAAGATATTCGCGAAAATAACTTTCGCACGCTATTTTTGCATAAAACCCCTTCTTTTAGGAAGTAGAAAATTGTAGAATCAGCTTTTTTGACCTCGATTCACCTAATAACCAAAATGCAGTCATTTCCACCGCAGGTCGATTTCGGGCCTAATTTTACTGGACTATCTGGCGAAGCGAGCTCGACGACTGCGCATACATTGTGCGCGTCGATTCGGCGACCGGCTGCCGCGGCAGCGACACGTACGTTCACGTAGCCGCCTGCCGTATGTGTTTTGACGTTTTAAATCGGCCTCACGGCGTTTGCTCACCACGATATCTTGCTTGGTCCAAGTTTTTGGCGATATTAAAAGTATATACGCAGTGTAGAAGGGCATAGACTGGGCGACGCGATGCAGCAGTGTTAGTTTCAAAACCAAAAGTGCAGTTGCTATGGTGCCTGTATCCTGTATACGTGCTATCAAGCAGCCTCCGCTTACTGTGATCTTGCTCGCGAATCGGCTACTCGCAGTTCTTTGTTAATTATACGTGCAGTGTACAAAAAAAAAAAATGAAAAAGTGGTGCACCTAAAAGTCAGCGGTGATGTGATAAGTGAGTGTCAGTCCGTCTATTAGTGCTGCAGTATGGCAAGATGGGTAGCTCAGCATGAAACTGGAGTTTTGAGGTTATCTCTCTTGTTTCCGTGACTATATACTTTTGTTGCTGCTCCTGCTGTGCTGATACATTCTTCTTGCTAGATGCTGTCTGGATGAAGATTCTTCATAGTACAAGCTCCACAACAGTATTTCTGTATTATTTGATATATTATTTTTACAAGATTATTATTCTGTTATGTGAAGTGAATTCACACAGAGGGAAGGGACTACAGAAGTGCTCAAAAACCGAAATCTAGGGAAGTTACTGTAAGGGGAATCAGTATGACCCTCCTAGAATACCACAAAAAACAAGGTAATTGTGCCCTTTAAGAGGAGGAAGAAGAAAATAGGAGAGACAAAATGGGTATATGAAGGGAAAGAGCTAGAAATACGTGAAGGAATATATAATACTTAAGGTCAGTTGATTACCGCTCGACGAATTCGCACGGGTAACTGTGAAGAAAATTAGCTAGGAAAGTAAGGTAGAGCAACAAATACGGTGGTGTGGGCGATATGGAAAAGAGCGAAAATAGGCGAAAAAAGGTTGTTGAAAAGAAGAACCTTACCGCTAATGGAATCCCATAGTGAACTCGCTGCTTGTACTGGAGCAGAAATATGGGGATGGGGAAGGAGGGAAGAGATAGAGAAAAGTGCAGATATAGGTACATGAAGATGGGAATGGGACTAAATAATATGACGCCGGTATATATGGGAAGAGAAGCAGGAAAAGCACAGTATGGGAATAGACGACTACCCCGAAGATGCGAACGCAATATTTGTATATATCTAGAGGGATGGCGAAGGAAAGATTGGCCAAGAATAGGTGGTTTAAAAGAGAGAGGCTAAGGAAATGATAGAACAAAATTCCGTCGAAAGTGGGGAAAGAGAGTTAGAGAGAAAAAATGAAAGAGGTAGGGGATGCAGGAACTGATAAGGATCTGATGTATGAGATGCAAGAATAGGAAATCGAGCGTTAGACGTATGGAATAAAAGAAAGTTAGAAAGATAAGGATAGTTAGGGGAGCAGGAGATCCCAAAGAGACTGGAAAAGAATAGAAAGGTTCGAGATACTGTCCCGAATAACAAAAAATGGAAAGGATGATAGGAGGAAAGATACTGGAAAAGGATAAGTGGCTTCATAAAAGAACAATGGCTAGACTGATGGTGTGGAACATAGGGTAGGGAAAAATGAAAGGATTCAAGGATAATAGAATGCAGGGGTGTGTGGGAAAAGAGGAAACATTAGGGCACATCTGGGTGTGCAAAGAAGAAGAAAGAAATAGACGGGGATGGATAGAAGAGGTAGACGAAAAAAAGCAAGGGGAGGAAGAAGAAATGTGAGAGAAATAGAAAAGATATTTAAAAGAGCAATGAAAAGGTCTGCATGATGCGCACCAGTTTGAAAGAGTTAGGCTAGACTAAGAGACAGTAGGGAATAGATACTAACTAGGAACGGAGAGGGGGGGAGAAGGAGCTAGGAAAAAATTGTTTTAGGATGTAGAGTAAGAAGGAGATCATGAGGGAGGGGAGCGAAAGGCAGGGGGTTAGTGCGATGAGATGGTAGGAAGCGAGAAATGAAAGAGTGTAATAAAATAAGGAAAATGTAAGGCGGGTAATTAAATGTAATAATGGCGTAGAAATAAGATCTTTGTAAATATAGATAAAGAAAAATATAGTGTAGCATAATGTGAAATAACAATGTATTTAAGGTAGATATGGTAATGTAAAAAAAAACACGTAAACAGATGCTAAGTCTATAGCAGGAAAATAAAGCTATATTATTGGACGAACTAGAAACCAGAAACTCAAATAATGATGAAAGTAACTCAGATTAAAAGAAAGGCTCTGAGATGGCCTACTACATGCCCTGAAACTATACCAATGAACTAAAAAATTAATTACATCTTAAAACATTTATTTCTTAAGTTAACACTATTCAAAATGTAAGTACTTTACTTATTATCTTCAAGTATATATATGTTTCAACCTTTTGAAAATCCTGAGTCCTTGTTGGACATCTTAATTTTTTTCACCTAAAATAAAAATTAAAATTAAATGAAACTAAAAAAAGCTGAATGTGAAATTAATAAAAACAGCTTTTATCAGTGAATTCCATAGTTAGTAGATAGCGTATTACCGAGCATCTATAAGCACTGCATCTGGCGAAAACATCAATAATATCAAAACACATAAAATTTTATAAGAGGATATAGAATAATTGTGCTGAAAGCTATACACTAAGGTAAGTCAATGATCATCCATGATCAGGCATATGACCTGTGCCCAGATCCTACTGTTCGCCATATCCAGGCAGGCCATGATATCTGCAGTAGTTAATGCGAAAATTGCGTGCGCAAAATAAGCGTTTTAAAATAAAACTTATACTCCCAGAATAATTAATAGAGTTGTCCAATATAACCTGAGGTGGTTCCAAATCCTCAAGATGTCAACTCAGCACCACCGAAAAAGTTTGGATCTATGCATCGGAGTCATCTTGAGGTATGTAGAAGAGGCCAGAACCATGCCTACCTACCACGCACCATATGAACAGTTCCAGGCGTGGAATCGCTAAGAAAGACCAAGCAGTATGATTAGATAATATAAATCCACGCTCCAGGCGTTGTATAAAAAAATTTGTAAAGTACTCACAGATTACTAACGCATCATACGACAAAGAAAGAGTGAATCCAGCTCGCAGAGTCGCCTAAGGTGTTCTAAAGTAGCATCCAAACGCCAACCTATACTGCGAGACAATGCGAATTAGCTCCAGGCGTTGTACCACATGGTTGAATGTTCAGCAATAAAAAATAACATATCTGTCCTGTGACAGAAATGCCACTATAGCTACCAGTAGAATACTCAGAAGATTCAACTCTAAAATAAAATTAACAATCAATCATTTCAATAGTACTC
>CM053170.1:24378450-24473413 GCA_012977825.3 Pteromalus puparum
GATGAGAATAAAAAGGAAAGGAGGGAGTACAGAATGAAAACGGATGATAATAATAGAGATTGGAAGAAAAAATGGAAAACTGGAAAATGAAAATAAGAGAGGTAGTAGATAGGAATGCGAATTTAGAAAATAAGATTACAGAGGGGTGGGGAGGAAGCAGAAAGGAAAGCACACGAAATTGAGAAGCAGGAAATCCGAAGAGCTTAAAAGGAAATACAGTTATGATGCTAAAGGATACAAGTAAGAGAGGACAAGGAAATAATGAACGCGCGGGAAAGAAACAGAGGGAACGCAAGAAAATGCACAAGTCATCGATGAGTATGAGGCGGAAGACAGCCAGGGCGGAGATAGCGGCGATGAGGAGATACAGGAGGGCGCGGGGGAGCAAAACACAGGGAATAGCTAGAGAAAAGGGAATATCTTGAGGAGATACCCGAAGCGTTAGAAGAAGCAGGAGTAGAATGGGAATCAGAGAAAGGAAAAGTCGAAAAATAACATATTGTTAAGAGGAATTGAACAACGGGACATGTACGAAAAAGAAATTTAAAAGAAATATTAAGACAAATTCTAGAAATGATATTTAATAAGTAGAAATAAGAAACAATAGGGAGGTACTGATAGAATTAGATATTTAAAAACAAAATACGAATAAGAAAAAAGGAACAACAGATTGCCTAAAGGGAAAAAAATTTTTGGATAGGAGGAATGACCTCACACCTAGGGCGGAGGTGCACAAATGGGAGAAACATTGAGGAGAGTGAGAGAAAACAGAGGGCTAGGAGGTTAAGGATAGGGTACATGACGATTTTAAAGTCGAACGGAAGTGGTACTCTTTGGACACGAACCGAAAGGGACAATAGAGAAGTGAAAACGTACTTTTTCGGAAGGAAAGCGGAATGGGCAAGGAAGGAAAAAGAGGGGAGGCACGATCAAATAATTTAACGTCCCGAACTAGCGGGAATACATTAAATAACGACGATGGGACATTGTTAGGGAAAGCAGAATAATGAGACAGGAACTGGGGTTGAGAGGGAAAGGAAGTAGAGTAAAAAAATATTAGACCAAAGGATTAAGTGCGAAGCAACAAGAGCACGGAAAGGAAAGCACAGAGGGAGGCAAAAGGAGATTGTAGAATAAAACTAAGAACTAGCGAAGAATGATAGAAATAACAAAGAATGGAATACGGGTATCTGATAAGCCATGCATAACATAGAGGTATGGACGGCGCATGAGAAATCGAACTTTGATCTACGTTGTATAATAATGTGGGATGAGTAATTAGGGAATGAATTAGAGAGATCAGTCCAGGAGGGGTTGATTAGAGCGGAGAGTGTTTGGACAGGAGATTCTACATGCTAGGATTGGGGAAGACAAGGAGCAAGGGAAGGAACGGCGGGCGAGAACACAAGGAAATCAGAGATCAAGACGCTAAATGAGAGCGGGAAAAAACTATTCAAATTAACTGCAGATGGAAATAGGGCCTTAAAAATAAGGAAAACGGAATGACGAAAGGGGTGAAACGGGACGGGATGTTAAACTACACGGCCGCCGAGGGGGCGAGGGCCCGGGATCCGCCGGTGATAATCTAGTGTTTAGAAATAGAACAGAAAAGGACAAAGTCATATAGAGGAACTATCTCTTTTTCCAGATCCCTGCTCTTATTGATTTCTTTATTCAATCGATCTATTACCCCTTTTAATTCTTTTTCTGTTCTTTCGGTTCCTAACTTTACATTTTCTATCTTATATTCTAATACCCTAACTAACCTTATATCTACCGTTGAATCTTCTCTCTTCTTGTTCTGTGTTGAATCCCTGGCGCCCTCTGTTATCTCCTTGTCCGAGTCGTCATCCTTCTCCTCCCCGTCCGTTGGTCCGCCGTCCTCTCCTTCCCCGCTCTGCTGCGTCGGTAAGAAAGGTCTCTTCTCCCTCTCTTCTTCCTCCTCTGGCTTTCCTGTTGCCGCTTCCCTGGGTGTTGCTTTCCTGGCCTCTTGTTGTTCGACCCTTTCCGTTTCGTCATCTTGTTCGTCATATTTTCTGTCCTCAGCCTCCTTTTCCTTATCTCTCTCACCTTCCCCTGTCTGTCCGTCTCTCTGCTTATTTACCGGAGACCGCTGCACTCTACTTTTTCCGAACGTCACCTCGAAGCCGCAGTTTCCTTTCTCGAGGTAGTTCCTCATTTGGTTGCTCTGGTTTGTCTGGACGTTCGCTTTTTCTATTTTCCTCGGCCTCCCTCTGAGTCTCTTGGATCCGCTTTCCGAATTTGCGTTGTCTGTGGCGTCCGCCATCTTCTCGCCGCTAACCTCACTCTCTCCTTCTGATTTTCTTTCACTTTTCTCTCCTTCTATTTCTCCTACTTTTTCTGACCCCTTAGTTGCTCTCCTTCCTCTGGCTTTTGTGTTCACTTTTCTATACTTTTCTTGCTTTTTAGTTTCCCTTTACCTCGAGAAAATCCTATTTTCGCCGGAGCTCTCCTTTGCGCGTCCGCACTCAATCGCGCTCCGACCTAACCTCCTTCTAGTTCAGTACAATATACTCAACTTTTAGAAGCAGATTGTACTAATTAAGTTTAGAAAATATTCACAATGTAAAATTGTTTTTGGGCTATGTCTTAGATTGAAGCATCCAAAAAATATGTTTACCACGATAAAAAGTTGTATTTTAAAATTGTCTACAAATTTTACATTTAATTTTTTTCTATAAATGAATAGCCGATAGGTTTAATGATGAATAGCTGATTGTTGTATATTTAAAATCTATTTTGGGCTTTTAGCTCGAGTTAAAAAGATTTTCAAGAATAGATGTCAATAGAAAAAAGTTGTATTTTTTCAAAATCTACAACTTATTTCTAGCTTTTTTTTGTTAAATGCTTAGAAATCGAGTTATAGCTAAAAACCCGTTTTTAGCGATTTTTAAACATGCCCGCATTCAGCGAATATGTAAGGGATCCAGCCCAAAATAGGACTGTCAGCTTACCATAGTGAGGGAAGATCTCAAAAAAATGTGTGTCTTAACGCTAGACATTAGGCTGAGATAATCGTATCACACCAAATATTTTTTTGTGAACAACGTAAAAATCGAGCATACTAGGCCCTCATTTCAAAACGACGTACAGAATCTTAATACAAAAAAAAATACATTTTCGAGTTATGCGAGAGAAGTGCTCTCTTAAAGTTTCAGCCTAATCGGTCGAAAATTTCGTGAGCTATCGCATGTCACGGTTTTTTCGCGACCGAAATTGTAAGGCACTTCCGTACAGCGGTCGTGCCTAAAAGGGAAAAAATGTAATGAATAAAAAGCTGTATAAGTTTTACTTACGTAAGACTTAAAAATGCTCAACGAAAAAAAAAATGTAAATAAGCTAAATTCATGCAATGAAATTAAAAAAATTGCAGTATGACAATACGTCAGAAATACTTCATTGCAAGACAAATTTCTTAAACTTTCTATTAATTACTATATTTGTTGTAGTGCATGCTTACTTTTTCTATATAAATAAATCATTACTAGTTGTAATGCCAAAAAATATTACCTGGACCCTCCAGTGGAAATGAGAAATATGCCAATCTGTAAACTGTCCACTAAAACTGTGCCAAACCATACAAATTTCGGACATTTGACCCACTTATAGCTCAGTTTTAGACAGTTTTGGCATAGCTGTGGCACAGTTTTGGCACAGTTTGGCATGAACAGTTTTACTAAAATTTTCTACTCAATTTTCTTGAATCATGGCACAGTTTCGGACAATATTGGCAGAGTGTCGCACGAAATTGGCCAAGTTTGCCATGACATTGGCACAATCTGGCACAGTTTAGCATGAGTTTTGCACAGTTAAGCATGAGTTCGGCACAGTTTAACACAGTTTTGCATAGATATAAAATTATTGGAAAATAAAAATGTTTAATCTCATAACTAGTTTTGGTGTTATCATCCGGATAGTAACACCTAATTAGGCGCTCATTATTTAAATTATATGAATTTTAATAATTTTAAACCATGCGATGAAATTTGTACACAAATTTATTTATTTTCAGTATGGCAAACTCCTAATATTGGGCCAAACTGTGCCATAAATGTATCAAATGTCCGAAATGTGTATGGTTTGTCATAGTTTGACACAGTTTGCACGGTACAGTTTTTGCACGGTATGGGCATAGTTTGGCATAACACTTTTTTCCATTGGGGCTAACAAAAAATCCGTTTCAATAATTTTTTTTTAACTAAAGATACCTTATAATCTGTTTTTGCTTGCATTAAAACAGATTTTTTTTATAAAAAAAAATGTTATTCTTGACATTTTAGCTTTCTTGCATGGCTCTATTGCATGGTTATAATATGTGTATATATATATATATATACACACACACACACACACGCATACTTATTTGGCTTATAATAAAGTGCATGCTACGTTATTGTAAACTAAAATTTATAAAATAATTCATAAATAAAAAAAAATGTAATAAATAAAAAGTTGTATAAGTTTCACATTTGTGAGTCTTAAAAATGCTAAAAAAATGTGAATAAGCAAAATGAATGCAATGAAATTAAAAAAATTACAGTATGACAATACGTCAAAAATACTTCATTGCAAGACAAATTTCTTAAACTTTTTATCAATTACTATATTTCTTGTAGTGTATGCTTACTTTTTCTATATAAATTAATTATTATTAGTTGTAATGACAAAAAATATTACATTGACTATCAAGAAATGTACACAAATTATAAAAATAATTTAAAAAAAAAAAAAAAAAATTACTTCGAATGTAATATAATTTTAATTTCCAAAAATTAAGTTTAAATTATGGAAATCGCTTTTCATAAATATGTAGAGATAATTAAATAAATCCGATAAAGCCTTTGATAGATTGAAAGCTTTATCACGTAAGTTTTTTCATAGCTTTCTATATTTTTTGTAGTCTTTGTATCATACTATAATTTAATAAGTTTCCTAACAGTTATATGTGTGTGTGTGTTGAATATTTGATGAAAAAAATAAAATAAAAAATTTTAAATGACTAAAAAAAGAAAATATAGTATCAATGCGGTAGTGCAGTTGTAGACGCCTTGATAAACCATCACAACAAAGTTAAAAATCAAATAAAAATAAAATAATTTTTTCTATTTATTCAAAACTGTTGCTAAATTTATCAACAATATTACGTTTATTCATAAACAAAATTTAAAATTCAAAATAAAAGGTGTTTTAGAAAAATTAAAAAATATTATAAAAAAATATCCTATTCGACAAAAAAATTATTTAATAAATAACTAAAAAAAAAAACAATCATGACCGTTGCAACAAAAAAACTATGCGATCGTCCGAATAGTGGAAAAGCACGGTGTTGATTGTGTTACATTCTTTCGCTTACTTGAATTGAGGCGCCATCTATCGGCTGATTTTGGTTATGATAGATGGCGCCATCATCCAATGTGCATATCACGTGACAGCAGTAGCTCCCATAACTCGCGATTTCTGGCTACGACATCCCCTTAACGTCGGTTGTATCGAGAGTCGTGGTAAATTTAAGGAAAACTTGACAAGAGGACGGCACTGATGCGTTGAGCTTCAGCTTCTATAGGCGGGCGAACTGAATCTCTTTAAGTGTCGAAATAGACTAGATTTACATTTACTGGCCGAGAGCAATTGCTGTCAGTTTTCTCCCATGCTTCCCCATCCAAAGCTCTTACCCTGCTAAAAATACTCGATAGAGATCGATTAAATTCTGAATTGATTTTGAAGCTATATCTTAATCCCACTTTTTGTATTAGAACTCGATTGAAACCGATAGAATCGATAGGAGTCGATAAATTTCAATACGGAAAACAACAATTGAAATCGATGTTTCATCCCAATGATTGACCTTTATTCACTTTAATAGTCATTTTTCGTATATAATTCTATTGACTTTTATCGATTCTATCGATTTTAATCGAGCTCTAATGCAAAAAGTGGGATTAAGAAATAGCTTCAAATTCGATTAAAAATTCAATCGATTTCTATGAACTATTTCTAACAGGGCTGGCTTTTTGGCGAGGGAAGCCAAAACCTCAGGTAGTGGAGGAGCCCGGTCGTAAAGGGACCCGGGCGTAAAGGGCCCGGCCCGGTCTGCGGTAATAACGAAGGACTCAGCATCAGCCACCGCGCCGTCAGGCCGTCAGACGGCGGCCAGTTTTCCTCGGACTTTCATTAGTACTCGGTCCTGTAACTGCCGCTTTATGGTCTTGTTTGTGCGTCGGACGTCGAGTTTTCATGGAAGACGCGTAATTATCGAACGGTCGGTATACGGTTTCTCCAATATATATGCAAGACAATGCTGATCCTTCGATGTTACTACCGAGAAGATGAAATCGAAAGGCGCCGAATGCAATCCAGGGACACCACTATAGTAGAACTCCGTCTAGCGACGGAACACTCCGGTTATCGTGTCACGTAAAAAAAAAAAGAAAAACGATTCATAGTATACAGGGTAAGAAGAAAAAATTTTGAAGCCTAATATTTTTGAAACTAACTGGTTTCGTAAACAACCCAAACATAGGGATCAAAGTGCTATATAATCCTAACTAAATCCAAAATCTGAACTTGATTAATACCTTTTTACTCCAGTTACCGCGTCACGTAGAAAAACGGCTTTTTTCAGTTGTTGATGTTTTTCTCAGGATCTGCCCCATGAAATAATAAAGTGAAATAAAATCTAAGATTCGAGTCGGACTCCGACTACTTTTGTACGGTGAAAAGATACCTTTTATAGTGCAAAAGTAGGAGGCCTGTGTTTTTCGTTTTCATGAGATATAGTGGTGAAAAACCCTCTATAATGATTTAAATGACTAATAATAATAGCTGTGACAAATGACGTAAGATTCTTTTCTATCAACATAACCTACCAATGTGATATTTTTATGAATTATCTGGCTGAATACGTCCTTTGTCACAGCTATTTTTCGTCATTTAAATAATTTCAGAGGGTTTTTTACCACTATGTGTCCGATGAAAACAAAAAATGAAGGCCTCAGCCATTCTGGCTCTTAGACAGGTACTTTTGCACTATGAAAAGGTATCTTTTCACCGTACAAAAGTAGTCGAAGTCCGGATCAAGTCTTAGATTTTCACATTTTAAGGTTTAAATTGCAGACAAGTCAGTTATAGCATATATATAGGGCTATAAGGGAACTTTTATTAAAAAGTTGAGAAAATTTAAAAAAAAAAAAAAAACATTCAGTGGGTTTTTAGTGAAAGATGCGTTGTTTAAGAGCTATAAATCATTGAAAAAATGCAAAAAATGCCTAAATAACTAGCTTTGAACCTTTATAACCCGAAGAGAATTGATCGAATCGATCTGAAAATTTACAGCTGACATTGTAGTGACCTCTAGAACATTTTCCCCAAGTTTGGGCAAACATTTTTTTTTTGTCGCGCACGATTTGTCAGAGAACCACCTATATATATATAAATTTTCTGCGGTAAAAAGATCGGTAATTTTATTCTCTTTCAGGTACACATTAAGCAATTTACTTTCATCAACTTTTCCAATGACTTTATTAAAAAAAAATGAAATCTCAAAACTAAAAAATCGATATAAAAAAAAACGGGTCCAGAAAATGTAAAAACGGACTGTTATCCCGCTATGTACTAGTAAAAACAAAGAAAATGGGACTTGGTGGATAAAATCCACTAAGTAGAAGCTGAGCTAGAGGCGATATGAACGAACTAACACACACAAACACACACACACACACACACACACACACACACACACACACACACACACAGCCATCCGCCCGGACATTTTCTAAAAACGTATGATTCATACTCCGCTAAGTATTAGCGAAACTGAAAATTTGTTATTTGTTATTTGTAATTTATTGCCAGACAAAAAAGTACAGAATATTTCTCAGTGGAAATATCCATACATTGCAGAGGTAAACGCAGTTACCTGTATGCAGCTGGAGTTACATAAATAAAGTACATTATAGTACAATACATAAAAATAAAAAAAAATAATATAGAAATATAAACATATAAAAAATTCTTACAAACTAAATAATATAACTTCAATTACTATTAGTAAAAGAAGTTTTGTGGCAACAAGTTTTCAGTTTAACTATAAAAGTTATCCCTGATAAAGACGCAGTAACAAGAATAATATAACAAAGAACTTTTTTTCTGCTGACTAGCTTTTGCACAAAGTCAAAAACTTGAGCAGTTTAATTTTATTCAATTTTTAATTGAATTTAATTCAGATTTTTTTCTTATGTCTATTACCTTTAAATTGTTTGGCAGCGCGTTATAAGTCAGGATAGCTTTGGTATAACTATTTTTATCACTGATCCTTTTTTTTTGTTCTTCGGTATGATTAAGGAGGTTGTATAGTGTAACGAAAATGGTAGGAATTTGATAAAAGTACATTCAAACAATTAATTAAGTTATTATAAGTGCACTCAAAAAATTTTAGATCATTTAACCACATGGTTATCGTAATAATGATGATGAAAGTTTTGCATTTTAACACGGGCGAGATACAAACCGACCTGCAGCCAGCACTTTAACGTTACTTTTGATATTCGTAAAAAAGTAAGATCGTAATAGAAACTTTTGCCTCGTAAAGCCAAAGTATTGTTTTATAATATGGACCTTTAAAATATATCTTTTACCAGCCATGAGAATAGTTACGATTGAATAAGTAATGCAAAATAGGCGAATTCTCGCGAGATGAAAAGGTTAGATGAGCGACTTGGCAACACCGCGCAAATATATATAGATATAGAGTTACGCACATGGAAACGAATGAAGAATTTGAATTGGCGGACAATGAAAAGCGCTTGTGTATATAAATACGCGTATATTATTTTCACTTGTCATTACTATTTTATGATTTCTTATTATAAAATATTATTAGACAAATTTTAGAGGTTATGAAATTAGTTACATATAGGAATGACATTTTTTTTTAATTATTTTATTGTAGATACAAAATATAACAGATCTTATAGTAACAAAATTAACAATCAGCTATTTTTAAAATGTTCTATAAAATTATTAATATACTATTTATTAAATGTTTCATTTTTTGATATGGTTGTTTTAAAAGTGAAACTATTCTCTCTTCTCCGGTTTTATATGCATCTAATAACTGAGCATAATTTATTCCTGCCTCCGACAATCGTTTCCTCATAGCATTAGATATAAGATCTTGTAAAGGATTTAAAGATTCGTAAGCTTGTTTCGCCTTTTCTCTAAGCAATGGTGCTTGTGAATACGTCTTAAAATTTTTGCAATCTTCCAATAATGATTCATAATTACAATTTTGAAAAACGAGTTGTTCTAATAAAAATATATCATAATTTGCATCATGAGCTTTATCAGTCGGAAGCGATAACAGTTCTGATGCTAAAGTTGTCAAGCACCTTTCCCTTTTTCATTTGGAAACTCTTTACGGAACAGCGACAAAGTATTAACAAAATTTTCTATTACGTTTTCAAACTCTAATTGTAAATCACATTCATTAATAATTCTAATCAATCGCGGTGCATCATTTGAACAGTACAGTTTTTGCTTTTAGAGATTTTAACACAGCTGCTTTTACTGTTTTTGTTACATGTTTTCTTAAATTTTTACCTGGACTTAATTTAATACTTTCCATTGCTTTCTCAATGTAAGATTCTTTTAAATTTTTCTGAGAGACTGCACAGGCATATCGATAGTCTGCTGATTCGCTGGTACTGTAGCAAACGGCTTTTGGAGCTTTTCTGGCCATAATAGCATTTAAGCTCTCATTAGCTTGGCTAGATGCTCCGAGATTACTAAAAATATTTTTTAACTCTTCAAATAAAACTGTATTTTTTAATCCACCAGGTATTGTCTTATGAACATAGTTTTATGGATCTTTTACAAATCCGCACCATGATCCGCAATTTTCGTGTTTATCAAACGCATGATATGGAATATTCCGTACAGCAGCTGCCATTCCATTAAGATCACCTTTGTTCTGAGCCATCGCATACGTAAAGCAGCGGTGTAAATATGTTATTGACTCTGAATTCATTTCGTTCTCCGGATCTTTTTTTTTTTATCAATTTTGTACAGTAAATTTTTCACTCCTTTTGACATGTGATTCTTGTTAGAATGTTTCAGTACGACATGATCACTAGCTTTTCTCACAGAACTAATGCTGGAACTGTCATTATCACCGATAAATATTCCTATTTCAGCTTTAATGTTTTTTAACACTGAACTATTTGTAGCAAGATCAGCGGCTGCATCAGCTTCCATTGCCTTAGCAGATCCGTAAAAGTTTATTCTGCAATCATGATCATCCTTGGGATGTCCTATATCACACATGCGACATTTACGGTTTCTGGTTGTGTAATCCATAACACCACCGCTCAATGGCCCAATCATGCTCAAATACCCGTTTAAGCTATCATACTGCTTTCCATTTCCGCGCTTACTCCAGCCCATATCAAAAGCTCCAAGTAAACGAACCCTTGAATCTTTAACGTCTGACTCAGATACAGAATTACATTCGTTAGAGGTTTCAACTTCTCTCCTAATGTCGTTCGGTGATTTTGAATCTGGGACAATTAAAAAATTGTTTCACATATCTTCAGGTCTGGAAAAAATATTATATTACTGTAACATTATACTCCATTTACTTAATATTGGCGTTCCATAGCATATCGAACGAAAGATGCGTATATTTTAATTTAAAGAACTTACAAAAGCTGCTCTATATTTTCTTTATTTTCTATTACCAGTGCTCGTTCTTTTTCTGCAACTTCCATGCAGCTTCGTTTTGCAACTAGTTCTATGATTAGCCCGACTTCTCTTTCATAATATTTGAATGTCCTGATCATCATGAATAGAATGTTTAGAATTGCGAAAAATTTTGCTATAGTGTATCCATCGCCAGTGTGCAAGGTAGCTGTCGCCGAGATAACAAAAAAAAAAAAAAAAAAAATTAGTTAGTATTAATATCTATGTAGAAAAAATTTTGCGTGTTATAATAACTTATAATTTCAATTAACTGCTTACCCATTACGGTTTTAGAATTGAGATCAAATAACGGTTCTCCAGTTGTTGTCGTATGGATATGTCCGGTGGGAACATCACTCATGAGTAAACAATTACGACATTTCACTTTAAATATAGCCTCTTCTAGCTTCACTTGTAATGTCATCTAATGACAAAATACTTTTACAAAACGTACAATACATGTGGCTCGCAAGCACACGAAAATCCACGATCCTCAAACCTTCTACCATACAATCCGATCTCACATCAATATTATTATCATCTCTCTTCGTATCAATAATTTTATTCATACTTCTACCTACAGCCTCTTGTTTCTCCTTCCTACTAAGTTGTTTGTCACTTATAAATCTGCTTTTGTAACGTTGCTTTGATTTCGGCATTTCGTTGTTAGCGAGATCTCTCTGTGTTTTCGAGGTTAAGAATCGCTGTTTGTTTACGTTCGTACGCGGATGGGGTTTTGCGGCTCGCGCGAGCTTCGGCGTCTTCGACTGCTTCGAGCATTGCTGCCAACCCACCCAACCGTTCCAATAAGGTGCAATGTTGCCACGTTTTCTAACTAATTCGGAGATACATAAAAACAGATATTTAGACTATTGTTCATTGTTTTACGGCACCGGCATAACTTTATATACAATCACGAATAAAAATAATGGTAACAAAGTATCTGCCACTGCTTCTATATTCGAATGACAAAGTTTAGATTTTCGATGTTTGAGTTGGTAATGATTTCTCACTAAGCAGTGCCAATGCTGTGAGTGTTTAATATCAGCATATATTCCCCCCTTGCCTTTACCCCTCGCCGCGGTATACAACCTCCTTAAACTCTTATTTCTGGTAATACTCGTAGAGTCTAGAAATTGCGATTTGAGATCGTCGTAGTGGTATTTTCCATCTTCGAAGGTAAAGAATTGCTCTAGGTTAAAAGGATTTTCTTTGACAATAAAACTATTCTTAATTATTAACTTTAGTATTTTCTTTTGTAAGTTTTGTAGTAAATCTAGATTACTCTTATATGCTCCTCTCCACGCTAAGTTGCCATAGCTAATCATACTATGAAAAAACGCATAATATATCATTCTTAAAGTTTCTGTAGACATTATGTTAATAAGCTTGTAGAAAATATAGACCAAGTATTTTGTTTTTTTAATTATATATATTATGTGTTTGTTAAATTTTACTATTACAAAGCTTCCTCTTAGGAGGAAGCAATAATGATTTGTAAAAGAATTTGTATATATTTTAAATTGAATCTTTAAATATCTCACTCCACGCAATATTATCGATTTTTGAAGAATCTTCCAATTCATTTTGAATAAATATTTTGTTGGGATTTTTACATCTAGATAAAGCTACATACAATTAACTGTGAGAAAATAATGATCGTCCAAGAACAATTCGTAAGGAATCAAAGCTTGGTCCTTGTGATTTATTTATTGTTATTGCGAAAGCTAATATAATTGGAAATTGTTTTCTGTAAAGAGTAAATGGAAATGAAGAATTCTCTCCAGTATTTAGGGTGATTCTCGGTATAAAGACTTTCCAATATTCTCTCCTGTAATTATTTCTGCTTCAATATTATATTGATATAAATTAATGATCTTTAAACGAGTCCCATTGCATAGACCATCTGTCATACTCAAGTTTCGAAATAACATTACTATTGCATTTATTTTCAAGTACAATTTATAAGGTCGAAGACTTTCTCTTATATCATTTAACATTTTAATTAGATAATTTAGATGAATATTTTCGTCCGTTTGATCTACACCCTTATGTGTTGCGTAATCTATGCTGTAATAATTAAACTATTATTTCCAAAGCTTGTTTCGAAATCATAGATGCTTCATCCCGAATGATTCAATCAGCTAACTTTAATTGCTTCCTTCCTAAGGAAGCCTTGTAATAGTAATTTTTGGAGTTTGTGTAAAAACATGTGGGAAGTGTGTTTTGATGAATTTTTAGTCGAAAAATGGTGTTTTTAGAAAATGTCCGTACGGATGTGTGTGTGTGTGTGTGTGTGTGTGTGTGTGTGTGTGCGTATGTATACGCCTGTTTCTCAGCTTCTACTTGGTGGATTTTAACCCACCAAGTCTCATTTTCTTTGTTTTTGCTAGAAGATAGTGGGACGAAAGTCCGTTTTTACAATTTATATACGCGTTTTTTTTTATAGTGATTTTTTAGTTTTGAGATTTCAGTTTTTGCCAACAAAGTTATCGGAAAAGTTAATAAAAGTAAATTGCTTAATATGTACCTGAAAGTGAATAAAATTGCATATGTTTTTTTTTGTCTGATTCTGTAATGGAATCCTCAATTCCATTACGCACACAAAAATTATAGAATAAAAAAAAACCAAGTAATTACACGCGCACACACAAAAATAGGCATCTATACTTATGACACGCCGCCATCGGAGCAACCACCCGCTGAGAAAGGAGGTCGCACCCAACCAAAATAGACCAAAAAGAAGCAGCCAGTACACATCTAAGCAGACTCCCGTCGTCAAAATGGCAGATAGAGACCAGAACACGGAACAAACAAGCCAAAGATCAAACCTAATAAATAACCCGTAACCCTGCAACGTTGTCATACGGAAATTAGAGTACGCCGGAAATTAAAGAATTCGGGCGGACGATATTAGATTATCTACGACTATGCCAATACAAAGAATTCTGGGAAGTCACACATGTGCGCTCTTCAAAGAGAGCGCAGACGACAGGAAGCAGCGGGAGAGCTAAACTATGAGCTCGATTCTCCAAACTAGAAGCGATAAAACGCAGTATTTATAAATTGACCTGTCATAATTCCATTAGAGCAAGAGGCGCGAGAAAAATGTCAAATCAGCCTCTCCAAAAAAAGGGAATGAGGAAAAATGCTAGAAGCCAGCATATAAAGCCCTGGATAAAGGGGTGTGAGCTCCAGTCGGTATCCGAACGTCAATCGAGACCGAATCGCTGCCAGTCGCTAGACCAACAACAAGTACTAGTCAGCAGTGCACAAGTTAAAGTTCACACACTCGTAAGAATATCGAGGGACTTAGCCCAAGTCGACAGTCCATAGCGAACAGCAAATACACGTGTTCGCGTTCATCAAGGCGCATCATCCTCCAGCCTCTAAAAAGAAAGCAGACGCACCGAGGCGCCCATCTGTCCATACCTGCTTGCCATTGCGGAGAGAAGCTGAGAGCCGACGGCCCACCAACAGCCTGACCGTACTGAACCACTGACGCAAGGACCAGGCGCCAAGGATCCACAGCTGCAACCTCCTGCTGGCGCGCATCTTCCGACACACACACACACATACACACACACACACACTCATACACTTACACCATAATAAGGTACTTTTCTCTATTTCAATTCCATAAATATAGAAGTGTTGTAGAAATTCTAACCCCCTGTGAATAAGTGATTTCGTTATCCGGCTCCCTTTCCCAGAAGGCAGTGACCGCGTCTGCGGTAGCCAAAAGGGATTTCCTTCATTTCCAATCCGAATAAAATAATACTAATTAAGATAGGAACTCGTATAGAATAAGTATATTGGTGGGTTGCGCTCATCCGGACGTAACAATTCTAATTTTAAAAAAGCATAGTATCTAGATTATCCAAATCTAAAGGTAATCTAAAAGTTCTATGACTTGTCATTCCCTAATATAGAAGCAATACCAGTCCAAGCCAGTGATAAAACTTGTTTGTTCAATGAAATATAAAAGTTTCTTAAAGTTTCGTATTAGAAAGTTTTTCCTGAACCCAGGGGCCATCAATAAAATAAATTTTAGTTTTACTGTTAATGAGTTCTATGAAAATAAGGCGTTGATCTTCGTTTAATTGATTTACCATTTGTTTGAAAATAGTGGTACTTTGCATTATATTTTCGGAAGACATATCAAGTGGTGCGGTAGCGCCGCGAAGGCGAGTTTGAGAAGCAGACGAAGCCGCGGCGCCCGTGACATATTTACTTCTATATTGCTGTTCGGATGTTTCGATATACAAAAAAAATACTTATCATTACTGTTAGTAAGTTTTTTTTGGCTTATTAGCATACTTTCTGAGCTAAACTATGATTTCCAATAAAAATCTTAGTGAAAAAGCTGCTTATTTTTATAATATGTGAGTATATAATCAAAAAATGCTGAAATCACGTATTTATTCTTCAGTCCGAAATGTGGTAGGATCGTGAAGTTGGCTGCAGAAGGTGAATATACATGTATGTATCAATTAGCGCGGTAACAATTTCTGTTGGAAAACGTAGTTTCAGAATAGAAATTTCGGAGATAAAACTTTATATATATATATAATAAGATAATAAAATTAACAAGTATATTAATATTATATAAAACAAAACGAAATGTTTCAACGTCTTTCCTTCTACATTATCATGAAATCAGCTGATCTGAAAGTTAAAGGATCGTGAACTTAGACGCATACGTCCCAGAGTCATTATTGGGGATTGCTTTCTCATATATCATGTTGCCGGTGCATATTCTGCGTTCCGGAGCAGTAACAGTAACTAGGTAGCCAGGGTAGCCCATGACGAGTTCTAGCCCCTATAGCACCCGATAATTTGGCAACATTGCCTCAACATTGCATTGCAAGACTGGCTAGATTCGGCAATATTGCTAGCGCGTAAAACAACATTGCTGCAACCATTAGGCAATGTTGTCACGCACCAAAATGTAACTAATACTNCAATATTGCATGAAGCCTTATTAATATTCCTGCAACTATTTAGGGAACATTGCTACTAGATTTTGTAATATTTAACTAATACTGCGCTAACCTTAAAATATTTTCGCATCATTATAACAATTTTTATAATGATGCGAAAATATTTTAAGGTTAGCGCAGTATTAGTTAAATATTACAAAATCTAGTAGCAATGTTCCCTAAATAGTTGCAGGAATATTAATAAGGCTTCATGCAATATTGCACAATCTGGTAGGGCAATCTTTAGGCAATGTTCCCAAAATATTGGGATTTCTGTGGGAGATAACCAGCCTTGCAATGAAAAAGCGGACATTTTGGTGCGTGACAACATTGCCTAATGGTTGCAGCAATGTTGTTTTACGCGCTAGCAATATTGCCGAATCTAGCCAGTCTTGCAATGCAACGTTGAGGCAATGTTGCCAAATTATCAGGTGCTATAGGGTAGGTGGTGCGCTTCTTTGTTTTTTGTGTGTAGGTGCAAAAATCATTCGAGGGCGGTGTCTAGGTGTACAGGCTGACCGATGACGAAGTCTAGGTGGTGCGCACCGTAGCTTTTTGTGTCTAGGTGTAGAAATNNNNTGTCTAGCTGTACAGGGTGGCCAATGACGAAGTCTAGGTGGTGCGCACGGTAGCTTTCTGTGTCTAGGTGTAAACATCATTCAAAAGCGGTGTCTAGGTGTAGGGGGTGGCCGATCACAAGGTACACGGTGTGGGCTTCTTGATTTTTTATGTCTAGGTAAATTCATCATACGAGGACGGCGTCTAGGTGTACAGGGTGGCCGATGACAAGGTACACGTGGTGTGCTTCTTGATTTTTTATGTCTAGGTAAATTCATCATACGAGGACGGCGTCTAGGTATACAGGGTGGCCGATGACGAAGTCTAGGTGGTGCGCACCGTAGCTTTTTGTGTCTAGGTGTAAAAATCATTCGAGGGCGGTGTCTAGGTATACGGGGTGACCGATGACGAGGTCTAGGTAGTTCGCACCGTATTTTTTATTAGTATCTAAGTGTAGAAATCATTCGAGGCTGGCGTATCAGAACAATCAGTGATTACATGCTAGTGATAAAAATGTTACGAAAAATCCAGGTTCGTTAAAGATGCTTATATTTTAATTTTAGGGCAAATATAAAATACTCCAAGAAAATTACTGAAAAGGACTGAAATCTCTTAAAAAAATTATTGAGAATATAGTACATTTGACTGTATGTACAGTATAGTTCGTGCTAGAATGAGTGAGCGCGTTAACGAGTGTGTGAGGGAACGCACACATGCAAGTATCCCCTCTCGCGTATGAGTGTGAGTCACATGACTACTTGCGGTGTCGAGACTAAACGAGTCTCGCACATCGCTCTCTTGGGAACGAGCCGTCGCCGAATACACAAGGTGTGTGCGACGCATAGCTGTACATAGAAGGAGAACAATAAATCCACATTGTTATAAACATTAATTCTCTGCCTTACCTCATTTCTAACATGGTAGCAGACCGGTGGTTGGTATATTTATTTAGTTATATAGTTACTTTCGAGTGCTATAAAGCTAATTAAGTGAGGTTAAAAGCCACGTGGTGAATAAATTTTTCAAAGTGAAAAATCAGTGTTTCAATAATATAAGAAGAAAAATACAAGTGAGAATAAATAGCTAAACAAAAGGACTATTGATTAGTAGAAAGATTTTTTGGAAAAATCGTAAAATCAGTGTGATGCACGCGGATTAAAAAGTACATGTGAAACACGTGGCAGAGTGCATGGAAAACCGAGAGACGCCGGAAACGAAGAAAATTAAAGAGGAAGATTCTGAACACGAAGGAACGTTCGAGAATCAACTAGAAATTGAAGAGAATTCTGAAATAGAAGAGAAAATCGAGTTTCAAGGAGACGAAATGGAGAAGAAAGAATTTGCTATACCGGTGTTTGATGGAGAGGATTACAACATGTGGAAGAAGAGAATAACGATGTTTCTAAAATTAAAAAAGTGTCATGAAGTAATAGACAAAGAAAAGCCCTCAACAGGAGCAAGCGAAACATGGGATGATAATGACTTGAAGGCGATTAACATAATTTATTGTGCTATTTCGAATAAGCAATTAGAGTTCGTGTGCGAAGAGACTACTACGTTTGGCATAATGAAGAAGCTAGACAGTATGTATTTGAAAAAATCTACAGCACTGCAAATTGTATGCAGGAACAGACTTGAAAAAATAAGATTAAATAATTATAGTGACACGAAGGGGTATAGGTAATGAAATAAAAAAGCAGTGAATGATTTGAAAGGCGCAGGTGCCAATATAAGTGAAAAAGAAAAATTAAACTATATGCTGAACACGTTGCCAGAATCGTACAGCTACATAGGTGATTTAATTGATACGTTGAAGGAAGAAGATCAGACAGCTGATTACGTGAAAAATAAAATTAAGCTTTCCGAGATGAAACACGGCAATGAAGATTCCGAAAGAAAATCAAACGTTTTCGCAACAAGCAAAGAAAGATGCTACAAATGTGGAAAAACCGGTCACTTCGCAAGAGAGTGCAAAGATGGCGGTCAAGCAGCGCACAGCGGTGGAACATGGCGAGGTCCGACACGTGGTCGAGCCCGCGGCGGAGGAAGAAGAAGCAACTACGGCAGAGGGCGCGGCAACTTCCGTCAGCAGCAGCAAGGTGCCAGTACGAGTCAACCGAGTGGGTCCGACGTCAGCGCCTGGATAGCAACAGCGCATGCGGCGCGAAATAAAAAGACTATAGGTAATGAAATAAATTGGTTGCTAGATAGTGGATGTTCAGACCACATTATAAATAATGATAGTTATTTTGAAAATTGTATTGAGTTAAAGAAACCTGTTAAAATTTATTTAGGAGATAGTAGTGAATTAGAAGCAACTAAAATCGGTAATGGGGGTGCCGAAGGGTTGCTTCCCACTATTGTTTTTTACTTGTTGTTAAAATCGGTAATGTAGTAAGTTACTTTAGAGCCTTTGAGAAAAAAAAATAAAGTAGTAATGAAAAATGTTTTATACGTAAAAGAAATGAACACAAATGTAATTAGCTACGCGAAATTGACAGATACGAATACGATTATTTCTAAAGGAAATATATCTAAAATAATTGATGAAAAAGAGAGATTAATAGCAGTAGCGTATAAAGAAAATCGTACATATAAAATTACGAGTAGATTGGAAATTGAACAAAAAATTGTAAACAATGCTCAGTATATTAATGGTAAAATGAGTAAAAAAGAAAAGTGGCATAGAATGCTAGGGCATGTGAATTTTGGCTATTTAAATTTTTTAAGTAGAAAACAATTGGTGACGGGTATTCCAACTGAGTTTGAATCGGAAATATTAAAATGCAAAATTTGCATAGAGAATAAAATGCATAATTTACCGTTTAAAAATAACAGAACAAGAGCGAAAGATATCTTAGAGGTTTGCGACGTGTAGAGTAGCTACACGTCGTATACGAGAAGTCGCGTCATAGTTCGGCCCGAGGAGTTGGCAACAGTGCGAATACTGCAGTGCAACTCTTGGTGCCGTAAATAAACAATTAGCAGCTCTGCTGCAGTGAACCGCAGGAGAGACGTCGACTCCGTACTAGAGACACAGCAGACGACGCCGTCGCGCCGCGCCGAGGCGAGTCAGCTGGATCTCGCGGGCGCTGCTGTACCGGTACAGCTAGAAGAACCGCGAAACACAGACACCAGGAGTCGCGCATACACGTAAGCAGCGAGACCTGGAACACGCGCGACCGAGCACGAGGCGTGAATGACGCGCGCGCACCGGAGCCGCGCATCAGCTGCCATGCGGCCACAATGGGAGAGAGAGAGAGAGATGATGAGAGCCGCTCGAGACAAGTACGAGACTTCGCGCCGCGGAGAGGGAGACGCGCGCGCGGGAGAGAGAGAGAGAGAGAGAGAGAGAGAGAGAGAGAACGGAGCTGGCTAGTGGGGGACTCGCGCGTACACCACTAGCCACACCGCTGATAGCGACATGTCGCCGCGCGCGAGGCCGTCCTGTGCACCGCGCGACGTCCAGTAACAATGAGATCGCGACCGGCCGCGCTCGCGTTTTCGTAATTGGCGCGCTCGTCGCGTGTTTGATACACGAAGTGTTCGCGTCGCGGAAGCCGTTATAGAGGGCGCAACGAGTCGTCCTTTTCCGGGACGCGCTGAGCATCGCGTCGCGAGGAGACTTCCTTCTCGTTCACTTGGTTTGCTGCTCTCAACCGCGTCGGACGTCTCTCTATAGTAATTAACTGCAGTGTCGCTAGATTGAATTCGCGAGCGAGTTGGAGTTAGTAGTTAGCGTGAGAGTCTACGGGTTGTTCTTGTTCTTTCTGTTTGGGTTTAAACCGTGTTTTGTGCGCCAACAGATTTGGTTATGTTAAATGTTCTAATCATTTATTAGCGACGCCGTTGAGGTCAATGAGAACTCCGGCTTTCCAATAACTAACAAGCCGCGGCTGTTGCATGGTTGGCGCTACCCTTGAGGCAAAGTCTCGGGTTTTCGACTGATACGTGGAAGCAGAGCAGACGCCGATCGCGACTTTAATTTCGCGAATATTTCAGAAATCGATCTACATGAGCAGACCCACCGCAGAGCAGTATTCGCAGGCTGCACTCCGTTAACGATACAAGATCGCCATCTTGGTGACGCCGCGTCCTTTCGACCGACGCCGCCGCCATTTTGATGTGAAACGTGGATACGCTTCTAAAATCACAGTAGATACGGATATTCGCGATTAACTTGAGAACAGGGTAGTATAATTAATTGCGCCCCGATTTTCGAGCGGAAGTAGACCGTGGTTAAATACACATTATTAGCATAAACGAGTCCTATTGCTTGAAACAGAAATTGTTATTGTTGACGCGGGCATTTTTGAATAAGACTTCGTAATTGAATATTAATTCTACTATCATTTATTATTCTATCATTTAATAATCTAGCGAGTAACGAGTATTGACTGGAAGATAGCGGTCGAAGCGAGATTGTAGTCGAGCGAGTCCTGACGGAAGATCGTACAATATAATATTATTTATTTCAGCATTACAATTGATTGTGTTTTTACTGACTTCACCCTCTGCCACGCCAGGCTAATTCTGTCCTTAGACCTATCGTGTGATCCCCCTCTAGATGTAAGAGTCGCTAAGGCGAGGTCGAGGAAATAAGAGCAGTTATTGGAGATTAGACGTTTTGCGGAGACTAAGTGATATTGGTCTTAAAAAGCGCAACGTTCACAGGTTATAGCGACACTAGGGATGTTTGTGGTAAGGCTTCAAGACCCCCGGGGTCCAAACGGAGAAAAATATTTTGTTTCATTTATCGACGATTACAGCAAAATAGCCAAAATTTACTGCATTAAAACAAAAGATGAAGTATATNAGAAAACTTAACAGGAAAAAGAGTAAAAACAATACGATGCGATAATGGTACAGAATACCTAAATAATCGATTTTATAAATTTGCGAAAGTAAAGAGTATTTATGTAAATAATTGTCCAGCATACGTACATGAGTTAAATGGTACTGCTGAAAGATTTAGTAGAACAATTATGGATATGGCACGATGTTTATTAGATGAGGCACAAGTAGATAAAAAATATTGGCCAGAAATAATTAGTGCTGCAACATATTTGAAAAACCGTACTTTAGCCAACACGATTGAAAAGAAAACTCGATATGAAATATTTTTCAGAAAAAGGCCAAATGTTGAAAATCTAAAGTTATACGGTAGTAAAGTCTTTGTTAGAAAACCAGAGCAAAAAAGATCATCCAAATGGGATAAAAAAGCTGAAATGGGAATTTTACTAGGTTACAGCTGAGTAGCGTTAATCGAGTTTTGCGTTGAAACGGGGTAAGAGTAACAGTTCATAGACATGTTGATGTTGCTAGAATCAATCAAAAACATGTATTGGTCCTTGATTCATGACGACAAATAGTTTCTGTCCCTGTACTCCGACTCTCGAGTCGAGTAGAAAGAAGCGAACAAGAGTTCCGAAAGCGAAATCGATGATGACTGTATTTGATAGCGCCAGGATGCAAATGAGATGTAACGCAAAGGGAGATCACACAATTGTCAAGAATATCCGATGAAAATAGTTTGAAACCAAATACTCCTCGTCGCATCCAACACGAGCTGGAAAAAGAGTCATAGGTGATCCGGCAATAAGTACTAATTGGAGTATCCGTATATTATTGTAGAGTAGATACACCTTGTACATTTGAGGAGGCGATGAATAGAGCGACCTGAATGGCGATAGTTGGACAAAATGCAATATATAAAGAAATCGCTGTAGTTTCGTTGAAAATGAAACAGTGGAAATTAGTTGAGAGACAAGAAGAGAAAGAACGTACTAAAGATGTAAGAATCGGGTTTACACAAAAAAAGGACTGATGCTATAGTTTGAAAGCTAAGCGTCAGTAGTCAAGAGGTTTTCAACAAACGAATGTATTGAATGGAATATACGCTTCAGGTAGCAAAACAGTTAAAAAATTGTTGCTTTCTGATTGTTGTCAATTCGGGATTCAATTATATTAACAGATGGACGTTGGTAACAGCATTCTTAAACGTGAAAGTCAAGCTCAGAGGTATACGTCAATCAACCAAAAGGTACAATGGATGGAAGCAAACAAAGTTGTAAATTGTTTAAAGCGCTGTATGGACCTACGAGAAAGTCAAGAAAATGGTTACGAATGCTTTATGCAATACTTAACGAAGTTAAAATTAAAAGAAGCAATGCCTGATAATTGGCTTGTATGACTATGGAAAAGGAGATTGATGTTTTATATCTTATTGTTATATGTAAGATGACTGATTGGATCTGTTGTAAAAGAAGAAAAAATTCAAAAAGTCTGAAGAAAGCTGCTTAATGAATAAATTTAAAATGAAAGACCTAGAGAAATAAAAGGATTATTTAGGGATAAATATAGAGATTGATTATAACGATTGAAATGGAAACAAGCCAAACTAAATACAGTCAGGTCAGCTAGCATGTAAATATCAAATAGAAAATAGTAAATGTATAGAGCCACTGCCTAAGGAAGACAAACTTGAAGCTTGAGAAGTCTGAAAATTGGAGTCAATATTAAGTATAGAAACTTGATAGGTGCTTTGATTGTGTATATAAGTTCGAATACGAGACCAAGATATATAGTTTTAGCGTAAATTATTAAGTATAGGTATCAAACTTGTTATGACCAGACTCAATTGGAAGCGTCTTTAAGAGTAACTAAAGATATTTGTAATTCTAACGAAAAACTTATGTTTAAATTATAAAAGGAAGAAATGGTAATAATTAATCGACTGCTATGTGGAGGCAGATTGGGCTGTGATATTATTGGATCGAAATCTAGCGACAGCGTTCAGTTATCATGAATGTTCGAAAATGTCAATGACTGAAGTCAAGAAAACAAAAAGTGTAACTAAAGCGTCGACATACGCAGCAATATGTAGCCTATCCCGAATCTTGTAAGCGAACCTAGAACATACGCTCAGAGAGTTGGTAAAATATTCGAAATAACTATTGCAGAAGCGATTAAAATTGGTATGAAAGACAATTCAGGCTGTCAAATAATAAACACGTGCAAAATAACGGTAATTTTACGAAAAATTCTAAGATATTGAGATTCTTATCATCACGCTACATCAAAAGCGTGAAAGATAAATTCGATTGAAAGTTTTGAAAATGTGATACTAGATTGAAAATGTTGCGACTCTTTACAAAAGCTGCTCTGTAGACAAAAATTTGAAAATTCAGAAGTTTGTAAATGTAAAAATATAATGTACAAGTACAATGGTAAGGGAGGCTGTTGAGAATATAGGTACAGTTTGACTGTATGTATAGTGCATAGTTGTGCTGAATGAGTGAGCGCGTTCAGGTGAACTCACTGATTTTTAATTTTTCTTTACTCCTTTTGCCCGTCCATCCATTGATCAGATTTTTAGGGGGTTTGATTGTGGGATAAAGAAGGTTACATAGCAATTTTGGGCATTTATACACATATACTCAAGTTATGATATAAAAACAAAAATAATCATTAAAATTAAAGGTTTTTGAAAAAGTTGCTTGCGCCGCAGGGGCTCGACCTAAATTGATGCCAACAAATTTGGACATACATTTTGACCCGTCTTAACAAAAGTTATATTTTTATTACGGGAAACTCCCATAGTTCATCTGTATAAATCAAGGAATTTATTAAACAACTAAATCTAATGAAAAACCCTATAATTTACTAATATTTATAATAAAACAAATTTTTCTAAAACAGATACCTTAACTTAAAATATTAAGTTTTGTTCCAAATGTTCTAAAGAATACGCGTAAAAATTTTCAAAAGGATTAATAGAAATGCCTTGCGCAAGGAACTTTTTAAAGTCAAACGAACAAGTTACGAGAAAAACGCGTTTAAAGTTTTATTTTTGTATGCTATCTAATGTAAAATATTTTACTCAACTGCCCATAACATTGGTATAACTTTAAGTTTTTACATCGGGTTGGTTTCAAAATGTTCATAAAACTATAAGCAACTAAAATATATAATAAAAATTTTTTCGAGTTTTTGACCAAAAATCAGTGGAGTTCCCCCTTAACGAGCNATCCCCTCTCGCGTATGAGTGTGAGTCACATGACTACTTGCGGTGTCGAGACTAAACGAGTCTCGCACATCGCTCTCTTGGGAACGAGCCGTCGCCGAATACACAAGGTGTGTGCGACGCATAGCTGTACATAGAAGGAGAACAATAAATCCACATTGTTATAAACATTAATTCTCTGCCTTACCTCATTTCTAACAAAAATTAACTTTTAAAAATGTAAACGGTTAGGCGAGTTTGATCTATTCTGTAACGAAGTCACAGATAAAAAAGAACTGAGATCAATCAAACAAAGTCAAGTTTATTATATTTAATCACAATGAAGTAACAAAATTTTTGTTTTTCAATGAAGGGCTTACTTAACTTAAAGTTAAGTTATATAATGATCAATTAGGAACAACTCTCAAGATAGTTACTACATAACTTGCCATGCCCGTCTCATTGTATACTTACGGTGTTTTTATGGCGTTCTAATACATAAAAAGAAAATTTTAGTTATTCATCAATAAACAAAATGAAACGGGCATGGCAAGTTACGTAGTAAGTATCTTAAGAGTTGTTCCTAATTGATCATTATATAACTTAACTTTAAGTTAAGTAAGCTTTTCATTGAAAAACAAAAATTTTGTTGCTTCATTATGATTGAATATAATAAACTTGAATTTGTTTGATTGATCTCGGTTCTTTTTTATCTGTGATTTTGTTACGGAATAGATCAAACTCGCCTCACCTTTTACTTTTTTTAAAGTTAATTTTTTTAATATATCATCATTATCGATAAAATTATCAGGTTCAGGTAAACCAAAATCCTTGCATCTTTCTTCTGTTTCTAATATATTTTGAATGTGAGATAAAGCATTATTTTCTTAATTCTCTTAAAATCTTCAGTAAACAATTTTTAAACATATTCCAAATAGTATTTCTATGTATGTTTTCTGCTAATAGGAACTAAGCGAAAAATTTACGCAATTGAAAGAGCAACATTATTTGACAGGCCTCTTCAAAAATTTTGTAAACACAAGAGTCATAAGCTACTAAACCCATAGCAAGTGCTGTTTCTTTATAAGTTTGATACAGCGTATTATCATAAGTTCGCAAATATTCAGAAGACGTAGTACCTTTCATTCGGTTTAGTATCAACTTCAGAAAAAATCTTATATACTATTTATCATATTTAAATATATTTATATTTAAAATATTTATTATTTTTTTATTAATTTTTAAGATAATGTTTTTACTTATTCTAAAAAAACAAAAATATTGAATAATTTTTAAATAAAATTTGCCCTTAAGTTTAAAATTGGGGGTTGGCGTGCCGAGCGAGCAGGGGGAAACTCCTCTAGTATATATGTATATATATATATCATTATTGTATTACATTATGTAATAATATCAAATATACATCAGATTTATATTTGATATTATTAGAGTTTAATAACTCATTCACTTTACCTTTTTTGTTTTCCACGAAAAGATTGCGAATTCTAAAACATATGTTATTACAGATATGATACCACCGAAAGGTAGTAAAAGTAAAGCAGGTGCAAATTGCTCTAGTTTAAAAGTGGAAACAGATATATTTTTGAATTTTATTTCATGTGATTGTTTGATCCAATAACTGCTCAATCCACTTTCAATTATATTATAAATATTTTTGTTTATTTGCAAAGTAAAAGGAAATCCAGGACGAATAGCTAATGCTATTGGATAAATGTATGCTGAATTTGTAAGGCAATAAACATTTGGGCCAAAATTATTCTTTTTTGAAGCTATACCTGACATTGCAATAAGAGCTAAACTCTTATTTTTTCCTTCCAGAATTTGTGATAATTTGTAATCATATTCATCTTCATTTAGCCAAGAAAAGTGATTTTGCGAAGTTATATCTAATGATTTCGTTGTATTTTTCGAATCATGGTTCGTCAATGTGTCTATAAAAAGTTCTTTCATTTTCCTCGGAACTCCAAGAGTTAAACTGGATGTTAATAAATCACTAAAAGAATCAAAAGAAGCAGAAGATTGATCTGATAGTTGGCCTAGTAAAGAAGCTAAATAAAACTGAGCAAGAATATATCCAGGTAATGCCCATGTTATTAAATAAATTCGACTAGATTGCTTCTGAGGTTGACGCGGCCAAGCAACGCCAAGCACAAGACTAAAAGTACTAAACAAAGAAGTTTCTGCACCAAGCAGCCCAGCTGCAATACTTCCTAAAAGCAATAACAATCCAATAGTGAACCATACCCAAAATTTAAATGGAGTTATCAGTACCCGTAAACTGATTTCGATTTTTTTTGGTATTAACCAAACTATTTCTGCCATCTGAAAATGAACAATATTTTCTTAAATAAGAAAACAAGTAAAAATAGTTTTTACTAACATCTTATACCTTAAAACAATAATTAGTTATAGTATATCATTAATATTAGAACAGGTATAAAAAAATGCTGCCAATTAATGTCGGATTGTAATTTTTCAAAGAGACATTATTTGTTATATATAATATAATAGTACATTAAGTGCAAGATGCTGAGTTTAAGGGTGCAGTGAGCTCGGTAGCTTAACTAAATGTCCATATTAATACGTGAAAATAGAAGTCCAGAACTAGATT
This sequence comes from Pteromalus puparum, assembly GCA_012977825.3. NCBI lineage: Eukaryota > Metazoa > Arthropoda > Insecta > Hymenoptera > Pteromalidae > Pteromalus > Pteromalus puparum. The sequence goes on from CM053170.1 coordinate 24,405,383, forward strand.
TATCTAAATACCAGGTTGTGCTTATTACTGTCGTCCTAAATTTCTTTCCTTTATCAAATATACTGTATGATAATTTGAATATAAAACCGCTGTCAATTCTTTGGCTCGTAGCTTTCTTCAATATTATGTATTGCTTAATATCAGAATTGTTTTTACTTTATATATAATTCTATAAAGTTTTTGTATTTGTTGAGCCTGCGAACGTAAAACGCAACAAGGAAAAAAAGGGAAGCTCGCGCCATGAATGAGTGTCCATACGTGGGTACGTTGCGCGAGAATCGACATTCGTCACGATAATGCACACCAATTGACAAAAAAAATACGTACATGCGTACCTAAAAATCTTATTCTTCACGAATTGGTGAAAAGAAAAACAGTTAAGCCAATCCTAAGAATAGATTAAAATCCATTAAATAGAAGCTAAGATATAAGCGATGCAGTTTGTAATTATGTAAAGTATACAGGGTGAGTAAAAAAATTGTAAAGCTTAATATCTTTAAAACTAACTGGTTTCATAAACATCCCAAACATATGGTTCAAAGTGCTATATAATGCTTACTAAATCTAAAATTTGAACTTGATTATTGCTTTTTCACTCCAGTAATTGCGTCATTTAGATAAACGACTTTTTTCAGTTTTTGATATTTTTCTCGGGATCTGCCCCATAAAATGACTTAGAATAAAAGCGATGTATGGCTCTAATAACCTACAACAATCATATCTTTTTTTAGAAAGGTTTGACATTTGGTTTGTGAGTTATGACGATTTAAAAAAATTGCACTTTATGGTGTGTAATACAACAAATACGAACAATAATATGAGTTTCCCGCTGTAAAAAGATAGATGATTTTATTATTTTTCAAGTACATATTAAACAATCACTTTCATCAACTTTTCTAAAAACTTTATTTAAAAAAAAAAAAACTGGTCCAGAAAATGTAAAAACGGACTGTCATTGTGCTACGTACTAGTAAAAGAAAAGAAAATAAATGAGACGATGAGTTAAAATCCACTGGGTAGAAACTGAGCTACGGGCCATAGGGACAAACACGCACACACACGCACACGCACACGCAGACACACATTCATACGAACATTTTCTAAAATACTATTTTTGGACCTACAATGCATCTATAGTATAATTATACATTGAGGGGGAGAAAGAGGTCTTTTGCTCCCGCGTGTGAGTTTGCAGTACAAGGCGAAGGCGAGCGCGCAAAGCGAGTCGAAGCCGAGTACTGTAAACACACAAGGCAGCAGAAGGCCTTCTTCCCCACGGAATATACCATTTGTTTCACCACGCGTCTTACTTCCGCGTTGTTTGAACTCAAAAATAGGGACTAATTGTCGTCGTTTTTCGACTCGACACAACTCACTTGTTGGATCAGAAAATACATAATTTATAACAAACATTAAGTAAAAAACGAATAGTTATTAATATTTAAAAAGATTTACGTAAGATGTCAAAGAAGCGGGAGTTAAAACTCTTTTGCTCCCGCAATATACTAGGGCAAGAAAAATAGGCCCGTTTTTTGTGTTTGGGAGAGAAATGGAAAATTAAGATCTGCAAGAAAGAGAATATAACTTTTGCGTCTTCAATTTGATTTTTATCAAAATTTTGAAAAATTTTGAAAAATTTTGAAATTATTAAGGTTTTAAAGTTTTTGATAATTCTTAAACTTTTGAGCAGCGGAAGGGAGAACACTTTTCCTCCCGCTACTACTTTTCCTTCCACTGCAGCGGGAGGAATAGTACATTACACATCTAGAGAGGTAAAGTATTGGTGAGCCGAGGGCGAGGGTGACAGACACGAGCTGTAGGCACGCCACTTTACCTCCCGTGGTGTGTATACGATTTTACGTACCCCAGAGGCCGGGAAGTAAAAGTTCCCGCCTGCTATAATATACTCTTAACTTATAATATACTATTAACTCTCTAAAAATTTTTTTCTTCCGTCGGTCGAAAAATGATGACCTTAGCCCCTGCACTATATAGGCGTAGAATTTGGAAAAACCCGAAACAAAGGTCTCGATGTAAGAGCCTTCACAGTAGTCTTCCAGTTCGTCCGTTAATTGCCCCAACAGAGTCTCGGTCACTGGTTCGTATTCGCCATGCTCGCCCTTTGATACGTATATGACCGAATCAGTATCAAAATACAGTACCTGATTGCCAAGATTTTTGAGATATTTGTACAATTTTAAACGTCCTTGCACACACGTGTACGCACTATATTGGTATTTTGTGCCAATGTAGCTACTTCGGTTTTAAACTTTTCCTTGTAATACGTGATATAAGCGGCTTTGCTAGTCTCATTCGTACAAATGCGTAGCCGGCCCGAGCTCTCTTGCTTTAACTTAAAAATAAATTAATATAAGCAGCAAACAGCCCGCATGTATCATTTGATGAATAGCTTTACGATTTTATAACCTAGCTACAAACTTTTTTTAATTTTGTCCGATATCTATGTACCACTTATGACACGTGCTTCCGGGGTTACACGAGTACATGGGCATTTGCTTGAAATTTTGCAGCAAGTTCTACATAAGTGGAACAAAATTCGATTATGCAGACGATACGGTAGCACAGGATGAAAAAGCTTACGAGGTTGTGGAATCGTGCATTTGACCAAGCCCTTAACACGATCGAAATATTCAAAATCAGGCCCAGTTAGTTCTAGACAGTCGGTGCTGTTATACACATGCGGGTGTTTTATTGGAAACTTGCCCGTCTTACAAACGAAGAGGTATAAAGAGCAAACGTCAACGTATTTCTTTTTTTCGCCTAGTCCGACTTTATACAATGTCGCAATGCTACCCGTGCGACCACCGTAACGAGTATCTCGCGAATTTAAAATGTCATTCCGTGCGATGGGGTGATTCTTAATTAATCGCTTAAACTAGCTACTACTCGTTAATTCTACTAGCAATTCTTCAAGCAGATTGGACAGCCGTGAAAATAAGATCCATGTGATTAATACACTGTACCAGTTTCTGGATTGTCAAGATCCGGTAAAAATCTATCGACCTTTATACGACCGAAAAGGGTATATTCCACGTCCGGCATCTAATCGTGCGCCTCGCAGTTTCAGACTTGATCATGGCGTATAAACCAGGAGCCTTATGATAAGCAAAACACTGTGGGTTTTTAAATTTACGGTGGCAATCGTCGCAAGTTATGGCCGCACCGGTAGTCTGGCACGCTGGAGAACTATTGAACGATATACAAAGATTCATGCATTTATGATAAAAAGGCCGAGTATATACCGTGTTACAATCTTTACAGTAATACCGCTGATGCTTTTTAACGGATAACGCGGTCAAATTCAAAATTAAATTAAAATGATTTCGATCACGATAGAACCCGATGTTAATTTTTTTAGTATATTTTCTATTTTCATCGTCAAAAAAGGTATTTCTATTAAATAACGCCCCGTCCCCACGACCTAACGACTTAATTTAATATATCATTAACGTCATCTTGTGCTCCACTAAATACAATGAAAATTTCTAAAATTCGAGATAGCCGCAGCCATCTTTAGGCACGACTACTCCCGCTTTTGCATAGCCCGCGGCAGACACAAATTATCGCAATTTTTTACACTTAAAATTGATTGACGATTTAAGGGGAAGTCGTCGCTAAAGCTTCGCAAATCCGCCATTCTTCGGTAAAACGATTCATTAAACTTAACTCTAGGACGCTTCTTTAGCTATATGCCCCCAGAAACCGTTAAAATCAAAGTCGCGGATCTTTCGCACGGGAAACCTTGCATCCCCTCGAGCAAATCTATTGCTATTGACGGTGATTCCTATTAAAATATTATCATTTAAATCCGATACTAGATAACGATAAATTTCTAATAAAGCAGAACGCAGGTACACGATCGGGCTACTGATATTTTCAGTTAGTTTGAAACCTAATTCCACATCGCGAGCTTAAGTATGGAAATTACGCGCATGACAAGTACTTTCATTTAAATAAGACTTTTCTAAAATAACCCCTACCTATACCCCTACCAACTTGGTAATGAGGAGCTTGCAGCGCTGGTGGTGGTGGTGCTGCTTGTAATGATGCGGTGATGCTAAAGGTGATGCTGGAGGTGATGCTGGAAGTGAAAAGGCTTGTTTGTGGGTGTTGGGTTCGTCATTGTCATCGTCGACGTCAGTAGTATTAGTGGCACTAAGGACAGATAGCTTAAATTTCATCCTTGACCTCTTAGAGTTCAAGGGTGAAATTTGAGACAGCCACCCCATAGTACCACCAGATACTGTGTGTGTGTTTTTTTTATGTGGCGTAGGCAGAGCAAGCTCTGCACAAGTGGCCCTCCGACACCGGAACCCCACAGGCAACATTGTTAAACAATACTTCTGTGGGGCCCGTTAATTAGCCTAGTTGGCTTCTTCTTTAGGGTTTGACATTTCCATACATTTCTTTTTTCTTAGCCGTGTCCAGGGCGCGCCTAAATACGTTGCAGCCGCCGAAGCCAACTGCATGTTTGCAGCCTTCTTCTTTTTGTCCATCCTCTCTGCAGAGAAAACAGCTCGTTTCCATCTGGCATTGAGCCATGCGGTGATCGGCTCCTTCACACTTACGCAGTGGGTCGACCTATCTACCCCATTGCATTCATCTTTCTAGTGTCCGAAGCTTAAGTACTTGTGGCACCGCACTACCTTTATACGTATTCTTATTCTGCAACTTACAAGGCCTCTTCCTCGCTAAGTATTGCTATGGGAGAAAGACGTATCTTGTTTTTCCATACTTTTACCAAAATCCCGTCAGGACGCTTGTTTTTCTTGGGCCCGGTTTTCGCCAGTGGGCCTATTCTCTTCTGGGCTGTTTGACAGGCTTTCTCTTGGCCTCTTGCTCCCCATACCTGCTAGAATCAAATCTTCAAAGAGCTGTTTTCGCTCGCCCCTTCTTGCTGTCTCTCTCACCTCCTTGCTGTATTATCTCATTGTTTGGGAAACAGTGTAGTCACGACCTGGGTTAATAGTTCTGGGCATTTGGGAGGAGATACATAACCTTCTTTAATTTTCTTCATAACAATTTTATAGGGTCAACCCCAGGGATCTTGGTCTACCTCGTCCTGTAGCTCCTTCAAGCACCGCTGCTTATTGTGGCGTATTGCCCTTTTTAGCTTTCGTTTAGCATCCTTCATTTCCTGATCGCGAGCGTCCACTACTTCCTGGCCTTTTCCAGTTTTGTAGAATTTTTTCCTTGCTCGCTGTTCCCGTTTCCTAGCCTGATGGCATTCGCTACGGGCCATAGCAATATCATTGTTCCACCAGTATATTGGCGGTGGTCTATTGTTTGCCACTCTTCGAGGCATAGCGGCGTCGCAGGCTCAGACAATGCTTTCGATCATCTGTTCTGCCTTGTTGTTCGCCGTTCCAGATAGCTGCAGTTCCTCTAGTGATAACAGAAACATCTCCTTATCATAATCCTTTGTTTTCCAACCGATTCTGTTGATCGTTTTACTTACATTGGGTATCTGCTTTGGTTTACCTACCTTCATTATTATGGCCTGGTGGTCACTATATGTGTAGTGTTCACTGACCCACTATGAGCCAACTAAGTCGGTAAGGCCGCTGCTAACGAACGTTAGGTATACAATAGACCCTGTGTCTCCTCTTCTAAAGGTGTGAGTGCAGCCTTGGTTGACTAGAACCAAGTCCAGGAGAGCAAATGCTTCCAGGAGCACCCGTCCTCTTTGGTAAGTCTTTAGGCTGCCCCACTCTACAGCCCAAGCATGGAAGTCGCCTGCGATTGTTGAATGTATAGTACATTTGCCTGTACACAATACTATAGTCTGCGCGCTAGAATGAGTGAGCGCGCTAACGAGTGTAAGAGGGGACGCACACATGTAAGCCTCCCCTCTCCGCGGTACGTATGTGAGTATCACGCGGCTGCGAGAGACGCCGAAATTGCATAGCGTTCTCGCGGCTCTCGCTCTCTTGGGATCGAGCCGTCGCCGAATACACATGGTGTGTGCGACGCATAGCTGTATATATTGAAGACTTAGAATAAATCAACATTGTTATTAATGATAATCCTCTGCCTCACCTCATTTCTAAACATGGTAGCAGAGCGTCGTTGATATTTCATCATATCTTCTATACTGACTCTCGAGTCGTATAGAGATATTAAGTGAAAAGTGAGGTTAAAAGCCACGTGGTGAAGAAATTTTTCAAAGTGAAAAATCAAAGTGTTTCAATAATATAAGAAGAAAAATACAAGTGAGAATAAATAGCTAAACAAAAGGACTATTGATTAGTAGAAAGATTTTTTGGAAAAATCGTAAAATCAGTGTGATGCACGCGGATTAAAAAGTACATGTGAAACCCGTGGCAGAGTGCATGGAAAACCGAGAGACGCCGGAAACGAAAGTTGAGAAAATTAAAGAGGAATATTCTGAACACGAAGGAACGTTCGAGAATCAACTAGAAATTGAAGATAATTCTGAAATAGAAGAGAAAATCGAGTTTCAAGGAGACGAAATGGAGAAGAAAGAATTTGCTATACCGGTGTTTGATGGAGAGGATTACAACATGTGGAAGAAGAGAATAACGATGTTTCTAAAATTAAAAAAGTGTCATGAAGTAATAGACAAAGAAAAGCCCTCAACAGGAGCAAGCGAAACATGGGATGATAATGACTTGAAGGCGATTAACATAATTTATTGTGCTATTTCGAATAAGCAATTAGAGTTCGTGTGCGAAGAGACTATTGCGTTTGGAATAATTAAAAAGCTAGACAGTATGTATTTGACAAAATCTACAGCACTGCAAATTATATAAAGGAACAGACTTGAAAAAATAAGATTAAATAATTATAGTGACACGGCGTCATTCTTTAGTGATTTTGAGAAAGCAGTGAATGATTTGAAAGGCGCAGGTGCCAATATAAGTGAAAAAGAAAAATTAAACTATATGCTGAACACGTTGCCAGAATCGTACAGCTACATAGGTGATTTAATTGATACATTAAAGGAAGAAGATCAGACAGCTGATTACGTGAAAAATAAAATTAAGCTTTCCGAGATGAAACACGGCAATGAAGACTCTGAAAGAAAGTCAAACGTTTTCGTGAAAAGCAAAGAAAGATGTTATAAATGTGGAAAAACCGGGCACTTCGCAAGAGGGTGCAAAGATGGCGGCCAAGTAGCGCACAGTGGTGGAACATGGGGAGGTCCGACACGTGGTCGAGCCCGCGGCAGAGGAAGAAGAAACAGCTACGGCAGAGGGCGCGGCAACTTCCGTCAGCAGCAGCAAGGTGCCAGTACGAGTCAACCGAGTGGGTCCGACGTCAGCGCCTGGATAGCAACAGCGCATGCGGCGCGAAATAAAAAGACTATAGGTAATGAAATAAATTGGTTGCTAGATAGTGGATGTTCAGACCACATTATAAATAATGATAGTTATTTTGAAAATTGTATTGAGTTAAAGAAACCGATTAAAATTTATTTAGGAGATAGTAGTGAGTTAGAAGCAACTAAAATCGGTAATGTAGTAAGTTACTTTAGAGCCTTTGAGAAAGAAAATAAAGTAGTAATGAAAAATGTTTTATACGTAAAAGAAATGAACACAAATTTAATTAGCTACGCGAAATTGACAGATACGAATACGATTATTTCTAAAGGAAATATATCTAAAATAATTGATGAAAAAGAGAGATTAATAGCAGTAGCGTATAAAGAAAATCGTACATATAAAATTACGAGTAGATTGGAAATTGAACAAAAAATTGTAAACAATGCTGAGTATATTAATGGTAAAATGAGTAAAAAATAAAAGTGGCACAGAATGCTAGGGCATGTGAATTTTGGCTATTTAAATTTTTTAAGTAGAAAACAATTGGTGACGGGTATTCCAACTGAGTTTGAATCGGAAATATTAAAATGCAAAATTTGCATAGAGAATAAAATGCATAATTTACCGTTTAAAAATAACAGAACAAGAGCATAAAATATTTTAGAGATAATACACACTGATGTTTGTGGTAGCTTCAAGACCCCGGGTCCAAACGGTGAAAAATATTTTGTTTCATTTATCGACGATTACAGCAAAATAGCCAAAATTTACTGCATTAAAACAAAGGATGAAGTATATGATTGTATGATAGAGTACGTAAATGAAGTAGAAAACTTAACAGGAAAAAGAGTAAAAACAATACGATGCGATAATGGTACAGAATACCTAAATAATCGATTTTATAAATTTGCGAAAAAAAAGGGTATTTATATAAACAATTGTCCAGCGTACGTACATGAGTTAAATGGTACTGCTGAAAGATTTAATAGAACAATTATGGATATGGCACGATGTTTATTAGATGAGGCACAAGTAGATAAAAAACCGCTGCCAAGTCATTGGCACTTAGCTTCCTCCTATTCTGCTAGTGGAAAATAATTACATCAGACAATCAACTCATTCTTTGATTTAAATATTCGCTAATATTCGATACTAAAAGGATAGGTTGGAAAGACACATGTAGGGGAGGGGTATCACGGGAGTGGGGGTTAAGGTGGATATCAAAAGGATAGAGCTCCGTGAACTCCTAAAATAACTTACATATATCATAATAAAAAAAAATACCAGTAATTGCGGAATCGTTAATAACGTTAACAACTGCAAGTTACAAAATTGCGGGTGGCTTTAGTTTTTTGTGACCATATTTTATCTTATATACCTCCATACTGCAAAATCTCACATAAGAGCACCGGAGGTGAAGCCCGGAAGTTGCTCGACCAAGCGGGTAGGGATTCTCCTGCGAGATGTCCCTCGACCGGAGGGTCAGCCCGGGGAGAGATCCACCAGACGTTAGAACAGCTCCTGGAAGAGAGGTCTCACCGGAGATCCGCTCGGGACTGAAGCCCCGAGCTCTCTTAAGACGAGGGAGCGCGGGCGTCGGAGAAGGGGGAAAATATTCCAACCTTGTGGGTAGCAGTCTTTTAGGTACACTATTGTTGAATATATTGTATAAATCATATCCTAATAAAAAGCAAAAATATTTTTTCAAAAATCGAAAAATGGCCATGAAATGGTCATAAAATAGTCTAAATCTTAAATTTAAGCGAAAATTTACTCCGAAATTCAGAATCAGAAAACATATATGCACGTCACATCTTATTAGATCGATCACGTAGTTCAGAATTAAACAGGTATACGTAGCACGCATGACACGCATCCACGCACGCAGCGCATCGCCTCACACATCAGACAAACATTTGCATCGGACATTTTATAAAAATTGAAACCTCTCAAAATATACTAAAGTTTAATTTCAGAATTATAATGGTTTTAACAAAATAGAAGTTTCAGTTCACACCAGATATACAGTGTGAGAGTTGAAATAATTTGAATCTTCAGATGCTTTTAAAATAACAGTTATAAGCTACAAAAAGAAACTAGCAAAGTGATCAAAGATCAATCTTTTCCTAAAATTTCAACTCAATTTTAACCTTTTTTACTCCCGTTAATCGTACGACATAAAAACATTTTTCTAGTTTTTGATTTTTATCTCAAAAAACTAGTCGCCAAAATTGCTTAAAAATTTTTACAACTATAATATCGTTGTTTTTTATTGTCATGAATTTTTTCAAAATTTATTAACTATTTATTTTTGAGTTATAATATTTATCGAAAAATTACCTTTATATCATAAAAAATGAAGATCAGTCAATCTAGAAAGTCTTGCGGGAAAAGAGAGCAAATTTAATGTTTTTTAGATACACTATTGTTGATATATTGTATAAATCATATCATTATAAAAAACAAAAATATTTTTTCAAAAATAGCTAAATGGCATAAATATGACCATAAAATGGTCAGAATATAAACAAAAATGACCTAAATTAAGAAATGACAAAAATATATGCATATCAAATTTTATTACGATCCGTCACATGGTTCCAAAATATGGGCGGTATCGACTAACACCAAACCACACCAACACACACACCACACACACACAACACACACCACACACATCACAACACACACAGCCATCCGAGAATTTTCTAAAAACGTATGATTCGTACTCCAAACACCTCCAAATGCGTTTCCACGAAGTATTAGCAAAACTGAAAATTTTACTATTACAAAGCTTCCTCTTGAGGAGGAAGCAAATATTGGCCAGAAATAATTAGTGCTGCAACATATTTGAAAAATCGTACCATAGCTAACACTATTGAAAAGAAAACACCATATGAGATTTTTTTTAGGAAAAGACCAAATGTTGAAAATCTAAAGTTATACAGTAGTAAAGTCTTTGTTAGAAAACCAGAGCAAAAAAGATCGTCCAAATGGGATAAAATAGCTGAAATGGGAATTTTGCTAGGTTACAGTGATGTAGGTTATAGAGTCTTGTTAAATGGTAAGGTAACAGTTCATAGACATGTTGATGTTGTAGAATCATATGAAAAATGTATTGGTCTCGATTATGATACTGAAAATATCTCTTCCCGTACTCCGACTCGTGAGTCGAGTAAGAGAAGTGAACATGAGTTCGAAAGCGAAATCGATGACGTTGTATTCGATAGCGCAGATGAAAATGGAATGTAACCAGAAAAGATCAAACAAATGTAAAGAATATCGATAAAAATAGTTTGAAACCAACGTCGATCAACACGTGCGAAAAAGAGTCCGATAAGATATCCGGAAAATAGTACTAATAGAGTATCCGTATATTATTGTAGAGTAGATACACCTTGTACATTTGAGGAGGCGATGAATAGCGATGAATGCGATAGTTGGAAAAATGCTATGGATAAAGAAATGTGTAGTTTGTATGAAAATGAAACATGGAAATTAGTTGAGAGACAAAAAGGAAAAGAAGTACTAGATGTAAAATGGGTTTACACAAAAAAGGCTGATGATATATTTAAAGCTAGGTTAGTAGTAAGAGGTTTTCAACAAACGAATGGTATTGATGACATATACGCTCCAGTAGCAAAAACGCAAACATTAAAAATTTTGCTTTCTTATTGTTGTCAATTCGGATTAATTATAGAACAGATGGACGTTGTAACAGCATTCTTAAATGGTAAAGTAAGCTCAGAGGTATACGTCAATCAACCAAAAGGTTACCATGACGGAACGAACAAGGTTTGTAAATTGTTTAAATCATTGTATGGACTACGAGAAAGTCCAAGAAAATGGTACGAATGCTTTGATGAATACTTAGCGAAATTAAAATTTAAAAGAAGCAATGCTGATAATTGCTTGTATACCTATGGAAAAGGAGATGATGTTTTATATCTTTTGTTATATGTAGATGACTTATTGATCTGTTGTAAAAGCAAGAAAAAAATTCAAAGTCTGAAGAAAGTGCTAATGAATAAATTTAAAATGAAAGACCTAGGAGAAATAAAAGATTATTTAGGGATAAATATAGAATATGATTATAACGATTGTAAAATGAAACTAAGCCAAACTAAATACATGGAGTTACTAGCATTTAAATATCAAATAGAAAATAGTAAATTATATAGCACTCCTATGAAAACGAATTTAAAACTTGATAAGGCTGAAAGTTGTGACTCTGAAATAAAATACAGAAACTTGATAGGTGCTTTGTTATACATAAGCTCAAGCACAAGACCAGATATAAGTTATAGTGTAAATTACTTGAGTAGGTATCAAAATTGTTATAATCATAGTCACTGGAAATATGCTTTAAGAGTACTGAAATATTTGTATTTAACTAAAGACTTATGTTTAAATTATAAAAGGAAAGAAAATTGTAATAATATAATTGACTGCTATGTGGATGCAGATTGGGCTGGTGATATTATTGATAGAAAATCTATGACAGGTTATGTTATAAGAATGTTCGAAAATGTAATTGACTGGAAGTCAAGAAAACAAAAATGTGTAACTAAAGCGTCGACATACGCAGAATATGTAGCCCTATCTGGATCTGTAAGCGAACTAGAATACATCAGAGAGTTGGTAAAGATATTCGAAATAAATATTGCAGAACCGATTAAAATTTATGAAGACAATTCAGGTGTAATAAACATTGCAAATAATGGTTATTTTACGAAAAATTCTAAGCATATTGAGATTTATTATCATACTGTACATCAAAGCGCGAAAGATAAATTGATTAAAGTGTGTAAGATTGACACGAATGAGAACGTTGCGGACATTTTTACCAAAGCTCTGTGTAGAGAAAAATTTGAAAAATTCAGAAAGTTGTTAAATGTAAAAACATGAAGTACAAGACAAATATAAGGAGGCGTGTTGAATGTATAGTACATTTGCCTGTACACAATACTATAGTCTGCGCGCTAGAATGACTGAGCGCGCTAACGAGTGTAAGAGGGGACGCACACATGTAAGCCTCCCTTCTTCGCGGTACGTATGTGAATATCACGCGGCTGCGAGAGACGCCGAAACTGCGTAGCGTTCTCGCGGCTCTCGCTCTCTTGGGATCGAGCCGTCGCCGAATACACATGGTGTGTGCGACGCATAGCTGTATATATTGAAGACTTAGAATAAATCAACATTGTTATTAATGATAATCCTCTGCCACACCTTATTTCTAAACAGCGATCAGTACCGGTTTCCTTCCTACTGCATCTTGTACGAGCCGGTCTAGCAGCTGTTGGAACTGCTCGATTAGTGCGTTGGGTGAGGCATAGCAGCTGTTCTTTCCTGGAAAGCAGAGTTACCACATGCCCAGATCGCTGCCTTGCCAGTAGTGTCCATATTCCACGTTGGTTCGTCTAGATTCCTGTATTGTTCGCATGCAATTGCTACGTCAACTTGTATTTCGTGGACATACCGATTTAGTAGGTCTTGTGCTGTCTCGCAGTGATTCAAGTTTTTCTGCATTAGTTTTATTTTCTTCGTTTTTCAATGGCTTCTACTGCAGCACGGTAAGTTGGGCATGCATAGCTACCATCTGCGTGATCCTTATTTCCACCTGTGTCTCCTTCTTTGCAGAGTACACAGTTGGGTTGGTTCTTACACTCCTTCACTTTGCGCCCGTTCTTTCCACATTTGAAGCAAAGCCCCCTCCTATCTTCAGTTACTGTGCAGTTTTTGGATTTGCAACGTCTTTCCTTCCGCTGTGCGTTAGAGTTCCAGTAGTCAGTCTCCTGTTGCTGTCTTGCGTATTTTATTGATTGCCAAGCATCGCCAGGTTGGTCTCGCCCGTGGTAGCTTGCGTTTCTAGCCGCCTTTTGGATCTTCATTTGCATTGCCACCCTTTCCGGCTTCTTTTTCTGTTTACTTCCTGGTCCTTCTCGTTTCCACCTTTTGCCAGGCCGTCGTTGTCCCTGACGGGGTACTGGCAGCTGTAGCGTGTCGGAAGTTGCTGTCTCCTATCGGTACTGCAACCTCTTTTCCTCATCCTTCTTCTTTTTAGAGGAAATCTCTTGTTCAGGTGACTGCTTCTTTTTCTGCTTCACACTGCTGGGTGTCAGAGGGCTCTGCGGCTGGACACTCGTCAGCATCGGCCTGGAGCTCGTCTTGCTCTGCACCATCAGTCTAAAACTCTCTATTATTTTTCTTGTCCCTTCCCTTGCGCTGATAAAGCGTTTTATGGTCGACTGCACCTGCCTCAGTTCTTTTTTCACGCACTTGTGGAAATTGTGTGCAGTGAACGCAACTCCGTATGCACTTTCTAGACGTTCTTCGATGGCATTCAGCTTTTTCATCCAGTTTTTGCTCGGTACTCACTGCTGCCTGGTTTCTATCCCAGGTTACGAGCATTCTCCTGTCTTCGTCGCCAAGTTTTTCCAGACTGCTGTTATTGTCTGATTTCTGGGTAAGTAACCCAGCTAACCCCTTGTGAGTTTGGCTCCTCCTATAAGCCATGGGTTCAGCGGCATCTGAGTGAGTTTGGATCGCGTATACACTACCTTGCTGTCCCAGCACCCCCAGTGCGTACACTTCGTTCGTTTTGTTTCTTTATGTTGTAAACATTTTCTTCATCCCGGCATGTGTCCGACCAACTGGATCCCCCCGTCTATGGAGGCAGCTGACATGGCCCCAACACATGACTGAAGGTGGTGCCAGACTGGGTACATCATACTAGAATATAGTGCGCGCTGTTGCACTAGCCTACCTCTGCTCTCTCAAGCCTCCCACCCCGAACGAAAGTGATTGGCTCTCTGGAGAGTTTCTGGTGAACGTCACACGACATCACACACTCGCTCGAGCCGTTTGAGCGATACTAGCTAGGTAACCGGCCTCCCGTCTTGCCGTCATGTCAGCAGAAGCCAAAAATGGTTCAGGCCACTTTGGCGCGCGGCTTGGATCGCCTTCCCTTCCAGGATATCCAATATAATTATTTCTCTCAAGGTGAGGATCCAATAAAAATCTACTAATATAGCACTTTTATTAAAATAGTGTAAGCTATAAGCTCATATAACTCACTGCTTCACATTACATTTTTTAATATTCTGTTACAACATGTCAACAAATTTTTCTACAATCTCATCATTTTTTTAGGCTTGATGAGAAGTATTCTAGGAATCGTTGTATACCGAGACCTGTCTTCATACAATACAGAAACATGATGCAATATTTACCACAAGCATCAGAATAACTACTTTATAGACGAACATTGCACCATCTTATTCTTTTACAATTTCTATGAATGCGATTTACGTGATCCGGTATGTGTGGTGGTACACCAAAACTATCGAAATACCGCCCATCACCGCTCTCAGACACATATATTACCACCCAGTGCTTACCACGTCTTTTATGGTTTTCCGTATTAAACACAAAGGCACATGGTTTTACCCATATTGTCGGAATTCGATCTGCCGGATAAACTCTTACAACATGATGTGTCATTCTTCGAAGCTTCTGGAGAATATCCAGAGAGTTCATTATTACAGAGGTAGTAGGTTGGAGAAAAGGGCGGTTCTGCTGATGTAGTTATTGCGTCCCCACTACTACGTGTATTTAACCAAATCTTCAATTTATATGCGTTGTGAGGAGTGCAATTAAATCGTAAATAGCGCGATTTGATAGCGTGTTGGACACAATACTTCTCACACCAAGGTAATCTATGAAAAGTTGGACGATTCTTTTCCTGCTCCAAATTGATGATTTCACGAGTTGTAATCTTATTCAGCAATTTTGCCTTTTCCTCTCTCCTTACATGAATATTACCTGTTCTTTTGCAAATATCATGCAAATTTTTATTAAAACTCTTTAGTGTGACATCGCCATCGTATCCATCGATGCCGTGATGATACAGCGCTAATCAATTATTCTGTCTCAAGATGTATTTTTTAAGAAATTTGGTACTGCAAGTAGGCGCAATAATCCAATGTGCGCTAAAGTCTTTATGTAGCGCTACTACAGTCACTTCTTTCGGCACCACACAGTCTTTATTATCTTTAAAAAACTGTAGATCAATATCAAGATCCGTTTTTTTTACTATACGATCACTTCGAAATCCACACAACGACTGACTCGAGACTGTGTAGGTGGAACAATTTATAATATAACAAAGAACGCCATCTGTCTTATACACTGTAATCTACTAATACTTTTCGAGGCGAGTCGATCTCTAATAAATTGTCATACTCATCATAAATTATACAATTCACAGCAGTAACTAATGGGTACTGTTTTTTTGCGTTTGATTTGACACCCGACTTATCGGCCAATAATGATACCCATTGGAACTTAATTAGAAAAGGTAGTGTGAGGATCATCAAATCTCACATCGATCCTCACACTACCTTTTCTAATTAAGTTCCAATGGGTATCATTATTAGCTGATATGTCGGGTGTCAAATCGAATCCAAAAAAACAGTACCCATTCGGATATGTATCGCGTGATATCGAATTACCAACATTTGAACAATTTACACCTGTACCTGAATAAAGTGTGTCATACGCATCGACATAAATTTTTGTATTTTTAAAGTCCGGTTGCAATGGTCCCGACGGGACTTGCACTCCGTCAACAAACAGACACAATAAGGTGATATTGACATTTTTTAAATTGAACGGGTTAAGTTTCTTATCGCCGTTGTAAGCTTTATTCTCAATCGAACTAATAATAATTATTTTTGGCAACTGACCTAGTATAACGTTATCTATTGTTTGACCATGCACACCACTATTTAGAGTTACGTTTTTTACCTCGACACGTGTAAGTGGGTACTTGGCCGTAACTTTAGACAACATTTTTTCATGAGCAATTAAAATACTTGGATTAAGCTTTAGATGACGCACGAAAAGTGTTGCCTTGGCTATGTGGGCAGTATACGCAGCGTCAGGATCTATAAGACAAAAACTGTCAGGTGAACGAACAAGACGCACGAGCATCTCAACGCCTCCAAGCAGCAATCGATCCATATTACGTCTACGTATAAGTGGCCTAATAAATCGATGTTATTACCAACCATAATTTTTGACGCTTTAAAAAGCCCTCATTACTTGCATCGGTATAACCCATTTTAAGACACTACTTAGATGAGGTTTTTTTTTCCGCTGGTCCGTAATTTAATAGTGTCTCAATATACGATCTGTCGGCGTATGAATTATTTGGTGGTGACACAGGCTTCTGATTAAAAAATACATCCACTTGGTTAAATAGTGATTAAAACATACATCCACTTGGTCAAATGCATGACGACAGGGGGAGTATCACGTGTTTTTGGTGGAGTGATTAGCATTATACTCACACGTAGACTCAACATGGTGTGTGCTAAATCTAGATATTCACAATTACCAGGAATAGTGAATTCTATCGGTGCCTGATCGAAAAGCGATGAAATTGGTTTATACGATGAAATTGGTTTATATTGAACATAATAAGAACTTTCAATAACCGTCTATGTTGGCGGTAATTCGAAGAGCGACAACTCCGATTTCAGTGAGTCACAAGAATCAATGTGTAAGCAAGACATTTTGTCGGACGAATGATTAGGCTTCGTAAATATCTCTTTTTGTCCGAGTGACTGCTGTTTTATTCAATGTAGGTTTATTTTTCTCCCTCTTCTTCTTCTTACTAGTAGTTGACATACTTCCAGCTCCGCGAGTAGCGTTCGACTGTGGTTTGAGTGGTATGTGCACTTTCTTATATTCAGGCCATAACTTTTCGCTCCCCTCCTGTTCATCCATCATCATTTTATCCAATACCTGCTCAGCTTTGCGCTTGAGATTACCCCTACTCTTTCGTATTCACTGACTTAGCGCCTCTAAGCGGTTGGTTCTCATTCACAACATCGTCTACAATCTTTGTGCTGGCGCGTGCTACCTCCTTACCAACCGATTTAGCACCACGTTTCACTAAAGGTATAACGCCACGATATAATCCTTTTGAATAACTGCCTATACCACCACCACTCTGATAACATCTATGACCAATAGCGATGTAATTACCCATACCACAACCTCCATCACTGCCACTACTACTATATTCACCGCCCCCAATTTGATGGGTAAAATAAGTTTCGTACTCTGACATTTTAGCTAATGCGTTCAAAGTAAAGTGTCACTATCAACGTACTGTAATCAAATGAGATAGACTCTCCTCGTTCACTCCTTATATCTATCTCAATTGACTGAAATGACGAAGACAACAGAGGTAGATACATCGGCGGGGTATAGTTTTGAATTTGTGTTCGACCGTAAGTGTTATCCCTTGTTACGTAAGGTTGGCAGATACTACTGTAAATCATAAGCACATTCGGCAAACCATTCACAAGATTTGCTGGTCTATCACCGATGATATAGTTTTCTTTTTTACCATCACATGATATCAATTTAGCGTTTCTAAATCCTAATATCATACACATCTTTTCTGATAAGGAGAATGAGTGAATAAAGTCGGTACAGGCGCATTTAGTACTGCAGATGCATTTTACTTGGATGTACCCACCGTATTGGAGCTCGAATATGAGATGATCCTTGACATTGTCGAGATTGTTTATTTCGTGTAGAAGAGTGACAATGTCACGATAAACACCGCATTTTATCTGGCTGAAAGATTCCTTTTCTTCACTATTTTTAGAGCGTAAATTATTGTCAGCGTAAAGTGCATGCGTGGTTGTTTTTACGCATGCAACCCCCTCCTCTTTTTCTTTTATAGATATGTGTTGGAAAGTAAGAGGTATCTGTATTTTAGCAAGGCCTACACACCAATCACCATGCAAATAGAAATTTTGGGGGAGTTGTGTGATAAAATGAATGCGCGAGCGGTAGTCGAGCTTGCCAACGGCAAGTCACTAGGCTTCTCGTTAGGAAGCTCATTGGTACGCGAGCGCGCGCATCAAGAGGCTTTGAGCGCACGCACGCTCCCCGCGGTGGTCGAGCTGACCAGCGGTACGCCATTAGGCTTCCTCTCAGAAAGCTCATTGGTGCGTGAGTGCGCGTTGTAAAGGTTTTAAGTGCGCGCGTGTGCTAAGAGAGTCCGGAAAGTCGGCTATACTACTACATATCTACACTCTGGGACAAACAACAGTGGTCTCAGTTCTTTCCGGAAACTCACGGGAGGTGCACACGGGGAATGCAATAATAATACACGTAGACGGGACGGAAAAACCTAATAGGTATAATTAATTGTAGACGTTAAGATGTATTTAGATTTTTTATCTATTTTGATAAATCTTTACACTTATTCTTATATCCGTATGGATAGCTTATGTCGTCAGTTACAAACCATCGCTTAAAGTATACGGGTTCACATATTTTACATTCCGGAAGCGTGACAACGTGTAAGGATGTGCATATAGTCAGCTAGACAGATGTATGTAAAAAAAAGAAAGTAATTTACTCTTTTATAGAAAATATAATTATAATCTACTCAAACTACTGGTTATTTTGGCCATTTGAGCGTTGATGATGTCTACGCTTATCTTGACATGCTTTAACTGGGAAATTGTTAGACCAGTAAAATAACCCAAGTGAGCATGCATACGATCAATTTTTTTCGTATATGTATTTACTGTTTTAATAATATTATTCGTAATACACCACGCTATTCTATGCTCTGACCTAACTTGCGAAAGTAATTCGTTTATGCGACGATGTTTGTTCGATAATTTATTAAATTCTTTTATTAATTCACACACAAAAACTTGACGTTCGTTATTCCTGTCAATAAGCTGATCAATGACAACCTGCAGGACATCTATTCGCGTATGTAGTCGAGACTCTGCAAAATGTGTTTCTAATACTGGTATCATTTGGTGGTAGTGACTAACTACGCAGTAAATTTCTTACTATACTAATAGTAGTGGTGGTGTCAGCAGTGGTGTAGGTATTTTGTATCGATGACCAGGTATTTTCAGCAGTTGCCGCCTATAGATTGTGAGGTGTTATCTCTCTATCTCTCTCTCTCTCTCTCTCTCTCTCTCTCTCTCTTTCTCTCTCTCCCTCTCTCTCTCTCTCTCTCTCTCTCTCTCTCTCTCTCTCTCTCTTTCTGTCTCTCGCGCTCTCTCCGTGGCTACAGTTTGATGAATGGCTGTTTAACTTTGGTTTCTTTTATAAAAACCACTATGCTGTGAAACTTGACAGATTGAGGGAGTTCGTACTACACTTTGAAGTTTCCGTGGTTACTACAAGACACTGTTTGATGCCCAGCTGCTCATTCCAGGTATTTTATATAGTGCCATATAACTACGAAATTTGTCAAGTAGAGGGTTTTTTTCACTTATGGGCAGAATACAATCATTAGAAAGTCGAGTTTTCGTTGATGTTGAGAAGTATATTACACAGGATGATGAAATCTAATAACACCGTATATTTTTACGTACAATAATATAAAGCGTTTGTTCTAGCAGAATATCAATGATCCTTCAAAACATTCTCAGAGAATAGGTAATGTGATAAGTATAGAAGATTATTCACTAGTCTGCATACATAAAGTATATTCATGAAAAATTGTTAATGCATCTTCGTCAGGCGACGAAGTAATGTCGTCTTCTCTATTCTAGATACTGTTCTGGTATATATTGATGTGAGTATGACGTGTGTAAGTCATCGATTTTTTTAAATTGTTGTATTGAATCGCAAACGATTGTGTTGTAAAACTTTTGAAGTATACATAAAAAAGTTCTTATGCCACGAAAATGTTCAAATAATATTTTTGGAGATATTCGCGATCAATTGATTGAAAACACCAACAAGTAAAAAACAATAGTGGGAAGCAACCCTTCGGAGCATTAAAATAAAACACTCATCATTCGTTTAAAACAATTGGTGACGTTTCGTCCTATGAAGGGGACTTCTTCAAGCCTTTATTATGAGAGAAACAAACAATTTATACAATAAATAAAGCGTCGATACAAATATTCAAACCAATATAATCAAAGCAATAAATTATTTACCAAAATAAACAGTTAACTTAATCAAAAAAACATTGTCAATATGACAGGCGCACAGCCTGGAGTTATCACATGTCGAAGGTATGGTCAGTACTGTGTATGTCTATAGATATAATAGGTCTGTATGAAACAGCGCCGTAATACACTCTTACGTAACTTTCTGTTTGGCCGATGTTACAGTTTCCTCAGTTATCCGTATATAAGAAAATTCGCTAAATACGTATAGATATGTTCTGTGTTAAGTTACGTTAAGAGTGTATTACGGCGCTGTTTCATACAGACCTATTATATCTATAGACATACACAGTACTGACCATACCTTCGACATGTGATAACTCCAGGCTGTGCGCCTGTCATATTGACAATGTTTTTTTGATTAAGTTAACTGTTTATTTTGGTAAATAATTTATTGCTTTGATTATATTGGTTTGAATATTTGTATCGACGCTTTATTTATTGTATAAATTGTTTGTTTCTCTCATAATAAAGGCTTGAAGAGGTCCCCTCCATAGGACGAAACGTCGCCAATTGTTTTAAACGAATGATGATTGTTTTATTTTAATGCTCCGAAGGGTTGCTTCCCACTATTGTTTTTTACTTGTTGTTGTTATAATGGAGAAGAATAATAATAACTATTTGATTGAAAACACATTTCTTGTATTAGGAGAGTATGAAACCAAGAAGTTAGTTTTGGTCTGTTATTGTAACCTCAGACTAGGAATCGTGTCTTAGGCTAGTTTGGAATGAAGGAGGTAACTTCAGTACGCTAACATATACATGACTTGAGCTGTCATCCATACGTCAGATGACTAGATAACCGCAAGATAAAAGATAAGATAACAGATAATTATGAGATAAAAAAAATTTTTGGGAGTCAGGGGCATCCTAAAGAACATATATATATAGAGAGTTTAAACCGAAACAAATTGTTCATCTCTGATTTGACAGAGAACCACCCATATATATATATATATATATCTTTCTATATTATATAGTCATTTTGGCAAGACTCCCCCTACCATCACCTACCCCATCTTGGCCCCCCACCTTGTACCCACTAAATAATGTATAATTCTTTAATTTNCCACCACCTCCACCATTTTGTGTGGCAAAAAGATTTAGAGGCAATAGATTCGACCAGAAGAATTGAAATTAATTTTAAATTATATATAAATCAAAATGATAAGTTTCTGAAGCCCTAAATAAACAACTATTTAAAATGCCATTAGCAGTAGATGTTTATATTTAATATTCTGCTTCCTTCCTAAGGAAGCCTTCTAATAATAATTTTTTGAGTTTGTGTAAAAACATGTAGGAAATATGTTTTGAGGCATTTTAAGTCGAAAAATAGTGTTTTTAGAAAATGTCCGTATGGATGTGTGTGTGTGTGTGTGTGTGTGTGTGTGTGTGTGTGTGTGTGTGTGTTCGTTTGTATCGACTCTAGCTCAGCTTCTACTTACAAGGAGAGCTACTAGGCTCCGGGAAAGGAATTCCGCTAAGACTTTCAGAAATGTTTTCTGGTAATTAAAAATGAGAGAAACCAGTTGTAGTTTGATCTCATAGGCCTTTATTCGGAAGATAGCCAATATTAGTCAAATTTAACCAAACAACCTAGTTCATTCAAACGATTATAACTTCTAAGGCATAATTCCTAGAGCATCCTGTATAAAATTTACTTCAAGTACGGAAAATTTCCTATCGATTAAGGTGGTTTTTGAAACCAAAATATAGTTTTTTTTTTCAAAAAATATAACCACTGAAAGATTTTACTTAATTTTTCACGATTATTCTGTACACTATTTTCCAAATCAGAAATACGATAAAATTTTCAATAAGCTGTATCATACGAAGAAAATGATCTTTTGGCCTTTGTAATCACCTTATTTTATAGGAAATTTTCCGTTCTTGAAGTAAATTTTATACAGAATGCTCTAGGAATCATGCCTTAAAAGTTATACTCGTTTGAATTAACTAGGTTTTTTGGTTAAATTTGACTAAAATTGGCTATAACTTCTGAATAAAGGCCTATAAGATCAAACTACAACTGGTTTGTCTCATTTTTAATTACCAGAAAACATTTCTGAAAGTCTTAGCGGAATCCCTTTCCCGAAGCCTGGTAGCGCTCCTTGTTAGTGGATTACAATCCACCAGGTCTCATTTTCTTTGTTTTTACGAATACTCGACGGGATAACAGTCTGTTTTTACATTTTCTGGACCCGTTTTTTTTTAAATCGATTTTTTAGTGTTAAGATTTCAGTTTTTTCTGATAAAATTATTAGAAAAGTTGATAAAAGTAAATTGCTTAGAATGTACTTTGAAGAGAATACAATTACCTATATTTTTACTGCGGGAAATATTTTATTATATTAAAGTGAAACACTTTTTCTGCGGTTCTTCGGTCTCCGGTTCTCCGATCTCCGTTCTCTCTTTTTTAGATGTTGTAAATTTTTTTGAAAAATAAATTTTATATGATTGGTTCTTCTTTATGTTTTTTATTATTATTGGGCCTTTCAAAATAGGGCCTTACGAAATTGGGCCTTATTACGAAATGGGGCATTAATTTTTTTAGCCTTAAAATTTTTGGGCATTAATTTTTTTAGCCTTAAAATTTTTGGGCATTAACATTTTTGGGCCTTAAAATTATTTGGCATTATAAATTGAGCCCATAATATTTTTGGTCCTTAACATTTTTACGTCTTCGAAAATTTTGGAACTTACACATTTTGTAATTTAATTTTGGGTCTTACACATTTTATGATTTAAAAATTTTTGTCCTTACAAAATTGAGCTTTATAATTTATTTATTTATTTAGCTTTCTTATTTCTTTGCACAAATGATTCGGATTAGTTCACGAAACACAAAGGGAATTTTCATCTTGAAGCTATAGTGAGATTAATTCTTCTTGGAGTAAGTAATGATTTTTGTCAGTGTGCTGATTTTTAATACTTGACATTTTTAAAGCTTATTTCACTACATTCATTAGCGTGTATTCATATATTGATAAAAATACAAAAAAACTTTTGTAAGCTATAAACATTAGACCATTTCTTTGAGGATTTCATAACTTGTTAGAGGATATTTTTTACTTCAATTCTTAGTTGATACAATAGTTTAGATTAATAAGTAAAATTCTAAATTACTCTTCTTCCTTGACATTTCAAAAAACTTTGAAATTTTAATCCATAGTTCATAAGTTATTAGAAAAATTTTTAAATGTTTAAATCTTAAGTCGTGTGTTTCAATGTTATATGGTTTTAATTATTTGAATAGTTTCTGAACTATGGATTAAAAGTATATGATTAAATATGTTTTTTGAACTGTCAAGGAAGATGAGTAATTTAGAATTTTATAAAATAATGTACCTGCATGCGTATACCTGAAAAATATCAAAAACAATAACTTGACGACATCAGTTATGTTTGTTTTAGGGATTTCACAACTTTTGTAAAGAAACTACTTTTACTTGCAAATATTTTACCAAGAAAGGTTTTTTTAAGAGATTTCATTACTTTTATAGAGACTATAATACATGTATTACATTATACGGTATCAACAGTAAAAATATGTAATACTGTCCACCCTGGGCACCAGGTACCTCGGTGACCGTTGCTGTCGAGATATTTGTGTTCAACGACCCCAAAATCCCCCGAGTAACGAGTTTTGACTAATTATGTTACAAATTTACATAAAATTTGAGGAGACGACGTTAGTACTGTCCACCCTGGGCACTAGGTATCTCGGAAACCGTCGCCATAGTCATTTTCGTGTTTAGCGACCCCGAAAATCCCCGAGTATCGAGTTTCGGGTAATATTTTCTTGTACGAAAAAAAAAAAATAATTTTTACCTATTAAATCAATTACACCTATTACACCGTCAACCGGAAGTTGTTTTGGCTGATGAAAAGTGCGAGATAATGAAAAAAAAGCGGCCGAATTTCAATCTACTTTATTACATTAAAGAAATTATGATTTGTGAAAATTCTTTTTTGACGTGAAAAATAACTTTGATATCTTTCAAATTAATGCTAACAATCACATGAAATGCTACTGTAGCATTTAAAAAATAGTGTTAGAAAAAAGTAAGGTTAGAAACCTTTCAAAGAATATAATAGGGCGCGGTGCTTCCCGAAGGCTTCGTATGTACTGCGCACTTTATACTTGCCATCGTGACGCTATCGCGCCCCTTGATTTTGGATAAATATCTCCATCTGGAATCTCTGCAGTTATAATTTCATCAACTTTTTCAGGAGTATGTATTTTGTTATTTTCATCTAAAAATAATAACATATGCATATGAGGAAGTCCTATTTTTTGAAATTCGATAACATAAGTATAAGCAATAGCTTTTCCTAAAATACCTTAATAACTACCGTTTCCTTAATTCTTTAACTTTTTGTTGAAATACTTTAACAACAATATCTGGTCTATCAATTGCAGTTTCATACTTTTCTAAATTTTCAGTTATTTCCTTCTAGTTTGGATTGCATTTCATCGTTATAAATAAATCTGGCTTTCCATAACGATTTACGATAGTCATTCAATCAATATAATTTTGTTTTAAAAATCTAGCACTCTACCATAATGACAGTTTTTGGATTGCAACCATTTTTCGCGCATCGTTGTAGTTCTTTGTTGTTACCTTAAGCATCATTTTATAAGCTTTAACCTAAGGATCAGCATTTCTTATTAAACTATCTAATTGCGACTTAATAATTACGATTTTATGTCAAAATCGATGCATCACCACTATCTGATCCCGAACACTTTATAACTAAAATTTTTTCTAGTGAAAAACTATTTTAAATAGTAATAGAAAGATAAGGAAAACTGTAAACAAACAGTAATAATTTTTAGGCAGGACCGCGACACGGAAGTGCCTTATAGTTTCGAGAGCGAAAAATGTGTACCATGCGATATCTCACACAATTATCGACCAATCGGGCTGAAATTTTAGGAGAAGTCTCCTTTCGCAAAAGCTAAAAAACTATTTTTTTCTATCCCCATCCTCTACGTCGTTTTGAAATGAGGGCACAATTTGTTCGATTTTTACGCGTACTTTTGAACAAAAATTTTCGTGTTACATGATTATCTCTGAGAGACTTCAATCAATCGGGCCAAAAATTTATGTACGAACTCCTCTTATAATAGCAAGCTGACAGTTCTATTTTGGGCTTGATCCTGCATGTATAAGCAGAATGCGGTCACCTCCAAAAATCGCTAAAAACGGTTTTTTGGCTCTAACTCGAATTCTAAGCATTCTATAAAAAAAGTTAAACGGAAAAGTTGTAGATCTTTGAAAAATACAACTTTTTCCCATTAACATCAAATCATGAAAAAGCAAACTCGAGTTTACAGCACAAAATCGACTTATTACAGTTAAAAAACCAATTATTTGTCATAAAACTTTGCGGATATACGTTTTACATAAAAATGTTAAATAGAAAAGTTGTAAACATTTTCAAAATACAACTTTTTACTGTAGCAAACATTTTTTTTAACACTTTTTGACATACAACAACTCTAGAAACGATTTTTTAAACATCAAAACGCGCTATGTAAATCTTGGCTACGCTAATTAATAATATTCTTCTGTTTCAAAATAATAATATCCTCTTCAAAGTATAATTCCTTGCTGCAACTGCTTGGCATTGTTTCGTTTTATTTTGTACCTAAAAAAAAAAGGATAAAATTAAAACCAAAAAAACCTCTGCACCTAAATAATATTTAAAGTAAAACTATTTATGATCTGCATCTTAGAAGCACTGCATCTGCAAAAATATAAATTACATCAATTACATGAAATCATTCAAATTATATAGAAAATAGTGTACCTGAAAGTTACACACTAACGAAGCTTCATTATTATCGATTATCAGGCATATGACCAATGCCCTTGATCCTACTGCTCCTCATCCAGCAGACCATGATATCTCCAGTTGCAGTATGATTTAAACACTAAAAAACAAAAGAAATCATATTAAAAACTCATATCAACAAACAATTATTCAACTCACTGATCTCACCTGATAAAAAAACTGATCCGTTAATAGTAGTAAGCAGTATTGCCGGAGTCCTGATGGAGCTTTCTTCCAACTCCAACATTTTAATGACTCAGTTGCCGACACCAATATCTTCAGTCGTACTCTTGTGCATGCAGACTATGATGCCAAAAAATTCAGCATTACTTGTACTCCTAGACATACAGGAAAATATGTTACAAACTTTTTTCGCATAGTTTATATTTACAAATAAAAAACTTAGCAGTATATTGATAATAATCACTGTTAAGATACCCGTAAGCAATACAAGATTTAGAAAATCTATTTAGAAAACTTAGAACATGTATAAAGTATTTTAAATCAAAACCTATTAAAGATTCAATATTAATTGAACATACAATACGAGTCATTGTAATTTTTGGATATTACCATGTAGAATAATACAAACCCATCTCCAGAGCCGTATTAAAGTGGTTGGAGTATCCAAGAACATCAATAAATACTCCCAGCAAGCATGAATCCAGCTCCAAGATCATCTCGACATGGTTTAAGCAGCCAGCTACGCCAACCAGGCCAAGCAAGAATACGGGTCCATGGTCAATTTCATGTGGTTCAAGCAAATAGCAACGTCTCAAGGACAGCCAGAAAGTTTGAATATAGCTTGAAGATTGTTAGATCAGCCAGAAACACCAAGCAGCACGAGTAGATAATGTTGAAGTACCCAGACACGCCAATCAGCACCACTGCAGATAGAGTAAATCTAGTGATAGAGCTCATCTTGATGTAGTGGCACAAGTCAACAACCCAGCCTGCACTACTTAGATGGTATGAATCAGTTCCAGAGACACCTTGAGGGTTTTGAAGTAGCCAGCAACGCCAAACTATGAACTGACACTCACACATTGCATCGTCAGTGCCATTGTGGGTGCATCAGTTTTGAATACTTTTTGCACCGTCTTACAAAGCAACAATCGCGAGCAGCTGATCCGCGAGCGGGATCGTGGTGAGCAGAGGTTGCTTGTAAACACATATAGGCACCATAGTAGCACTTCTGTTCTGATTTTAAAACTACATATATCACTGCTGCATAGCGTCGTCGTTTCCGTTTTTAACTACGCACTCACTAATATCGCCGAAAAGTTAAACAGAGCAAAACATTGCGGTTAGCAGAAGCCGGGAGGCTATATCGAAACGTCAAAACACACGGCAGAAGGCTGCAGCGTGTGTATGTCGCCGACCAGTCGCCAGATCGATGCGCACAATGTATGCGCAGTGGTCGAGCTCGCTGCCTCGCTTCGACAGAGCCAACGAACAGCGGTTCGGCTTTGCTTAGCTGATAATAAAACTAATACTTTTTCTGCTTAAATTATGTAATAAACTATCTTTTCACAAAATTCATAACTTTAGGATGTAACGTTGCAAGAAATTGCAGCGTTCCAAGCAGCGCGAGTCCTGGACCGGGGTGGCGGCGGAGCGTCCCGAGGCCGAAAGCGTGAATGGTTTGAATATATACTTATGCGTGTGTGTGCTTTTTTTTGTTTTCTATATTCCCGAGCGAGAGCGGCGCCGAGCGCTACAGTAGGTGCGAGAGAGAGAGAGAGAGAGAGAGAGTAGGAGTTGCGACGTTGCCAGATTCAGCTAAACACGAGAGGAAGGCAGAGCAGAGTCCTGGAGGATCCCAGTCAACGGCGAAGCAGCGGGGCCAGGAGAGGGCCGAAGAAACCTAGTTTTAAGTCGGTTTATCTATGTGAACGCGAAAAGCTAATTATTAAGTGTGTGAATGTAAGCATGTATAAACGCATTCGAAACGCGCGCGCTCGCGGGGCCTAGTAGGAGACACGGGGATTCGTGGATAGCGACGGCGCGAGCGAGCCAATTAGCGGCCTCCGTTTTCGCCGGCGCGGGCCGCGAGTTTGAACAAGGAGCTGCGCTCGCTCTCTTGCCTGCCAGCTCCGGTCCTGGACGGACGTGTCCATCAACGCTCGCCAAATAAAGGTCAGTTGGTTTTCTCCTTAAACATCTTCCTCGCGGTCAGGCGTGTCGTCGAAACTCCTGGTGGAGACGACTCGAACGGGTCTAGGGTTCTGAGAGAGTTTCGTGGTAGTGTCGCGGTTTTCTTTTGTGTTGTGTGTCGAGTTATAGATTCACGGTTTTCCGCGGGTTTATCTCTCGGTTGTCTAGTTGTGGCGTGAATCGGCTTATCTTTTGTGTGGCGAAAAACCTGGTTTATCTGGCTATCTGGTGTTTGATTGCATAGGTCTGTCTTTGTGCAAGAAGCACAATTGATTTTGGTTAAAAGATCGGGAGATCGTGTTGTCCAGTGTGTCGTAGTCTAGCGTCGTTCAGTTCGGGGAAAGAGTTCGCAGAGAAGCGCATATTCGTGTAGTATAACAAAGCGGACGGCGCGTGCCAGCGGCGGTCTGGTGCAAGCGAGAGCGACAGCGGTCGCTCGTTGCAGGCAGAGCCGAGCGCAGCCGGTCAGATGCTCGTAGTATTCGTGGCTTAAACGGCTGTCCACCATCTCAGGTAGTAGAGGCACGGGCAGGGTTTAATTGGTACGCGAGGTGTGTCTGGGAAGGGTCGGCCACGTCTTGGCATTCCGGGTACAAGTAGTAACCTACGGGTGCAAGGCGCGAGCGCGGCGGGTGCATGTGTTAGAGTCGTCCGGGGATAGGCGCTGATCGTCACCCGATGCACGGATTCGGCCGGAGTGTCGCTCCTGGAGTAGGAGTGCCGGGGGGTCCGTACGACCAGCGTGTATGAGTATTTGGGTGAATGTGTTCGGCTTCGGGACAAAAATCGGCAGTTCTAGCGGTTTATCTTTACTGGTTTTGCTATATTCAGGTGTGTCTAAATAAATGAGTGATCTGTGCTGTAAAGGCGGAGTGAGAAGTTAAATAAAGAAAACAGTCACAGCATAAACCGCCCGTGTCTGCATGATTTTCCCCTTTGTTCCACCTCACCTCCTGACTAAACCCACCCGCTCACAATATCACGAACCGGCTGAGCTGCGGGAAAATCTAGTGTCGCGATCGTGCAGGCGCATGAAAAAGACCTCGCGGTCTTGACGACGAGGTCGTCTGGCGCCCCTTTGTTAAAGAGAGCCTGCACTGTCGCTAAGCTGGTGTAAACACGTGGCCAGCTCCGAGAATATCTACCTGAGCAAGTCACAGTGTTTCAAGGAACAGGATGGAATTCGGTTTGTTAAGCGTGATGTCACAGATTACATATAAACCAATGCATTTTCCATCAATAGGATAGTTCCGAATTCGGCCACTTTATGGAATTTCACGTGTATAATTTGAATTAAAGAACTATAAAAAGATAATTTTTTATAATCTTACGAAATAACAATGGGTTTATAATAACAACGCGTGGCGGGCTAGTTATATATGTTAATAATCCACATTATACAAGAAATAAATTAAATTTTGCATTAAAAAAAACCAAAATCAATTAAAATCGTATGTACACTCGGCGGTAAGGTATTCTTGCGGAACGTTTTAAACTGAATGGCAACGTCGCATGGTTTTTGACGGTACCGGCCCATATAACCTCTGCAAATCAAAAATCGTCAAAACCCTCAAAAACCGTCAAAACCCGTCAAAAATCGGGCAACATTGCCATTCACCGACAGATACACCTTAAATTGTCACAAAATAAAATATTATAATTTATTTTTATATTTGTCTTGAATTGTTTAAAAAATGTATTAAATAGTGATACCAAAATCAAAAACATTGTAAACAACAAATAACAATTTTTAGTTGCACCATATACCAGATGCAACATGTCTTCGAAGGCCAAAATCCATAATTTTCATTTTTGGAGGTACAACTAACTTACTTCTGTTCTAGTCATCGGACAGCACTCACCTTTTGCGAAAATGCTTAAAATACATGTATTTATTTTATGAATGTGGGGATTTGCAAATAAATTGAATTTAGAAAGGTTATGTGTAATTTAACAATAAAATTTGTTTAAAAATTATAAAAAATCATAATTTTTTTGTTAAATTACACACAACTTTTTTATAAGCAAATAAAAAAAATTATAAATACTAATAAAAATTTTAACCATTAATTGATCACACACAAATATTACCCTCAAAGTTTTGTAATTAATAATCACATAGATTTCGTTTAATAGTTTGTTAATTCAAAACGTTTGCTTAGACATTCTTTCAAATTATAAATATACTGTATGTAATTTACTATACGTTCCTACCGTAACATAATAAAACGTAATTAGAAATAAAATATAAATTGTTACTTTTTTGAGAATTGAAAATATATTTGTCTCTTTAATAAGTCTCATAATAAAAATTTTACAATATTAAAAACTGTCAAATTATCTTTAGTGAAAAATTCAAATCCTAAAGAATGTTTCTATGAAATATGAACATTAAAAATGTATATATAATATATGATCACCATCGAAATACAACCGAGCGAGCGTTAGCGAGAGAGGACTCTGCTGCTAGTTTATATTATCGTTTTTCGTTTTTTTTTATTGCACACCATAAAGCCCAAATCTTTGAAATTTAACTTTAACTCAAAAACTAAATTTTAAATCTTTAAAAAAAAATCATAATTATTGAAAGTTATTGGGATTATACATTTTGTTTCTCACCCTGTATACTTTGCATAATTGAAAACTGCATCGCTTATATCTCTAGCGTGCTCACAGTGGCGGGTGGGTTAAGTAATTTTAACTCCAACGTGCGGGTATATGAATGGGCTGCCCTTCGGTACTCAAAGCTATCGAAGATATGATCTTCGAATATATGCAGGATATACCGGGGGTATACCGGAGGTATAACCGGGCTATACCAGGGGTATACTGAGAATACTTGAATGTTTAAAGTCCACGAATTTATTTTTTGAAAAATAAATTCGTGGACTTAATACATAGTCCTAATAATTCCGTTTCATTTGCAGTATTCGAAGTTCTACCGCAATACAATAAATGGTTTGTGTTCAAGACACTATATGTAAATAGACAAATATTGATATATAAAAACTATCACATTTCCTTACGAAAAAAAAACGTGCCGAGATATCATGAAACGGTCACGACTTTTCTTGGTCCTGGGTGCTTTTAGATAATAAATAATTATTGATTTTAATTTAGAAAAGTAGTGAACATTTACTGCTCTGCGTCGTGATTCTGACGACAGGCCAAATATAATGAGTTTATATTGTTTTGGAATATTTTTATTTATCTAAGTATTAGTAATAATAATAAGATAGGTCCGGGATACCAGGTAGTGGAATTTTAACACAATGATAAGATTTTAATTTATAACCAAAATAGGTATATTCATATTATTGATAGGAATGAGAATATTGCTTTGATTGTTGCACATATTCAATATCACAAAATGAAATAAATTAATAAATCCGCATTGATTTTTAAAAATTAAATTAAATACGCGTTTATATGACGTTATCTAATCAGAGTGCTAATGTTACAAATAAATAAATTTTATACAGATAAGCTTAAATTGCGTTATCTGATTGGATACACAAATTATACAAGTTTTATCACGATTCGCAATAATCCTAAGTTTTTTAGAGAATGATTGTAGGTCTTTATAAGTCTTAGACTGATACGCTTAATTTGCGTTATCCTGTCCGACTAGAAATTTTTATAAGTATAATATTATTCGAAAATTTCTCTAAGTCTTTTGAAAGGAACTGAAATTGTTCTAATTCTAGGACTGAGACGCTTGAAGTTGCGATATCGTGCCTAACTTGAAAATTTTATAAGTCCTTCAAAAGTGAGAAAATATTCTAAGTGTTTTATCTACCAAGGCGTAATGGTTGCTCTTGGCAGAGACTAGTCCTCGCTTAAATTTCGCTGGAGCTAGTCTCTAGCCATAGGCCGTGCAGGTCCTTATAAAGGCTACGGAGAGAGCGGGGCTCGAGCCGCCGAAAAAACTCTCACATTCACACATCACACTAACATTCACACCTATATACAAATAACAAGTTACTGGCGCTACTGGCGTGATGTTGGGGTCCCCTGTTAGAAATAGTTCATAGAAATCGATTGAATTTTTAATCGAATTTGAAGCTATTTCTTAATCCCACTTTTTGCATTAGAGCTCGATTAAAATCGATAGAATCGATAAAAAAAAAGTCATTATAAGTCAAAAAAAGTCATTTAATAAAAGTCAATAGAATTATATACGAAAAATGACTATTAAAGTGAATAAAGGTCAATCATTGGTATGAAACATCGATTTCAATTATTGTTTTCCGTATTGAAATTTATCGACTCCTATCGATTCTATCGGTTTCAATCGAGTTCTAATACAAAAAGTGGGATTAAGATATAGCTTCAAAATCAATTCAGAATTTAATCGATCTCTATCGAGTATTTTTATCAGGGTCGGCTGCTCAGCTGTGACCCGTAGCGTCGATGGAAAGAGTGGGAGAACTCGCGTTGTAGCGTGTACTTTCGCTAAAAAAGGAGTCGTGAGACTTTAGTTTTTAGCAATTTTTAATTTATTTTTTAGTACCCTGCGGAGCTGTGTGGGGTGTTACAATCAACCGCTTGGTAGTGAGGAAACGATGTCATTTAAATGTAATTAATACAAAGATTACGTTAAATAACATTATTTTAAAGTGTTAGTAAATAGGATCTTAGGTAAAAAAGGGAGGGTGATGTCTCTTGGAGATCAGTTCAACAATTAGCTATACGAGCTAAGCAAAAAAAAAGATAGGAGAGAGAGAGAGAGATAGAGAGAGAGGGAGGGAGGGAGAGAGAGAGGGAGGGAGTGAGAGAGAGATTTAATTATATATATATATATATATACTAGTGGGGCTTCGCCCCCCTGCTCGCTCCGCTCGCCAACCCCCCATTTCAGTTTCTGTGACACTAAGACACTGCGTTTGAATGATTTTTACACTTAGATACTAAAAATCACGGTGCGAACTACCTAGACTTCGTTATCAGCCACCTTGTACACCTCTCTCATATGATTTATTTATCCAGACACAAAAAACCATGTAGCGCACCACCTAGCCCTTGTCACCAGTCACTCTGTACACCTAGACACCACCCTCGAATGATTTTCACACCTAGACACTAAAAACTATACAAAAATGTATTTATTAATTTTGTTCTGTAAGTTGAATCTTCGATAATATTTGTTATTTAGATAATTGTGAATTCAATAATATTATATATGAAGTCATAGAACTTTTCTTACCTTTCGATTTAACAAATTTAAAATTGCATTTTGAAGTTTGAATCTGACAAAGAAAAGTTACGAGAAGCAGATTGATTATTTGGGATGAAGCTTCTATGATTTCCTAAAAAGCTCTAGAAATAGTTGATTTAACTTTACGTGATCTATGTGATACCAACATTCCTTTTGGAAATAAATTAATAGTTTTGGGAGGAGACTTTCGGCAAATTCTACCGTTGTAAAATAGTTTAGTAGAACTATTATAATAGCAGAACTATAAAAAGCGTCATACCTTTGGTTACACTTCATATTTTAAAATTAAACATAAATATGCGTTCACTTGATAGAACATTTTTCAAAATTATTATTAGAAGTAGGAGAGGAAAGATACAAAAATTTAGTATTCCCGAAAAATGGAAAACAATTGATATATGTACAAAAATCTTTGGTCACAGCATAAATTTTTCACTTAATAGCGTAATATCACTTCTCACAATGAATTACCTTATTTTTTGAATAATAAAATCTTAAATCAAATGGAAGGAGAGGTAAAAACGTATTACAGTGTTGATACTGCAACCTATCAAGGTGTTGATAAATCTGACGATACATTTACATAAATTTTCCTGTCGAAATTATTAAATAGCATTCGCGAAGGATTGCCACCTCATGAACTTCATTTAAAAATTGGGGGCTATTTTATGTTAATAAGAAACTTGAGTATAACAGACGGTTGTGTAATGGCACGCGATTAAAAATTACCAAACTATTTAAGTACACATTGAAGCTGAAATTATAACTGGGGGAAAAATCGGAATAAAGTTTTCATACCTAGAATTACTTAAATACTGGAAATTTATCTCATGCCAATTATTTTATACAGAAAACAATTTCTTTTAGTCTTAGCGTTGCTATGACTATTAATAAATCTCAAGGACAAAGTTTCGATATGTAGGAATATACTTAAAAAAAAACCGTTATTTTCTCATGGACAATTGTATGTTATCATTATCTAGAATCTGCAAAGATTCCTAATCGATTGTTTATTCAAATGAAAGTGTGAAAACAATTCAGAAATAGAAAATATAGTGTGGCAATGAAATTTTCGAGTAGAGCATATATATATTTTAAAAAAAATATTTAATAAAAAAAAATCACTTGTTCTATTTAAATGATAGCAATTCATACAATAATTAGAAAATGGGAATGGATCAACCTCGAAATTCTTTAGTTCCAATAGAAAACGAAGGCACATTGGAAACCTTTTGGCAAGCATTAAATACATCAAATGAACAACATGATGTAGGAACAAAGTTAAATTATTGAACGTTAGTCAAATGATTTGGTGAAGAGAATACAGACGAAAACGATTAAAAAGATTACATTTACACAATCAATTTTTGAAATATATTCGTGACGAAGTACAAATAACTCAACATTTACAAGTTGACGAATTCCAACTGAAACTACATTGACTATTCAATCGATTTTAAAGTGTCGTAGTTTAGAACACATTATCTGCTTCTCAGGTAACTTGAAAAATGATAGTGCAGCTTAGGTTGAATATTATTAATATAGCTAAACATTCTAATCATATGAATCAAATTAATCGTATGTAGAATGAAGTAAAATATTATTTCACAAATTATTTATCGATAATTCACAATTATCTAAATAACAAATATATCAAATTCATTTACTGAACAAAATTAATATTCGTTCATTTTCTCAAATATTATTTTCAAAAAAAAGTAAAAATTCCTAATATCATTCGAAAACCGTTTTTTAGAACCTTTTCATACACAATACAACACAAAAACAGTACAGAACAGGCACACAAACAACCATTAGCAAATATAGTAAGTTAATTTTGTATTATTACAGGACATGATGTAATAATACTTAGTTATTTAAATATGTAACGATTATGTACACTTTTACATGAAAATGTTGTAATTTAAAATGTACCTTGTCAAAAATCATATTTTTTGAACAGGTGTTTAATTATATAAACATGTGTACGCTTACAAATTTTTTTTTTCAAAAACTTTTTCAAAGTAAAAGTGATGCTGTAGGACGGAGGATGGTATGAGGTGGAGTCTTAGGGGAGGAGGATTGGTATCTAAGATCCCGTGGTTATAGGCTCAGGCGATGATTCCACGGTTTTTTTTTTAGATTATTGTATACAAATTTTAATTGATAAAAATGATCAGTATTAATAATTTCCTTTTTGAATAGATTGAAAAATATTATTTTTAATATATTATCTTTACAATTAAATATTTCCTTTTTGAATGCATTATATTTAGAACATAATTCCTTTTTAACATAACCATAATTTTGTATAATTTCATCATGTCATGAAATTCTATGAAATTATCGCAATTTTTATTCATAAAATAAAAAAAAAAACAAAAAAAATCAACGTGCCTGAAGTATGTTGTATTATATATAACTAAAATTAATATGCTCTGACAGTACCCTTGGTGGTGTGGAAAACTGTCTATAATAGTACATAGTTATTTTCTATTTCTAATAATAATTTTGCACTTTTTCCTGACCTAACGTACGCTGTGCGTTATTTGGTGAAGAATAGGTAGGTGGGGGCTGGTGGGGGTTGGTGGGGGTCTGGTGGGGGCTTGGTGGCGGGGTGGTTGGGGGGTTAGGTGGGGGGTTGGTGGGGGCGGTGGTGGAGGCTGGTGGGGGTGGTGGGGGTCTTTAAGGCATTTCAAAAATCACATAAAAACGAAACAATTTTACGTTATTTGATGGGGGGTCATGGTGGGGGGGTGGTGGGGGGGAGTCTTGCCAAAATGACTATATAATATAGGAAGATATATATTTATTTATTTATTTATTTAGCCAGAAAAGAAAAATACAGAGATATTATAATACACTCCGAATTCCCGCAAAGATAAACAAGGTTATCTGATCGCACTGGCATTATAATTATACAAAAAAAAAAAATATAAAAATAACTTAAAACTAAAACTTAACCTATATTTACACAAAAAATAGTAGCCTCCATTCTACTTTTCTCTTATTATTATCGGCATTACATGCACATAAAGATTTTTATATTCAACAAATTAAATACAGCAATATTTCCATATATAAACTATTTTAAATATCAACAATTTGATTTAATCCACTCCTTAATTCTTTTTAATTGACTGGGTTTGCCTATATCTAGTACTTTCAAATCGTTTAGCAGTGAATTAAACGTTGAGATAACTTTTATATAACTATTTTTATCGCTTATTCGCTTTTTATTTATAGGTACAATTATGCTCTTATATCTAGTAATACTCTTTGAGTTATGGTATTGTGTTTTGAGATCATGATAGTAGAGTTTTAAAGCCTCTAGAGTAAACAGTTTTTCAAGATTTAGAGGGTTATTTTGCGTGACAAAATTAGGGTCAAGTCACAGCTCTTGCATCGGGCCACAAGCTTCCCCCACCGCTTTGCACCGTTTACCACTACCACCGCCATTGGCTGGGATTTGCTCGGCGTGACACCGAACCTCAATAAAAAGTGTACGCTTCAAGATAGTGTTTTATTCACTTTATTCAACAACAACAATAACAAAAACTTCATCAACATGGCTAAAGCTATCTTGCTTGCAAACCAGGAGAAGCAAGATGTTGTTACCGACGAAAAATTCAACAGTAAGAGAAGTGGGCATTCAATGGAATAAGAAATATTGTAATGTGTGTGTAAATCAGCGTTATCGACGCTTAGAAAGTGTATTGAATGAAATTAACGAGTGCAAAAGTTTGTTAAGCGACGAACTTGTTGAAATTTTAACTTTGTATGACTGTCATAATAATAAAAGAAGTTCGATACTACTAAAAACATAGTTGTTGAAAACAGAAAATATTTATAAGGAATTATTATTAAAAAATTCGCATTGAAAAATTTTTGTATTTTTGATAATTATTTCTAAATGATTTTTATTGAAATGATAGTACTTCATAGTGACGTTTATTACGATGAAATTTACAATATTTTCTGTAATCACAATGCTAAAAAAATATAAATAAATACAAATTTTATTTACATAATTTTGCTTTAAAAATTGTTCTACCTACACCACCCTCACAAGTCCTCAATTATTTAAATTATATAAAGATACACTGTACATGTCAAAGTTGAGTACAAACTAAAATTCATTTTAAACTTCTTGTTTTTGTTACGTAAGCAGGTGTGTATGCGCGGTCGTAGGTGCGAGTAACTAAGTTCCGATTTCCGTGTACTTATGTCCTTTATTCGTCTAGCTCCGAGAGTGAGCAGTGAGCAAGGTCTGTTCTGGTTGACTGCTCCTTGGTAACTGCCGTTGCGCTCCGCACCGGACATACGTTATCGCTAAGAAATAAGGCGAGCCCGACGCGGGGACTCGGGATACTCCCAATCCACGAGCCAGAGCCAACGTTGTTGTGCCGAGCAGTGTGACGCTTGCACCGTCAGCACTGTACGTGCGGTTTTCCATCGTAGGAATCGACGTGCGCCGAGGTGCAGCACTTCACACGCCCAAAGCAGCGGTCAACGCCGACTCTGGCATTGTAGATTCGCGAAACCCAGATTTTTGAAAAATACCATAAAATATAATTACAGGTGTGTGTGTGTGTGTGTGCNTACCATAAAATATAATTACAGGTGTGTGTGTGTGTGTGTGCGTGTGTGTGTGTGTGTGTGTGTGTGTGTGTGGTCTACAGGCAAAACAAAATAAGTCCACTGTTCGCGAAAATCAAGATAACGATGGATTTTATATCTTGAAACAGTCCCTTATCAGGTGAAAATGTCTGGGGTTGCCAAAAGGTTGCCCTAATGCTAAGATACACTCAAGAAATAAGTCCATTAGTCCAGTTTTCCGATTTTGTTCTCGACAAAATGACATAAGTCTACTTCCAAATAAGTTTTTTATGTAGTGGTAGCTTCTCTGGGACTTGGTTTTGTTGATTTATAACAAAACATTTCCTTGAAACCCGTTTCCGGACATTCCAAAGGTTATTTCGGGGAAAAAACCAATTATCGATCTAAATTCAGTAAGTACTAAAATAAAAAAACAAAAAATAAATGGGTGGCTTTTTCGAACTCGAAAGTTCATGGCCTCACAACGTATCGTGTTGTGTTTCTAGATGAATTTTAGCGTTCGAAAGTTTCCAGGGTAGACTCATCACACCTACGCCTTTCTCAAACCCGGTGTCGTGAGTAAGATTTCCATTGGATCTGAAAAAACTGATCGCGCTGATGGAGGCTCGAACCCACGACCCCTTGACCGGGAGGCAGGTGGTTTACCACGGAGCCATCGCCGGTCTATTCAGTAAGTACTGGGGGAACAAAAACAATAATGGACTTATGTCCTTTAGTTTTGCAGTTATGGACTTGTAGACTGGAAGTAGAATTGTATGATTGTTTTAAGAACTCATCCGAACAACATTGTATAGCTGGTGTGACAATTGTCTCTATTAATAATATGAATGATATTAATTGATAATATATCGTCGCTCCCTACGATGAGTAGCACTGTTAACATTTTCCAGCTAAGAGTAGCACTGTTGAGATTTCCCGCGAAGAATAGCACTACTCAGATTCATTTTCTTCAAAAAGAGTCATTATTTTTTAAAGAAAAACAAAAATTATTCAGACAAAGCTAATAAAATTGAAATATTCTTCTAATTGCCGAACAATTTTAAAAAATTTCCAAATTTTAAACTATTTTATCGTAAGTGTAATTTTTAATTAATTTTCAGTTTTAAAGTTCTGATAAAATTGTTTAGAATTTGGAAATTTTTTAAAATTGTTCGGCAATTAGAAGAATATTTCTATTTTGTTAGCTTTGTCTGAATAATTTGTGTTTTTCTTAAAAAAAATAATGAATCTTTTCGAAGAAAATGAATCTGAGTAGTGCTATTCTTCGCGGGAAATCTCAACAGTGCTACTCTTAGCTGGAAAATGTTAACAGTGCTACTCATCGTAGGGAGCGACGATATAGAAGTATACATATATTATTTGAAGGCTAAAAAAAGGATTGATAATTTCGACGCTTTCGTCATTGGCTGCTGCAGATGAATAGATGTGTCATCTGATTGGTCAACAATCGGAAGTCGAGGCGTCGAATTGTTGAATTGTGCAATTCATGTACGCTGGCGTGCCTGCACGTACACGAATGCTAGGGTCCTAATTTTCTTCGTTTAGTTTATTTGACGACTGGATTTCACTACGCGCCGGCGTGCCTGCATGTATGTGGTGTTGCAAGTTGCAAACTGTGCAAACCGGCGTACCTGGACAGGTGCTATTGGACTTAGGTCCGCCATTTTTGTAACTCTCCATGTGCGCTGGCGTGCCTGCGCGCACATGGAAGAATTTTGTTGCCCGTTACTGATGTACTTGTGCAGCTGGTTCAATGACTCTGAGCCATGCTTGTTGTGAGCCTGGTAACTCCAGAATGCTCGTAGCCTGAGCATGTTCTCTGGGTTGTGGAGTGGGTTGCCGATTCCATTTTATGTCGACCATGGGTTGTTTGTGCGGGCGTGCAGAGTATGGCATGGCCTGTGCTTGTTGTGTCTCATCTGTTGAGTTGTTCAGCTAGATGGGTCTGAAAACTTTCTCAAACAGATTAGTAGACGGGACCCCTCGGGGATTATAAATTTCCATAATACCAAGGCAGCAATAATCATCCTGATTACCGAATAAATGCTTGTATATGTGTAATGTTTGAACGAGTTGAAATCTTTATTAGTATCTCTATACTTTGACAACTTTTTCGCTTTCTCTATAATCTCATGAAAGCTAGTGCTGGTTTTAGGAGAATCTATAAGAATACCAT
Source organism: Pteromalus puparum (assembly GCA_012977825.3). NCBI lineage: Eukaryota > Metazoa > Arthropoda > Insecta > Hymenoptera > Pteromalidae > Pteromalus > Pteromalus puparum. Next base: position 24,445,715 of record CM053170.1, read on the forward strand.
GTAGATTCCTTGCTCTTTGCAAAATGTCAGATTCTACAACGTGTCGGATTAGGCTAGAAAAGTTTTGTACCCTCGCATATTTGAAAATAATTGAGGTTAGATTTAGATTTTTTTTATGAAAAGCAGTTTCGGATGTATTGATCACGGGATGCAGTCAATCTTGCATAGCTAGTGTGTGCAGTCCGCCTTGGTTTGAGCCGCGGAATACCTGCTTTTCTTATCTCTACTACTTCGTGTACTGATTTCGGACATTGTATAAAAAGGATTTCTGTTCGCGCGGTTGAGAATCTTGTTCTTTACTGGTAGCCTACGAAGGCCATCTCTACTACTTCGTGTACTGATTTCGGACATTGTATAAAAAGGGTTTCTGTTCGCGCGGTTGAGAATCTTGTTTTTTACTTGTAGCCTACGGAGGTCAGGTAGCTCTGGATGATACTCATTGTTGGATGTGCCCAAACCAAAATTTACTTTTCTACAGAGACATATGAGCGATGCCCGGACATAAACTCTACGGAGACTTCGGTTAACTCCTGATTCGCCTTAGATTCAATGCTGCTGAACTATATTATCATTAATAAATATAAAACACCTGTTAATATGGGTTCCAAAATATACGCATGAGTTGATATTAATGCTTAGTTAATTGGTACTTTGGTGAATTTGTTTATACAAGGGTATCTGTATGGCGTTGCCATGACAAACGCAGAACTTTTGAGGAAATAAAACTCATTGTGACATCTACATGTTAGGTGATGGGTGTGTATACGTGTGGAGTACATGTCACACAAAAAAACGATGAACTGTATTGATATGGTGTGTTTGAGGGGCGGGGTGAGGGTCGTTAACGAATCACGAAGTGTCCTAGTTCACTTCGTTTTCTCCCAAACAAACACGTGATTTGTTTTTTATTTTTTTAAAAGTTGGCTCTAAAGATTGTGCGTTAAATATTAACGACTAAAGAAGATGATGATGGTTGTTGACTATGCCTCGTTAGTACGAGTTGTTATATGGTATTTTAGTCAAACGATGAGGGGGTATAACTGGTTATTGGAGAAGAGTCAATGTCAGCTGGCTAAAAAGTAGACACAAATGCGTTATCAATTTACTTGAGCGCAGAGTTTATGCAAACTTCTAAGTTATGTTTAAATAACAGATGTGGGGTAGAAAAGTGCTCTCTATATCTATTTTCTACTGCTTGTATCAGATTAATGTCAGAATTGAGACAAATGTATAATTGATTTACTTGAACAAAAGTTAATAGGAACTACAGGTTTGTGATTAAATAACAGGATGTGAGGTGGAGAATCCTCACAGTCTCATATATGTTAAAATAACAAAGCTGGCACAAACTCAAAGTAAAAGAAGACATAATAAAAGGTATTGAAATGTGTGGGAGTGTGGAACTAGAAGATATAGTGCAGAAATAAGGTCTCTTTAATGGTAGGGTGAGCTTGGTTTAATTTTTGAAAATCTGTAGAGTTCATCTTGTTTATGTAATTTTGATTTTAAAGAGCTAAATCTCTGAATCTATAGAGCGCTTAAAGTGAACCTTCTACAATTGCATTCTTAAATTCCAAATCTCTTGAATAAAAGGTGGTTTGTTTTATGTGACATTAATGTAATCGACATAGTGTTAGTTTTAATCGACGCACGAGACGCAGAAAAAGCTAGTCTCGATCGCGACTCTCGTGCAACATCCGCATGCGCTTATCGCTTTGTAAGTTTTAGGTGAATCGAGCCTCGGTGACGACAGCTACGTAGCATTCGGCTCTTTTCAGCTACAGCCTCGATATAAAAAGGGCGGCTGTCTGAATAAAGCAATGCTAATCGAGATAGTATTCACGCACAGTTATTGCTTCCTCCTAGAGGAAGCTTTGTAGTAGTAAAATTTTTACTTTCGCTAAAACGTCATATAAACATATTTTGAGATGTTTAAAGTTCGAATTACGTGTTTTTAGGAAATGTCCGTATGGATGTGTGTGTGAGTGAGTGTGTGTGTGTGTGTGTGTGTGTGTGTGTGTGTGTGTGTGTGTGTGTGTGTGTGGGTGTGTGTGTGTGTGTGTGTGTGTGTGTGCGTGTGTATGTATACCGTAATATTTCTGGAACTACTTCTTTAATATCAATCAAATTTGACATGCATATCTATTTTTGGATTCTGAATTCGGGAAAAACATTTATTTTTTAATTTTTTCAATTACTTTTTTATTATGGCCATTTTTTGATTTTTTAAAAACACTATTCCGCGTTTTTTTCAATTATCCCAGTATTACGAACAATTTAGCTAAAATGCATTTGAAAGATAATAAAATTATCTACTTTTTCCCGTTTGGTCCTCGGGGTCGACGGCTCCGTTCGGTAAATAAAATGAAAAAGGTGATTTTTTTTAAATTCATATCTCTGAAATTAAACATCATAACCTCGCGAAAAAAATCATGTTGATGGGTCACGTGTCAAATAATATTTCATTAACATTTTAAGTGTTGAGTCATAAAGTAACTTTATTCCCTCATTTGCGGAAACAAGTACTTTATTTCCGTAAATGAGGGAGTAAAATTTTAAATTAAAAAAATTTTCAATTTTCTAATAAAAGAAAAAAAAATAAATTTCAGAAACTTTTGAAAATTTTTGAAAATTTCATTTATATTGACTTAAGTCCCACTTTTCAAGAGAATAAAATGACTACACAGTTAAGTCGTGAATAAAGTTCTATATGCAACACGGGACTAAAGTCGATTATTCCCTCGGGTGAAGACTGCCCGAAAACCCACCCGCGGGAATAATCATCGACTTTAGTCTCTTGTTACATAATGTACCATTAGATTTGTATTTAGCTTGAACTAGATTCATAACCGCGATGGTTTGCAATTAGGATGGATTGCTGATCAGTTCATTAACATATTTCATGTATGTGATGAAAATTTCAGTATTTTTAGGGGGGAAGCTAGAAAGAGTGCGTGGCCTCTGTCCAAAGACCAGTTCGTGAGGGATGAAGTAAGAAGCCTCATGTTCTGTGCAATTGAAGGTATGTTACATACTGCCACCCATTTGCCCTAGTCGTTTTTGTTCTCAATGTACTTTTTAAGATATTCTGTAAGTGCATAGTGCATCCTTTCTATACCCCCATTCGATTGAGGATGTTACGCAATGGAGAAATACTTGTCAATTCGGGAGATTTTCGCAAATTAATCAAGTAACTTATTTTGGAAGTGGGCGCCTTGGTCTTTTACCAGGGCAACTGGAAGTCTGAAGTAGCAGATGGCCTTGTCAGTGAAGGCTCTAGCGACTTCTTTGGCTGTTGCCCTTTTGACCTAGATTATTTGGTGAGCCAGTCTTGCACCTTTAATATGTATTTAAAACCTCCCTCTGTCTCTTGCAGAGGTCCATAAAAGTCCATGGACAGCTTCTGAAATAGCTTCAAGGGTGTGTCCGTGATGTTAAGCGGTATACAGGTTTTGACTCTCACCAATTTGTTGGTTTAACACTGACAGCAACCGATGACAAATCGGCGAACGTCTTGGCGCATGTAGCGTCATTAGCCACTTTGCTGTAAGTTTTCTTAATGCCGCGATGGCCTCCTAAGGTTGCTTCATGGTATTCCTTCAGGAATTTATACCTGTGCCTTACTGGGGGTGCTACCAGTAGCGGTGTGAAGTGGTTGCCAGTTAAGTGCAAGTGTATATAGTCTGTGGAGGCGTTGGCGATGATACGCCAGAAGTTCAATTCTCCATGACTTTGGTAGTAATGTACGCAAATGTTCTGGTTGAACTCTCTAGAGAAGATGAAGACACAATCTGCGTCGCCACAATAGTTCTAGTGTCTCATTTGGACATCCGCAATGTCTAAAGGCACTTGAGTACGCTATTGCGCTCTCAACCAAAGTACGGAATGTCTTAGGGCCATGCATTTTATTAAGAAGTAAAATAAGCAATTGCCATGGGGTTGAGGCGGTATATTTATATAGCGCTCAAAATTCAGGTCAGGGATAGCACACTTAATGTTGTGTTTCATTACCCTGAACCTGCCTATGTGTGAGCTTTCAGAGGGAACAGAAACTACCCTGTGTTCTGCCCTTTTGTCGGCATTCCAAGGAACATACACGAAATAATCAAAGTGTTTAAGGGGGGGCACCTTTAAACTCTGAAAAGTAAACTTCTTAAAAAAAAAAAAAAAAAAAATGGGTGTCTTTTTCGAACTCGAAAGTTTATGGCCTCACAACGTATCGTGTTGTGTTTCTAGATGAATTTGAGCGTTCGAAAGTTTCCAGGGTAGGCTCATCACACCTACGCCTTTCTCAAACCCGGTGTCGTGAGTAAGATTTCCATCGAATCTGAAAAGAAGTGATCGCGCTGATGGGGGCTCGAACCCACGACCCCTTGACCGGGAGGCAGGTGGTTTATCACGGAGCCATCGCCGGTCTAAACTTCTTATAAATAATAACAAAAATAAATTATAATTGTTATGTAATTTTTATACTAATATTAGGTTATATTACCTGTATTTTTACCATGGTGAATCCATATTAGCACCTACTTACCCATGGCGACTCTCCGTATACTGTTTTGAGCATTTTGGCACTGTCCGTAAACTATTTATGCCACATTCATTTTCATAAAAGATTTTCTAAGCATTCAAATCGAAATCCCTTCATTCATACCAAAACTATAAGTGTACAAAGCATGCTCCTAAAATTTTAGCCCAATCAAACCATCTGGTCACATGGAATTCTACGGACAGTGCCAAAATGCTCAAAACAGTATACGGAGAGTCGCCATGGGTAAGTAGGTGCTAATATGGATTCACCATGGTAAAAATACAGGTAATATAACCTAATATTAGTATAAAAATTACATAACAATTATAATTTATTGTTGTTATTATTTATAAGAAGTTTATTTTTCAGAGTTTAAAGGTGGTGTGCCCCCTTAATCGATTGTATGGGGTTGCTTTAATGGGAAAATAGATCATCTATTATAGAATTCTCATTCGGGACGGGTTTATGGTCTGTTAGTGAGTCCTGGTCATTCGCAAGGTCTATTTCTACTACAGTTGTGTGCTCATTTTTGTCTCTGACAGCGTGTTTATCAGCGTAGAAACCACTGACTGTGGTCAGGCTGTACGACTGAGACGCATCACCTGACAACTCACTAGCAGACTCATTGGACATAAGTAGAGACCTGCCGTTGTTTTTGTTTCATGCGCTTCTACTGAGAACAGAAGCGCGAGGAACATCAGGACTAAACCCATTGGTTTTGGTATCATGTTTGGAGGTAAAAGCTTCCCATACATCGATATGTACTTCGTTTCTGCTCTTGATTTGCTGCCTAACTAGGTTTACTCTTAGTTTGGCACTAAATTTTCCGCCGCAGGAGAAATTTTGTCCTGGCTAGTTGGTATACGTTGGGCTGGTGGTTCTTGACTCATGATTCTCAACGGAGGTTGAGGATCACCAGGCTTTCCAGAGATTATAAGAGGCAAAGGTTCAGGTATTTTAGAGGGTAAGTGTGATGAATTCGACCTCTGAGGTGGTGAGTTAATGACCTCCACCTCAGGTTGATTATTGACAGGGACACTTTGATTCTTGTACTCCGATTGTGGTAATTTGTTAGCTACATTGGGAGTATCTTTGATAATTTCTAGTGATGGAATGCCCGTGACCCCATGTTTTGGCTCCTCTGCAGTAATGTTAAATTTGGCAGGGATTCTATTCACCGTGTTGGGTTTTAAAGGATTGAGTTTTCTCTGTGTCCTCTGACTAGTTTTTTGTCGAGGAATAGGGTCTCTACCAGATTGTGTGATTTTAATTTCTTGGGCTTAATCGGTCTTTTTCTGTGTTTTGTTTTCCGGTTCTTCCGGAGACTTGTTGAATATGTTGGATTTCTGGAGTAGATTAGTATCGTCCACAGGCTACAGCGGCTTTGCCTGCATTGATGTCTTTTAGGGCTTTGCTGTGTTGGATTGATTCAGAGAGTACTGTTTTGATATACGAACGTTCATTTGCACTTAATCTGAACTCTTCCTTGTTTAGTTTGGAGAGATGAAGATTTGTCAAAATGCAGGCGAAGTGAATGTGGTCCTTGTAATCTAAGAAATACTATATTTTGAGTTCTCTTTCAAGAAGAGTTACATTATGGGTATGTCAACCAGATCTGCTTTAATATTCTGTAAGGCCTTACATAAGTAAAAGCCGTTAAATGAGTTTCTGACAGCTAAGAATTCTTCTTTCTTGTAGATTACGGAATTGTCGGAAATTCTTTCCTTATCAGAGCTATCGAGGTTTGTGGACTCTAATGAGAGAGCATCGAAATCATCTTTTGTCTTTTTGTTTGTGCGTTTTGTCCGGACCACTCGCGCTTTGAACATGCAAGCTAGTGGCCGAATTTCGTCAAGACCACTATTCTCTTTTTCTTGCCTGTCTGCTAATTCATAAAATTGAGCGGGAGGCAGTTCTGGATTTTCTTTACCCAATTCTATCACAGTATTGCGTGATAGAGCATCTGAATTGGCATTGTATTTGCCGGGTTTATATACGATGTCAAAGTCATAACCTCTAAGCGCAGCCTTCAGTTTGTTAAACCTGATGTCTAGCTTCTTGGCGATATGGAAATGCTTTAATGGCTCATGATCAGTGACGACCGTGAAACTTTTCCATATATGTAATGCCAGAACTGTTCTTTGGCAAAAACCACTGCCAGCAACTCTTTATCATAGGTCGGGTAGCGAAACTCGCTACCCTTTAGTGGTTTTGAGGCATAGGCACATGGTCTGTCCTGATCTAACCTCCCCTGCCTAAGTACTGCCCCTAGGCTGTAATCTGAAGCATCAGTTGTTATGATAAAGGGTTCATCTAGATTTGGATTGTCCAACAATGGCTCAGAGCAGAGAATTTCCTTCATTCTGTCAAACGCAGATTGATGTTCTTCTTGCCAATGGAACTTCACACCTTTATGTAGAAGGCGTGTGAGAGGTAAAGCTATCTCTGTTGCATTTGGAATGCACATTTCATAGCAATTCCACAATCCCAAAAGTTGTCTGACCTGCTTGATAGTGGTCAGAGTAGAATACTCCTTGACTGCTTTTAGTTTGCTGGGGTAAACACGTATGTTGCCTTCTCCCACAATGTGTCCCAAAATTTTGGCTTCTCGTTTGAGAAATTGTCACTTTTCGGGTTCCACCATTAGGTTGGCTTGTTTGAGTCGTTGCATGACTCCTTTAAATCTAATTTCATGCTCTTGGAGATTGCTTCCGAAGATCATGATATCATCTAAGTAAATGACTACTTCCTGAGATTGAAGTCCTGCCATGTCCAAGGACACGGCTCTAAGAAAGGTATTAGTGGGTTCCTTAAATCCCATAGCCATACGAGTTTATTCGTATTGTTGACAGCCATTGGGACCGACAGGAGTGCTAAAGGCAGTGTGTTTGTCGAGTGCAGGTGCATAGGAATTTGGTGCAAGCCTTGCTTCAGATACATTACGGTAATGATCTGAGCACTGGCTAGTTGCTGAAGGATGTTACTAGTAGAGGAAGTGGGCCACGCACTGCCCTTCGTTTCTTTATTAAGATCACTGAAGTCAGTGACTAATCTCTATCTTTGCTCCCCATCAGGCCCTGGATTTTTAAGAACAATGCAAAGATTGCTGCTAAAATCCGAATTAGATGGGGCAACAACGCCCTGTTAATAGAATTTACTACTTCCTTTAATATATTTTCACGTATGACTCTCGCATAGCTGTATCTTTTGGAGCGAATCGGTTTGTCTGTTTTTAGTTTAATAATGTGTTGTATAATATTAGTCGCGGGTAAGGGGTTCCCCATCAAGACCGAAAGCCCCAGAGAACTTTTTTTTACTTCTAAGAGTATTCTGGAAATTGAAAATAAACGGTCCAAATTTTGTGCAGAGATCTGTGCAGAGATCCGTGCAGAAATCTTTGCAGAGATCTATGCACATATCTCTGCAGATTATTTTCGTAACGGATATGTTGGTTTCTTTCATGTGAGTCCTGCCGGTTATCATTAAGGGGACGGATACACCTTAAAATGTCAAAAAATTAAAAAATTGAATTTTGTATTAATAATTATGTTAAATTGTTTAAAAAATTGTTTAAACAATAGTGTACACTTAGAAACATTGTACAAAACCAAAAACAATGTCTATAAATGTCATATACCAGGTACAACAAGTCTTCGAAGCCCCGAATTCCTGATTTTCATTTTGACAGCTACCGCAGACTTACTTCAGATTTCGGCTTCGAAGGGCACTTCTACTTTAATAGAAATACTTAAAATACACATATTTAGGTTATGAATGTGGGAATTTGAAAAACAATTCCCATTGAAATTGAAATTGAAAAACTAAACGAATTTAAACAATTTAACATAATTATTAATACAAAATTCAATTTTTTAATTTTTTGGCATTGTAAGGTGTATCCGTCCCCTTAAGTAACCGATGTTATCCCAATTTCTGTTATTATTGTGTAACCAGATGAGCACCGCAGCTCATACTCGTAAGCGCGAAAACCGCTTCACTGCGTCGAATGGCCCAACGCGCGCGNGCCCGGGGGGGGGGGGGGGGGGGGGAGAAGCAGCACAACGACGCGCCTGTCGCCGCGGGTCAGACAGCATTCGGTCTTTTTCGTGTTAGCACGTGTTTTTCGAGGGACTCGCGAGATACGCGTCGGCAACGAGAGCCTGTGCCAAAGCCGAGAACGAGAGTGAGAGAGAGAGAGAGATTAGATTAGATTAGATAAGGCTTTATTTGCCTTCGCGGCAAAATGATAAATAGATAATATATACATAAAAATTTACACAGAATACACAGAAAACATAAAAGAATACACGCAGAGAGAGAGAGAGAGAGAGAGAGAGAGAGAGAGAGAGAGAGAGAGAGAGAGAGAGCATCGCCACCATCCACGTTACTTCGCCTTGAAGGAAGGACGACCGCGGCCTAGCTTCAACCCTGCAAACCTGTAAGTGTGCAAGCGGCCAGTGTTTGTTATGCGCGATTGTGTGCGTGCAGCGTGCGTTTATTCGTACAACGACGAGGCAGCGGCCCGTCGGAAGATGCGCGACCTTCTCGCGAATTCTTGTGTTCGGCGTTGCGAGTAATAGCGCTTTCACAGTGGCGGGTGGGTTAAGTAATTTTAACTCCGACGTGCGGGTACATGGCAATTGTCGAGGCTACGTTAGAGAAGTGTCGTTTTGTCTTCAAGACTCAAGTGTGAAACCATACTTGCCAGGTCAATAATTCAAAACCTGAAAATACCGACATAATGTTTAAGTATCACAACATATGCTTGGTTCGATGCTCTCGGTGAAAGGCTATATCGATGTACCTGCGAATCGCCGCAAGCATAAAGCAAGATTTGCATTTTTATTTCGAGTAAGTGCTGCCCCTGTGTACAGTATTGGGTGTGCCTTCGTTTATTTGGGCGCTCGAGGTTACCTCAGATATACTGATATCTTGCGTCAGCATTCGCAAGCAGCGGCAGCGACTCCGGCGGTGCTCATACGGCTGCCCTCGGACCTCATGTACTCGAAGGTATCTTCGAGTATACCGAGGATATACCGAGGATATGGTGAGGATATATACCGAGGGTACCCAAGGATATACTGAGGACACCCGAGGGTATACCAAGGATATCCGAGGGTACCTGAGAGTATCCGAGGGTATCCGAGGTTACCTGCAAGTATCTGAGAGTATCCGAGGATACCTGTGAGTATCTGAGAGTATCCGAGGATACCTGCGAGTATCTGAGAGTATCCGAGGATACCTGCAAGTATCTGAGAGTGAAACGGTCACGTCTTTTCTCGGTCCTGTATTCTTTTAATATATATATATATACTAGTGATTTTATTCTTGAAAAGAGGTGAACATTTACTGCTCTGCGTCGTGATTCCGACGACTGGCCAAGTATAATGAGTTTATATTGTTTTGTTAAATATTTTAAATATTTAAATAAGTAAAATTTATAATAATAGGGTAGGTCCGGGATACGAGGTAGTGAAAATTTACACAATAATAAGACTATGATTTTAACAACATAAATATATTCAAATTATTAATAGAATTTAGAATATTGCATTGATTATTGCATATATTCTATATCACAAGATGAAATAAATTAATAAATCCGCTATTGATTTTTACAAACGAAAATATAATCCGATACGCTTAATTTGCGTTATCTGATTTATTCGAAGTTTTACAAATGTTTGATAATTAGTGAAATTTTTCTAAGTCCAAGACTGATACGCTTAAAGTTGCGATATCTTGCTTGACTAGAAAATTTTTATAAGTATAAGAATATTTAGAAATTTCTCTGAGTCTTTTTGAAATGAACTGAAATTTTTCTGAGTCTAAGACTGATACGCTCTAATTGCGATATCGTTGCCTGACTAGAAAATTTTATAAGTCCTTCAAAAGTGAGAAAATATTCTAAGTTCTTTCTACCAAGGCGTTATGGTTGCTCTTGGAAGGACTAGTGCGCTGATAATTGCGCTGGAGCTAGTGCCTGGTCAAAGGCCGCGCAGGTCCTTATAAAGGCTACAGAGAGGGCGGGGCTCGAGCCGCCGAAAAAACTCTCACATACAAATAGACACATATACATTCACACCTATATACAAAAACCATTCATACTAGCGTACGGAGATGCGCGCGTTGCGCCGCTGTTGCGTCATCTCCCACTCTCACGCTGCGCTCGCCGCTGCGCTACACATATAGATATACGCGCTCGCTGCTGCCGCGGAGTGACTTCTGCTGCCGCCGCTACTGTCTGATGGCGTTGCTGTTGTTGCTTGTAGCTGGCTGATCAGCTGTGGCCCTGAGCGTTGATGAGAACAGTGGGAGAGTACGCTTATTTGCGTGTATTTTTTCTAAAAAACAAGTCGCGAGACTTTAGTTTTTTATAATTTTAAATGTAAAACCCTGTGGAGGTGGTGTGGGGTGTTACAAGAGTATCCGAGGGTATCCGAGGTATATGATTTACTCTCTACACATCGTAGACTATAAGACAACGGGGCGGCAAGTAAGCATTAAAAGAATCATTTTGAAAAGTACAACCATTGAAACGGTCACGACTTTTCTCGGTCCTGTAGTAATGTAGATTTATGCAAAAAATATGTAATTTAATGATTTTACAAGAGAAAAGCAGTGAATGTTTGCTAGTATGTGTCGTCTTTCTGACAGCAGACTAAATAGAATGATTTTATTTAATATTTATATTACTTAGTCAGGTCCGGGATACGAGGTAGTGGAAATTAACACAATAATAAGACTATGATTTTAACAACATAAATATATTCAAATATAATTGAGAATATTGGCTTGATTGTTGCATATATTCAATATCACAAAATGAAATAAATTAATAAATCCGCTGTTGATTTTTACAAACGAAAATATAAACAGATACGCTTAAGGGGGTCTCAAACCCATTTCTGCGATTTTACCGACCTTGCGGACGGTAGTGCAGGTAGTGCTTATAATAACCTCTGGCGCCATCTGGCGTCAACCACTAGAAAAATTTGCAATATCGAAACTCACACTGCGTGTTGCCGTACACGCAGATTTCATATAACGAAAAATGCCTATACATAATGATCTGTATTTCGTATATACATCACACGTGTTTCGACTACACGAATTTTTTACAATAAAATAACTGTGCATTTCGCATATACACGCGTGTTTCGAATACACGCTTTTTATACTATAAACATTAATAAATAATTACGTGTATTTCGCATATACACACGTGTTTCGAATACACGCTTTTCTTATGACAAAAAACTAATTTTGAGATGTGCAATTTTTTTTCCAGAAATTTGAAAAAAATGAGTTTATGTATAAATGATGCATTGTATAAAGTTGAAACTTGGTATAAAAGCCCTTGTTATGCCTTTCAACAATTTATACAGTTTAGTGACTTAAGCGTAACCAGAAGATCTAGTTTGTTCTAAATTGTCGCTTTTAGCGCAAGTGTTTTCGAACAAAGTAGATCATCTGATTGTAGTAAGTGCATTAAACTGCTGAAATATAGTGAAATACATTACGAGGGCTTATTATATCAAGTTTCACGTGTATACAATGCACCACTTTTGAGATATGCAATTTTAGTCAAAGAAATTTTTAAAAAAATTGAGTTTATGTACAAGTGATGCAATGTTTAAACTTGAAACTTGGTATGCAAGCCCCTGTTATATATTTCAACATATTTATACAGTATAGTGACTTAAGTGTAACCAGAAGATCTAGTTCGTTCTAATTATACGCTTTTGGCGCAAGTGTTTTCGAACAAAATAGATCTTTTGGTTACACTTAAGTCACTAAACTGTATAAATATGTTGAAATACATAACACAGGCTTGCATATCAAGTTTCAAGTGTATATGTTACATGAGGTTTGAGATATACAATTTTTAACCACACAAATCTTAAAAACTTAAATTTATATAGATGTGCTATATCATCATATAGACTTGCGACAAAATTTTGGCCTGCAAAAAGCTTTGGAAGGAACAAGAAGCGTCAGAAGCTACTTAATTAGCCGTATAAAAGGAGATGTACTAGTATAAGCAGCAAGTTGATCTTGGTCGAGGACCAGTAGGGAATCCTGAACATACAGCTGTTGCAGGAGTTGCTTGTATTGCAGCAGCAGCAGTTGACCAAGCTCGAGTAGCAGCAGCAGCAAAAGTTGTATGAATATAAGCAGCAAAAGCTGCACACACAGCAGTCGCAGCAGTGGCCCCTGAATATGCAGCTGGAGTACACTGTGGACCAGTAACTCCAGCAGCACTGGACTCCGTACTAGTAACAGCAGACCCTGGTCGAGGACCTACTGTAGATCCTTGATGTACAGCTGTAGAATGTATACCAGCAACTTCCAACTTCAGGGTCGTCTACAGATGATTGAAACAGGTCAGCAAAGCTAACCAGGCCAGCAAACAGCGTGATTTCAGCTCCAGGGTTGTCTTCTGATGATTGAAATGGGCCTGCAACGCTAACCTGTCCAACAAACAGCGTGAATCTGGTTCCAAGGTCATCCTCAGATGACTGAAGCCTCCAGCAACCCCACCCAGTAGCACCAGAGAGCGTGAACTTGGTTCCATGGTCGTCCTCAGATGTTCGAAGCCTCCAGCAACGCCAGCCAGTACCACCAGTGAGTGTGAACATGGTTCCAAGGTCCTCCTCAGCTGATTGAAGCCTTCAGCAACGCCAGCCATCACCACCAAAGAGCGTGAACCTGGTTTCAGAGTCGTCTCCAGATAACTGAAGCGTCTCGAAACGCCAACCAGCGTCAGTAGCAGCAGACAGTTTTTATTCAGCTCCAGAGTCAACTTGTTTGTAGCCGTCAATGCCAACCTATAATGCACAGACAGTGTAAATCAGCTATAGAGTCATCTACACATAATAAAACCACGTAATCACTGATTTCACTGCACATAACACAAGAAATACTTGTGAATTTTGAGTGTCGACGAATCTTCATCCAGACAGTATGTCGGAGGAAGGTATCAGCACAGCCGTAGAAGTAGCAGCACAAACAGTGATAGTCGATCCACATCTAGAATGCATCTTGAAAGTTGAATGTATACGCAGAAGTGGAAGCAGCAAGAGCACCAGCAGCAGCAACAGAAGCAGACACCAAAACAAGGGATAACCTCCAAGTGCAAAAAGTCAAGTTTCTTGCTGGAGTTGCGTATTTTCCTCTACTGCAGCACTCCTTGACGGATTGACACTCACACACTGCATCGTAGCTGATATTCCGGAGCATCACTTTTATATACTTCTCGCACTGCATTAGAAGTAAACGAAGCACTGGCGAGTCTCGCCGTGAGCAGCAGATCCGCGAGCGAGATCGCGCTGAGCGGAGGCTGCTTGAAAACATATGCGCTTTTGATTAGCACACTAACACTGCTGTATCGCGTCGACGTGCTGCACTTATACAATTAATACCTTTGAATAACTTGAAGTTGAACCGAACGAGCGAAGGCCGGGATGCAGCTTCAAAACGTCAAAACACAAGGCACGGCTGGCGAGTGGCGGCTGCGTGAACGTGTCGCCGCAGACGCCAGTAGGTCCCCAGATCGACGCGCACAATGTATGCGCAGTCGTCGTACTCACTTCGCCAGAGCCGCGGACAGAGCAACGAACAGCTGTTCGGCATCGCTTGGATGATAATAAAACTTTTTTTTTTTTGTTCAAATTATGGAAAACCAAGACATAGTTGCCCTTTCTCTCATCATTTTATATCTATGTGCAAAGTTTCAAGTCGATCTGTCAACGCATATAAAAATGGCATTTGAACGAAATTTTCAACATGCACACGCTGCAGCTACTGATTTTTGTTCAAATGCCATTTGTTAACGCATTTAAATATTGACTTGAAACTTTGCATTGTGGTAGATGATTCCGAGACGAAGGGCAACTATGTCTTGGTTTTTGATAATTCACCGTATTTATTTAGTTTCAAGCAATTTTCTACCGAGTACTCGTTCTATCGACTCGGTCGGTAAAAATTGGGTTTGAGACCCCCTTAATTTGCGTTATCTGATTTATTCGAAGTTTTACAAATGTTTGATAATTTGATAAATTTTTTGAAGTCTAAGACAGATACGCGTTAAATTGCGTTATCGTGCCTGACTCGTAAATTTTATAAGTATAATATTATTTAAAAATTTCTCTAAGTCTTTTTGAAAGGAACTGAAATTATTCTAAGTCTAAGACTAATACGCTTAACGTTGCGATATCTTGCTTAACTAGAAAATTGTATAAGTCCTTCAAAAGTGAGAAAATATTCTAAGTATTTTTACTACCCACGCTGAATGGTTGCTCTTGATAGGACTAGTGCGCTGATAATTGCGCTGGAGCAAGTGCCTGGCCATAGGCCGCGCAGGTCCTTATATAGGCTACGGAGAGAGCGGGACTCGAGCCGCCGAAAAAACGCTTACATACAAATATATACACACACATTCACACCTATGTACAAAAACCATTCATACAAGCATACGGAGATGCGCGCGCCGCGCCGCCGCTACGTCATCTTCCCACTCTCACGCAGTGCACGCCGCACCGCTCGCTGCGCTACATATATAGATATACGCGCTCGTTGCTACCGCTGGGTATATCTATACCGCGCTCGCTGCTGCCGCTGCCGCGTCGTGACTTCCGCTGCCGCCGCTACTGCCTGATGGCGCTGCTGTTGTTGCTTGCAGCTGGCTGATCAGCTGTGGCCCGGAATGTCGGTGTAAAGAGTGGGGCAGAGTTACAGGCGCGAATATTTGCTAAAATAAAGTCAAACGACTTTAGTTTTTTGTAATTTTAAATTGAAAACCCTGCGGAGCTAGTGTGGGGTGTTACACCATCTTATTTTTTGTAAACTAGTTAGCAGATTCTAGCTTACCTGCACTGACAAAAATCATTTCTTACTCTAAGCAGAATTAGTCTCACTATAGCTTCAAGATGAAAATCCGCTTTGTGTTAATGATTCTTTTATATACTTAGGAGGAATTTACTTGAATTTTTTATATTTATAATTTTGCTAATTTCTTTGCACGAAATGATTCGGATTAGTTTTAGAAAATTCAGATTAGATGTGGGAGAATCATGAAACACAAAGCGGATTTTCATCTTGAAATTATCGTAAGATTGATTCTTCTTAGAGTAAGTAAAAAATTCAGTGTGCTGACTTTTAACACTTGACATTTTTAAAACTGATTTCACTACATTCATTAGCGTATATTGATAAAAATACAGAAAAACATTTTTAAGCTATAAAAACTAGACAATTTCTTAAAGGATTTCATGACTTTTTAGAAGAGAAATCATAATTATAATACTAAGATACAAATTGGTGAGCGATGGACACGATACTTATAATTGCCAACATTTTACCTTGTAAAAGGTATTTTTTTTTAACTGATTTCATAACTTTTTAATGAGTTTGAAAAAGACTTATAAAGAAATGTTTTTGACCCAAACAATCTCTTAAGAGGATGTTACTTAACATTGTCACTTTTTACGATAACTAGCACAATTCTGATTTCCAACAAAGACTGGGACAACTCAAAATTTTTGCTTTTTTTGTTAGTAAAGTAATTGTTGTAAGGCAAACGGAAAAATATAGAGTTGCACTACTCTTTGTTAAAAATCTGAGTTATCCTAGTCTTCGTAAGATGCGGCGATAGGAGAGATGCGCCCAGTGTGGAACTAATTAGAAAATTTCGCTATAACTTTCGATTAAGACCTTAAAAATCGCTTAATTTCCTCGTCACAATCACTTATATGCCGAGGTTGAAACAGCTGTAACGGAAGAAGGAAGATCTCGTAATTTATTTTTGACTCTAGAGGAATAATTGAACGTATGAGGTCTTGGAGTTCGACGTATCTAGTTGCCGTTAAGGAGCCTCTGGTATAAAAGTCGAATGACCAGCCACGGAGGCCGTCCTTGTAACCGACGGGTTTGTCTTAGAGGACAAGTGGAGAGAGCTCGTGAAGTTGAAGACAAGCTTAAAGTGACCGCCGAACTCACTATCGGTCTCGATCTTAACATCACAGTCCAGTATGTTCTGATGGTGCGATTTGTCGATTCAGTGTCTAGTCCATCGTTGTTATAGCCGGTGGTCCTGCACTGATCTCTGATCCAGCGCACTTGTGTGGATATTCTATATCTTCATACGAAATTCACACGTCGTATCTGCAACGATCCACGCAAGTTTTCGCTTATCGTCCTCGAAGTCCTCGTCATTTTCCTCGTCCCCGGACTCGCTGAGATCGTTGCTATAGTTGCATTTCTCGAATTCGTTCTTGAGCTGTGGGAGAACAAGAAGACCTCGTAGTCTTCGGTTAATTTCGGGGAAACAAGCGTTATGAGGTCGTGGAAGACGAGTACAGTCGAGATCTTATCTATTAGAGCAATTTCTGTTGCCTTTGTGTATGGTTCTGGTGCAAGTGTAATGGAATCCTCAATTCCATTACGCACATAAACACGATAAAATAGAAAAGACTATACGCGCAAGGGTATCTCTAATTCCTCGGCGCACATAAGCTCGATATAATGAAAAATAAAGTAATTACACGCGTACACACAAATACATACGTATACACTCATGACGCGACGCCATCGCAGCAACCACATGCTGAGAAAAGAGGCCGCACATGGCCAAAATAAACTAAGAAGCGGCAGCCAGTGTGCATCTAAATCGACTACCGTAAAAATGGCAGTTTCCGCAAAATTAACACAGACATTAGACCAAAACGCAAAACAAACAAGTTAATGAACGAACCTCATAAATACCGCGATACTCTGCAAACGATGACATGCATAAAAATGAAATACATCAGGCGGATGATTTTGGATTTACAACCGAACGAGAGCAAGCAGCGAGAAGCCTTACACGCGCACTCTCAACGAGCACGCAGGCGACGAAAGCAGCGGGAGAGCAAGTTACGAACTGGATTCCCCAAATTAGAAGTAATAAAACTAAGTTTTTATGAGTTGACCTGTCGCAGCTCCATTAGAACGAGTGTCGTAAGAATGCTTCATATTAGCCTCTCCAAAAAAGGGAATGAGGAAAAATACAAGAAGCTAGTATATAAAGCCCGGGAGAAAAGGATGAGCATCTTCAGTCTGCATCTAAACTCGAGTCACTATCGAACTGCTGCCAGTCGTCAGACCAACATTTAAAAGTTCAGTAGTGAACAAGTTATACTAGTGAGCATCGAGCCAGTGAAGTTCCCATACAGCAGAATATCGAGGGACTTAGTCAAAATCGACAGTACATATAGTGAACAGTTACACACGTCCTCACGTCATCAAGACGTCATCTCAGAATGACCATCCTCTCATCTCGGAAAGAAAACAGACGCATCAAGGCGCCCATCTGTCTGCACCTGCTTGCCATTGAGGAGAGAAGCTGAGAGCCGACGGCCCATCGACAGCCCGACCGCACTGAACCACCGACGCAAGGCTCCAAGGCGCCAAGGACCTACAGCTCCAACCTCCTGCTGGCGCGCATCTTCAAATACACACACACACTTACATATTTCAAGGTACTATTCTCTATTTTTATTCAAGTAAATAAACGTAGAAGTGCTGTAGAATTCTAACACCGTGTAAAGTGATTTCGTTATTCGGCTCGCTTCCTCGGAAGGCAGTGACCGCGTCTGCGGTAGCCAAAAGGGATTTCCTTCAAGACTAATAGTAACTTAAGATAGGAGCTCGGCACAACGTAAAGATATTGGTGGGTTGCGCTCATTTGGACGTAACACAAGCCAAAATGGTCGTTGAGTTTAAAATTGCGCCGACACGATATTCGTCCAACGCTAGTAACGAAAACTTGGCAAAGTTAAAGTTGAGCTTAGATTATCCGCGCATCATGCACACTGTCGACTCGCTCTCTATATGTCGCAGTCCAGCAAGTCATAGTTTGCAGTCTATCGATGTGAGCCAGGGGTGTCAAGCATGCTACTGTGTTTACTCTCTGCGTACCTAGCATTCACGTACACGTCGTGTTTGTTACAATCTCTTTACATGCGACAAATTAAGTGCATGAATTGCTAGCGAGCGCTTAGCGTTTATATTAGACACAAATTTTTGTCGGGGGGTATGCTATCGGTGACCATCACGTGATGCTGGTGAGCGTCAGTACCAGTGATAGGCTTGCACTTGTTGCAGGGTGTCGTGGGTACGCTGAGCTTGATGCTGTACGTTTTTGTCACTGCCGATCTCTTGGAGAAGCGTCGGCTCCTCCTCGTGCTTACTCGATGGAATCGTTGTCGAAATCACATCCCGCCACGAACTCATTCTCGGGCTCGTTGTCTAACGCGCTGCCCATCAGGAGCCACTATATTGCTGTTGTTCGGTCTTGAGTGCGAAGTCGAAATATTGCTTGCTGTCCGTCAAAGCGGCTACGACGAATTCGACTACATCGATGACATGTGAGGCATATAACCGAGTTCAGGTTGACTATGATCGAGGCGGCATCACGTTCAGGTTAAAATTAAAGTTGCTGTAACGGAAGATTAATAAATTAGCAAATGAGCTTATGGGAGAAGAAGATCGGGGTATACAAGCGGTGAGAAGTTGAAGCAGAGCTTGGGATGTCCGCCGATCACGCTGTTGATTTCGCTGTTAGTGCCGCAGGCCAGCATGTTTTATAGAGTAATTGGTCGGTGCCCCCTCTTCAGTCCATCGACGTGCATGAGCCAAGGGTCCCAGGATGATGGATAATCCCTGATTCAGCACGCTGATGTGTCCATACTCTCTCAAACGTACACATGTCGTGTCTGTATCTGCACTGGTGATCCATGCTGGTGCTTAAGTCGTCCTGAAGAAACGCAAATCTATTTCAGAGCAGTAGCCGGACAGACAACAGAATGCAAAGTTGTTCGTGTCTACTAGTCCTGAACTCACACCACAGTCCACACACTGGCGCACATGCACGTATATACTAACCTCGTGGTCCTAAATGACGTTGACACTAACACTTGAGCTGCAAAACGATCTGTACTTTCGTTAACACTGCCGTTTGCCTAATACGTTTCCGGGGAAAGGTTAGGTGCACCTGGGGATTTTCAGCAAACTATAGTGCGGCTGCACCATAAGGTTAACAGCCAAGTGAGCATAACTGATGAGTATAGAGGATCACAGGTTCTACGTGCCTACGTCCTACATACACTCTGCGTAGGGATGTAGAGCCATTGATAGTTATATATGGATCTGGCTAACTCGTGGATGCACTTCGTCTGCTCCGTATGCTAGGCTCCCTACTACAACACAGCAATCTGATTCGTCAGACTGTACTTAGGTATAATTACTTAAAGCATGCTCCGCTCCATCTACTCTGTGCGTTTGGCGGGCAACTCTCTCTGTCGATCTTTTATAGGTAGGTATAAAATATCAGCTCTCTGCAGTGCGACGCTGTGCCTCCCAACACAGGTGCGCAACACCTAGCACCTCCGTAGGCACTAGGATTTCTTTATTTCGCGGGATTTTACACGACGTATGGGATCGCCGATCGCCGACGTATGGGAGTATGCTGGGGAGAGGTGGGAAACAGGAAAGAAGTCAAACACAAACAACACTTTATTCACTTTTCTGCACATGTATTTCGCCCAGCCCTTCCCTACAACGTGGTGGCCTTAGCCGCCCACGCAAAGTAGCCACGCAGGGCCCGCAGATACTCGCACACTCCTCACACACTCGCACATTCCGCACACACACACTCTGCCACGCTGTAGTCCTGAGGCTCTCACCTCTGAACACAGCTGACCCTCTCTCTCTCTCTCTCTCTCTCTCTCTCTCTCTCTCTGGTTCTCGCTACCCAGTGCGTTACCCAGAGCAAGGTTTTGCTCGTCCTGTTCTCTATTTATGGAGTAATCAGTTAAACTGCCACTCTTATCATCTGTTTTACAAATGTTTGATAATTAGAGAAATTTGTTGAAGTCTAGGACAGATACGCGTTAAATTGCATTATCGTGCCTGACTCGTAAATTTTATAAGTATATGAATTTTCGGAAATTTCTCCAAGTCTTTTTGAAAGGAACTGAAATTATTCTAAGTCTAAGACTGATGACGCTTAAAGTTGCGATATCTTGCTTGACTAGAAAATTGTATAAGTCCTTCAAAAGTGAGAAAATATTCTAAGTATTTTTACTACCATGGCGTAATGGTTGCTCTTGGTAGGACTAGTGCGCTGATAATTGCGCTGGAGCTAGTGACTGGCCATAGGCCGCGCAGGTCCTTATACGAGCCGCCGAAAAAACTCTTACATACAAATATATACACACACATTCACACCTATATACAAAACCCATTCATACAAGCATACGAAGATGCGCGCGCCGCGCCGCCGCTACGTCATCTTCCCACTCTCACGCAGTGCACGCCGCACCGCTCGCTGCGCTACATGTATAGATATACGCGCTCGCTGCTGCCTCTGAGTATTGCTATATCGCGCTCGCTGCTGCCGCTGCCGCGTGGTGACTCCCGCTGCCGCCGCTACTGCCTGATGGCGCTGCTGTTGTTGCTTGCAGCTGGCTGATCAGCTGTGGCCCGGAGTGTCGGTGTAAAGAGTGGGGCAGAGTTAGACTTTAGTCGATCAGGCTAAAACTTTGTGTGCAAACTCCCCTCACCACCAGAACCTGATGGTTCTATTTTCAGCTTAATCCCGCACATGCACGCAGAATGCGGCCACCTCCAAAAATCGCTAAAAACGGCTTTTTGGCTCTAACTCGAATTCTAAGCATTCTGCCAAAATAAGTTAAATAAATAGAAAAGTTGTAGATCTTTGAACAATACAACTTTTTCTCATTAACAACAAATCATGAAAATGCTTATAACTCGAGTTTACAGCCCAAAATCGATTTTTTACAACCGATTTTTTACCAATTATTTACAATAAAACTTTGAGGCTTTAAGTTGTGCATAAAAATGTTAAATGTAAAAGTTTTAGGATCAGTGAAGCCGATCCGAGTATTACTTGGCATCATATAACGACGTACGTACGCTATGATAATTATATCTTTTAAGCTGAATCAGTAAAATTCACTTCCGAAATTTAAGTGTATTATTATACTGAACTAGAAAAACCTAAATTCAATAAGGAAATTCGCTTAGATTGAAGAAAAGCTCTAAGTAGCTTACTACATCTCTCTAAACTATGGTGAATTCCTAAACAATCAATTTTCTAATTGAAATCCTACAAACGAAATATTATCCTTTTGAAAACTGCGATACAGCAGTGTTGTATTATTTATCTGAAATTACAATAAAATAAAATTAAAATAAGGTTTATTTTAAGAATCGGTCTACAAACAAAAATAAATAATTGATACAAATACAAGTAAGTTGCCCATTTTCCAGTAGTTTTGATGGTTGTTAAAAGAATACCAATCAGCACTTGGCCACAATGTTGAGAAACTAGAAAACAAAAAAAAAACATTAGAAATTTATACTCACAAATAATTATTCAAATCACTGATCTTACCTAATAAAAATACTCATCCATCAATATAGCAGTATCGTAGTAGTATAGTAGTGCACGGGTCTTAAATGAAGTTACGTTCCAACTCCAAGATTTTGATAGCTTAGTTATCAGCACCATCAGTATCCTTAGATTGACTCTGGTAGACGCAGTAGACCATAATACAACAAATGCAGAATTGTTTATACACCTAGACATACAGAAAAATATTACAAAATCATACTCATAAATAATTATTGAGCGATTCAGACCACTGATCTCTGCTTAAAATTTAAAACAAGGCAGCTTTTAAGTATGTATGCCGTCAAACAACATGAGTAGTACCCCGGCACCATGGAGAGTAAACAAAACTGACCTTGACCCCCCACCCGAGCT
Organism: Pteromalus puparum; assembly: GCA_012977825.3. Taxonomy (NCBI): domain Eukaryota; kingdom Metazoa; phylum Arthropoda; class Insecta; order Hymenoptera; family Pteromalidae; genus Pteromalus; species Pteromalus puparum. Next base: position 24,468,076 of record CM053170.1, read on the forward strand.
AGTGAGAGGTCAAGGTCAAGATTGTTTACTCTCCATGGTGCCATTTGTACTTTGGAGAGAGAGAACCCCCACTCTCGCTGTCTATCCAAAGTGCCTCTGATGGTTCAAGGCACTTTGGAGAGACCCCCCCCACCTTACCCTGTTTTTATCCAAAGTGTCTCGGAGTTATCAAGACACTTTGGAGAGCGTCGGAGTGACTTCTTGAGGTGTTGCTTCCCCGACGGTTGACTGACGACTGGTGTACGATGCGGGAGGGGTGGTTTCCGTTACTACTATGCCTCCTTCGCACATACTCAGCATATTACCCTTTCCATTTCGGGTAGAGCCCTCCCTTCCCTTCTCCACTCCTTAACGCACTTTTGTGTGTGTTTGTGTGTGTGTGTGTGTGTGTGTGTGTGTGTGTGTGTGTGTCATATGTGTGTGTATGTGTGTTTTAAAACTAGAATGAATATGAAGGATTACTGGATAGGTGGTGTTGGTTAGAGTAACACGGTAAGTGAGTACAAGTATTATATATTTAACAATTATATTTATTCATGAAAACTTAAACTAAATACAATTATGATCATTTATCCTTATATACGGTTGTATTTAAGTACGCAACTAGATTATATAAATGTAGATTAATAAATTCATAAATAATAATATAAATATCTTCTATAGCTAAGTGTATATTTTTATCTTTTAACAATTTATCTATCTTATCTACAAGCGATTGATCAAAATTTCTCATTGCACACTCAACATTATATGCGGTGAAGTATGTGTACTGAGAATTTTCGCTATTCATCAATTTTTCTTTGCTATAGTCACCCACCTCTCTCACAATAATCTCTATAGCTTCTTTAACCTTCAATAAATACTTAATTCTATGATCTATTATTTTAGACAATGCCTTCAATCTGTCAAAGGTCACTCTTTTAAATACAAGCGAAGGCTTACGTTGTCGTTTTGCTTTAGGCTCCTTACTGTCCTCGGCCTCCTCCATCACCAATTCAAACGCCCGATCCGAGTAGCTGATCATGAATCTTATGGTAAACCCAGTAATGGTGATTCGTTGATCCAGCATTTCTTCCTCACTGTATGCCTGGAAGTATCGGTCAATCTCGTCAAACTGCTCCCGGAACTGTATCCAGGTGGCGAGCGGCAAGGATAGACCGTAAAACTCCTGATTACTCAGTCGGACAACAGGGTTAAAGTCGCCAGAGCCGACGGAGGTATTTTCAAGTCCTACGTGAATAATTTTCCCGTAGGAGTTGTTCAAGCCAAACACCATTGGTAGGATTTGATGGCAGCGATACTTGCTGACCTGAGTCTCCTGGGCCTGACTATCAGCGTGCTGTCTCTTCTGTCCAGCCATCTTCTTCCTCTGAGAGCAAACTTCCTTACTAGTTTCTTACGGGCGAGAGAGAACTGTGGTCTCTGTGCTGCAACGCATTCAGCTTATATTCAAAATTGGTGGTTTTGGTGGGGTTAGTGAGACCAATTAAAACCAGCCTATCTGGTGGTGGGGGACCAATAGAATCACTGATTCTGTAGTGGGGAGCCAATAGAAATCTGCTGTGGTGACATTTTTGAAAACCAATGCTAACTAAAATATCTTGTTACACCGTCGTTTCACATAACATTTTCACAATATTACATTACAACCTGTCAGCAAATTTTTCAGCTATCTGATCATTTTTTCTCAAGTTTGATGAGAAATTTTGGAGGAATCGTTGCATACCCAAGCCATTAATCATATAATACAGAAACATGATGCAATATTTACCACAAGTATCAGAAAAACTGCTTTGTAATCGAATATTATTCCACCGTATACTCTTACAATTTCTCTGGATTCGACTTATGTGATCGGGAATGTATGGCGATCTGCCAAAACTATCAAAATACCATCCAACGCCACTCTCCGACACATATATTGCCACCCAATGCGAACCACGCCTCTTGTGACTCTCCGTATTAAACACAAAGCCACTTGGTTTTACCCACGTTATCGGAATTCGATCTGCCGGATACACTCCAACCGCATGAAAGCTCATTTTTCGCAACTTCTGAAGAATATCCAGCGAATTCATTTTTACAGAGGTAGAAGGGTGGTGAGAAGGGGCGTTCTGCTGATGTAACAATATCACTTCCACTACCACGGGTGTTTAACCAAAGTTTTAACTTATAGGCGTTGTTGAGTGCACAGGTATACTTGAGTGAGCAGTGTTTAATAGAGTGCTGCATACAATACCTCTCACTGTAAGGTAATCTATGAAAAGTCGGACACTCGTGCTCACGCTCCAAATTGATGATTTCTCGTGTGGTGATCTTATTCAGCAGTTCTGCCTTCTCCTCTCCTCGCACGTAAATTTTATTCGCTCTCTTGCAAATATCGTGTAAACTTTTATAAAATTTTTTCAGCGATACATCCCCATCATACCAATCCAGACCATGATGATGCAGAGTCAGCCAATTATTCTCTCTTAAAATATCTTTCTTTAAGAATCTCGTATTACAAGTAGGTGCGATAATCCAATGTGCTGTAATATCTTTATCTAACACTACCAAGCCCGCTTCTTTCGGTACAACACGGCCTTTGTTGTCCTTGAAAAACTGCAAATCAATAACTAGATCCATTTTCACTTGTCTGCACAGCTCAAGAAACAAGTATCGACTGACACGAGCCCCGTGTTGGTGAGCGGTTTTATTTGGTTTTTCAAGGAGCGCCATCTAACCTCAACCACTGTAGTCGACCAAAACTTGTCGAGACGAGTCAATTTCCAACAGATTGTCGTACTCAGCATAAATTATGCAATTCACAACACTGTCTAATGCGTCATCAAATCTCACATCAATCCTCACACTACCTCTTCTAATTAAATTCCAATGGGTATCGTTGTTGGCTGATAAGTCAGGCGTCAAATCGAATGCAAAAAGGCAGTACCCATTTGGGTATGCATCGCGTGATATCGAATTGCCGGCATTTGAAAAATGTACACCCGTACCCGAGAAGAGTGTGTGATACGCATCCACATACATCTTTGTTTTTTTGAAGTCAGGCTGTAGTGGTTTCGAGGGGACTTGTACACCGTCCACAAACAAACACAAAAAATTAATATTGAAATTTTTAAAATTGAACGGATTGAGTTTTGTATCGCCGTTGTAAGCCTTATTCTCAATAAATCCAATGATTATTCTTTTCGGTAATTGACCTAGTATGACATTATCTATCGACTGGCCATGCACACCGCTGTTTAGGGTTACATTTTTCACCTCTACACGCGTAAGCGGATATTTTGCTGTGGTTTTAGAAAGCATTTTTTCATGAGCCAATGCAATGCCTGAGTTAACCTTTACGCGACGAACAAACAGTGTCGCCTCGGATATGTGCACTGTATATGCAGAATTGGAATCCATTAGACAAAAGCTGTCACGAGAGCGCACAAGACGTACACGTACCTCAACACCACCAAGTAGCAATCTATCCATATTTAACACGTCTACGTGTAAGTAACCTAATAAATCAATTTTATTGTCAGTCATAACTGCTTGCCGTCTAACGAAACCAGCATTACCGGCATCAGCGTTATCCATTTTGCCGGCTGTGTCCTCATACCACAAGACACTGCTCAAGTGTGAATTTTTTGCCGCTGGTCCGTAATTTAATAACGTCTCAATGTACGATCTGTATGCGTAGGCATTATTTGGTGGTGATACAGGTTTCTGATTAAAAAATACATCCACTTGATTGAACAGTGAATGCATAAAATTATTTACAGGGCCGACGGGTGGTGCTGTCGCATCCTTCTCTAGTGGTGCCATTGGCGTTATATTTACACGTAGACTCAGCATTGTATGCGCTAAATCTAGATATTCACAGTTGCCAGGGATCGTAAATTCTATTGGCGCTTGATCAGTGAGTGACGAGATTGGTTTATACTGCACCCAATGAGAGCCCTCAATGACCGTCTGTGTTGGTGGTAATTCAAAGAGTGACAACTCCGACTTCAACGAGTCACAAGAGTCAGTGTGTAAAAAAGCCATGTTTTTGCCTGGTATAGAGTAAGTAGGTATATTGTTTGAAGAGAGAGACTTTTTAGCTGACAAAGATATCCTTAGCTACTGCTGACGATGCTGTTTTAGTTGTAGATTTCTTCCTCTTTTTCTTCTTTTTCTGAGTAGTTGGCACGCTCCTACCAGCTCCACGACTAAAACCTGACTGCGTTTTTTGCGTCATCTGCGCCTTCTTATATTTAGCTTTCTTCTTTCCACCACTACCACCACCCCCCACCTCTGCCTCCTGCTCATCTGGTGCCATCATTTTATTCAGTACTTGTTCAGCTTTGCGCTTGAGATTACCCCCACTCTCGCGCATGCGGCTACTTAAAACCTCTCTGAAAGGTCTATTCTCGTTAACCACATCATCCATGATCTTTGCACTAGCACGAGCAGCTTCCTTACCGACAGACTTAACGCCACGTCTTACAAGAGGTAAAGCACCGCGAAATAAGCCTTTCAAATAGCTACCAATACCCGCACCAGTCTGATAACGTCTACGACCAATTGCAACGTAATTATCCCCACCACCACCACCACCACCACCATCGCCACAGCCAATTTGGTGAGTGAAAAAAATACTATAGTCACACATTTTTTAATTTGTGCGTTTAAAATGAAGTGTCACCGTCAACGTTCCGTAATCAAATGGGACAGAATGACCATGCTCGCCCCTTATATCTACCTCGATGGACTGAAAAGACGATGATAGCAGAGGTAAATACATTGGAGGGGCAAAGTTCTGAATTTGTGTTCGACCGTAAGTATAGTCATATAACTGAAGAGGCACAGCACGTAGTAATCGTGAGCAAACATCGCCTGTCACGTAAGATTGGCAAATACTACTATAACCCATCAGAACACTCGGTAAACCATTTACAAGATTTGCTGGTCTATTACCGATAATGAAGTAGTCTTTTTTACCATCACAAGTTAATAATTCGCCGCTTTTAAAACCCAATATTTCACACAACTTTTTGGACAAAGAGAATGAGTGAGTATAGTTGGCGCACTCATCCTCAGTGCAAATGCATCTGACTTGAATATAGCCACCACACTGAATCTCAAATTTAAGATGATCTTTCACATTGTCGAGGCTATTAATCTCCTCCAAAAGAGTAAGAAGGTCGTCATAAACGCCGCATTTTATTTGACTAAAAGTCTCCTCATAATTATCACCGTCATCATCAACACTATCGCTTAACCTATTGCTGATGTAAGCGGCGCGCGTAGATTTTTTTCTCACACAAACAGCCCCCTCTCCTTTCTCCTTCATTGATATGTGCTGAAAGGT
>CM053170.1:24476888-24497033 GCA_012977825.3 Pteromalus puparum
AATTTACAACTTTATCGGGGCTCGTTAGTAGCTCGAACAATCTCTGTGGGTCTCTTACTATCTCGGTTTTTGTCATGTTTTTGCGTGGCCCAAACTTGCCCCACAACGAGTTGAGACATAGCTTTGCCACAGAGCGTAGACCAGCATTGAATTTTATCCGACTTTTGTCGAGCTTTATGCCCTCCTCTTGCTCAAAGTTCTGAATATACCGATCTATTGCTTGCTCATCATCATTTCTACACTCTGGTGGGTATCCCGATGCATTGGTCTTTTCCGCGAAGAATTTATCGATGTACTCGTGAAAGAGACCACCTTTACGCGACCGTTTGTCGAATTGTGTAATTTTATACGACCATATTTCAAATACCTTAGTAATCACGTAACCAAATTCCACGGCTTTTTTAAGTTCGTCGGCCACCCAGGTACCGACAAAAACACGCACGTTCACGTCTTCGTGTTTACAGTCTTCCTGACACATGGACTCGGCGCACGATCTACACAGCGGAAATAGCAGCTTATTATGCATTTTTACGGGTAGAATAGGGTGGTAAATATTTCTCGGTGGTAACACCTCGCACATCACCAGACCGTCAATCTGGCTGATGTCGTTGTTGGGGCCATCTACACGCGCACACTCAACCTCACCCACATAAAGTTTCGGATGGCCGACGGGGTAGCGGCCGTATTTGCAAATGTACGGGTATAAAGAGCATACATCGACATATTTAATTTTTTCGTTCTCGCGAATGTCGTATGATTTTACCGTGTTACCCGTGCGACCACCGAAAAATGCATCTCGCGGATTAAGTGGTGTATGCCAGTCTTTTGTGACCTCTTTTATATACGTCATCATCTGCTCGTTCTCGCTGTACTCGCGATCAAAATCACACTCCCACTTTTCAATGAGACGATACCCGTGCCTCTTAATTTTTTCCGAAACTCTAAGCGTTCTCTCGTACCGCTCGTCCATACTCTCGCCATTCACGATTGCCAAATCACGACCATCAGTGTAGCAGCGAACACAGCCATGCCAATAACACCCGTGGAATTGCAGTACGACTTTCTCATTATTTTCTAACACGCAAAATCCATCCACCAGGGGGCCTTCGGGTAGTCTTTTTTCACGCGAATTTATAGAATGCTGTATCGACCAGCCTGTCTCATGCTCCATCCACGTGAGCCATTGTGCTGCTTTTAGCGATTGTTTATTGGCTCGACGATAGCCACCCGACGGTATAATGCCAATAGTATATTTTTTTTTAAATTTCTTACGGTACACACGCATACACGACGACGCAATAGTGGCACACTCTACGAACGGATCTGTCGAGCCGCATTCGATAAACGTCTTTCTGAAGGCAAGACATGCAAGTCTCAATATCTTAACATCCTGCTTGCAATACTTGATGATCTCGTTTTGAAAATCAAAAATGTAATTTTGTTCTTTTCTACCGGCGTACCACTCTAAGAATGTTTTTCGCTCCTCGACACCCATCGAGTCGGGTGAGTAGCTCTCTACAGGTGGCATCTCGCCCACATAGTTCTGATTCTCCGGTCTGTTGAATAAGTGGGGAAACGTTCCCTTCTCAATACCACCGCCAAGTCCGTAAGCTTTCGGTAAAGCACTCAAAGCCATATGTAAATAATTTAAACTATCGAGAAACTTTATGTGTGCAAACTTCATCATAATTATTTTTGACCCGTTTAGAATTACGGAAGGCATTTCACGGAAATCTTTGCGTCCCACCAAATATTTCAGCACGAACTGCGCGTCAAATCCTTGAGCATTGTGTGCGATACAGATCACGTCTGCAATATTTTTTCTACGATTCAAGGCTAAGTCTACTAACTCTTTTACCGGATCGTCCTTGAACACATGCTCTCGCACCCCACAAAAATTACATGACTCAGAAATATTTTCGTTATCTAGACAGCCACTACATACCTGCTGTACTACACACAGATTGACAACATGTATATGTGTCTTATCATCACCCAATACAGCTTCCGACTGTTGTGTCTCGAAATCGTAAAATAAGTATAAAGTCTGTTTTTTCGTACTGTTACTAGTAGTCGGCTGCTGACGCGTTTCAGCTATAGGTCGCATAAAACAAAGATGACCGATTGGCTGCATCAGCTTACAAACTTTACAAAAAGCTGTATCGCAAATATGAGGGGCTGTATCATTACTGGTGGTAGCTCTAATCGTTCTACAGCACCTCGTGCAAATTTTTAAACTCGCGCATACTGTATGATTCTTATCAAATGACCCCGGTTTCAGATGATTCGAAAGACACATCTGACTGAAAAAGATTCTATTACAGTGCGGACACACTACATGCCTATCAGTTTGGTCACGTTCACAAGGCGGTTTCTGCAGACAACTACGACACTTGTTCGGGCACCTATGATTCTTTTCGTTTGTTACTTTTTTATTGCAAGGTATACAATATCCCCTACTGCCGGCCGCAGCAACCAAGTTCAAAATAGGCTGATAATGTCGGCTACTCTCGTAATACATAATACGAAGAGTATACCTAGCAGTATTACCGACATTATGAACATATTGCGATCCATCGTATATAGGCTTTTCACCTCGAGCAAAACCTTGAAATGAATAGACTACTATTACAACGTCTAAGCACGCGTAGTATTCTTGAAAAAGTTTTATCTCGGGTATCCCACAGCCGGTTTCGGGTATAACAACTCTAGCACTGTTAGCAAGTTTTATAGCCTTCTCTTTTTGCCATTTACCATTACATTGTCTGATTTTGTCCCACATTTTCTGCAGATACCCCGTGCGAACGTCACCGCGGATAGCATACATATGCGCACAAACAAGCGATCGAGGCAGACAGAGATTATCCTTATTTTGAATGGTTAAAATAGATCGTTTAAAAGTGGTCTCAGAAGTGAGCGAGACTCGACCCGCCCCTCGAGGCACTGACACTGTATTAACATTGACTAACAGTGTATTATCAATTTCAAAGTCTGTGTTGCTCTGTGTTACACTCTGCAGCATCTCTGACATTTCAACTGCGCTAAGTTCTCGCACTAATCTATACGAAATCCACACTATACCCTGTCTAAACTGCTCTGAGTTTATTGTTATACCGACAAAGTCGTCGGGTGTTTTAGTCTCACACATACCTGTACAGATCATGCATAGCGAGTCCTAGCCACTCTACGACGTCTGCATTCTGAGGTGGCCGTCTGATGGTGATCAGCGCCTCTCGACTATTCAGGCGGAAAAACGGATTATATCTCGTAAACTCCCGATGAATCACGATGTGTTGTCTCGGCGGTTGTTCAACACCAGCGCCCTCCTGCAACCATAATGCTAATTTATATGTTTTATTATTTTATACGTTTTATTCTTGTGGTAATGTGCATGTGAGAGGGCTCTTACATTCATCATCACGCCAGCCAGATACATCGCTGTGCTACTGTGCCCGCGGACTTCGTCAACTACTGATGTCGGTGACGAGGATAAACCGACTGAGAGGACAGAAAGAAGCCAGTAATGAGACGGAACGCATCAGAGACTTCTGCCACATCATCATCATCATATAATCCTCGTTAATTCCATCCGTCATCGTTTTGTTCAAGCGTCGTTATGAATGCAGCTCAGATGGCCGCTGGGCTTCGGCTGCGATGTAATCGACTTCATAGCTGTGTAGCACATTCTACGATTGATTCTGTCAGTTCACAGCAGCAGCACAGCCAGCAGCAGCAGCATAGCACGTCATAGTAGCACTCATTGAAACTACCTGTATCTGCTGAGCTATCAATGTTGATGTCTCGTCAGCCTCCATACTTGACAGCTTGACCGTAACGGTCCGGTCGGTCTGCGGCTGCTGGCTACTCGTAAAGGTCCTAATGGCATTCGTTGGTCCTCCATTTCGACGACTTGAGGTTCTGCTCCCCCCTCTCATCATCTAGTTGTACAGTTCAATCACCATCTTTTCAGTTGTCGTCCCATTTATAAGATCTGTGCATCTCAAATTTCACGATAAAAGAAAAAATACGCTTACAATGAACTTTTGCACATGCTTTAAGAGAGAGAGAGAGAGAGAGAGTAAGAAAAGAATCTTCCCCAAGCTAATCAGAATGCATTCTGCATAATGGTTTAACTTGCCAGGAACTCTGCATTCCACGCACTCACGATAGACTCGCGAGAGCGCGGATAATATCCACTCACTCCCAACACACCAACGATTAAAAAGTACATAATAGTACGAAGACGCAGAAACCCAAAATATATTTCAAGCGCTTCAATAAACAGCTGACGGAGCAGTTTTTTAAAGAACGACGTCCTATGCTTCATGGCAAAAAAATGCGCGTGTCGGCTCACCCCGGTACAAGACCACACTAGACAGTAAACACGAATTCTACAGTTGATAGCTTGTCCATCTGGATTGTACAGTTCTCCTCGAAGTTTCCGGGCTACTGTGCGATACTGTTTGATGCTTAACTGCCAACTCAGGCCTCTTATAGTGCCGACAAGCTACGAAACTCGACCGTAGAGGAGTGCTTTTTCGTAGCGAAAACTAAACGCGGCGCAACGGTAAGCTGGGCTCTTGACGACGCTACATATCAAGATAGCGTAAAACGAGAAACTCTGCAAAATATCGAAGTATTTGCAAGATAATCTCAAGCATATATAATTTTTCTCCTTATTCACAGACTCATGGCATGTATACTGCGTCAAGTATATATTGTACTTGTGTTTTTTCGTTTATGATAAGAATAAAACCATCGTCAGAAAGCCAAGTTTCGATGACGATGATATTCAGATTACGCAGAAGCGGGAAATTTCATAATTTAGTATATATAAACGTCTGTGGTAGCAAAATATCAGCATTATATACTGAATATTTATAAAAAATTGCCAGTCTACGTCCGTCGGTTGGTGAGACATGATCGTTTTCTCCCCTTGTAATCGCTACTTCGTCTTATATTTATGTAAGTAACATGTATCTGTGTGCGTGTGTATGTGTAAAGTGTGTGTATGACGCCGTAACTATGTTGCCTAGTGTAGCCCTTACGGTGTACATAAAAAAGTTCTTATACCGCGAAATTATTGGACCGATAGTTTCAGAGTTATAGACGATCGATTGATTAATCGATTTTCAATAATCGTCGTATCGACTCGCAACCTACGGTGTTGTGAAGCTCTTGGGGTGTACACAAAAAAGTTCTTATACCACGAAAATATCGGACCAATAGTTTCAGCGATATGAGGGATCGATTGGTTCAAATATCGTTTTTCATCGATATCTCGGAAACGGTGAGAGCTACGCAAAAACGGACAAAATTTTTGGGGTTTCCTAAAGGGGTTTCTACTTTCGGGGGGCCTACCCAACGGTGTATAGTTCAAGGTGATTTATCGATATTACCAATCGATCGATTTTCAAAATTTGCTGTTTTTGACCTGTAACCGGGTGTGTTGCGTAGCTGGTGGGATTTGTATGAAAAAATTGTTATGCCGCGTAAATATTTGACCAGTAGTTTCGGAGATTTGGCCCCACACGTATTAGGATACTAGGAGTACGAGGAGGTGTACTAATTTTTTTTTTTTTTTTTTTTTCAAAGACCATTATGTCGCAGTGAGGGTAAAACAACCATTAATACGCTTGAGCTTCAAAAAGCCATTATGTCGCCGTGAGTGAAAAACAGCCATTAAAACGCTTGAGCAGGAGGCGTCTTTTACATGTATCGGATTAGATTACCTAGCCACTTAACGCTTAGGGCGTGTAGAGTAGCAATGATAAGGACCGCCTCGCTGCAGCTGCAGTGATAACACACCCATCTTCTCTCTCTCTCTCTCTCTCTCTCTCTCTCTCTCTCTCACTCGCGTCTTAGAAGTCTGCCACCTTCTTGAGCACATATTCTCCTGATACTATCTCGCCGTTTTCGCTTGATTTTCGGCCAAATTTAAATATAGTTTCGATTGTATTATCGACTAATGTTCTGTACTCTGTATGTACGTGCTAGTCACAGAACAAAATCATAAGAAAAAGTGAGTGAGAGAGAGAGCGAGAGAGAGAGAGAGAGAGAGAGAGAGAGAGAGAGATGCATATGCTGACTTTACTTCACTTTGCGTAAAAAATACACCCGAGAGTCGTGGCTGTGGATGAAAAATACCATTCCCACGTAAACTCGAGATGGTTTTTGGCCATCTGATTATTCTAGAGACCAAGTTTCCATGCGTTTAACACTTTTTAATAAATCTGAGATGCACAGAAGCCGAAATATTAGATATGAAGACGATAACTGACGACTTTCGTCTCGCAGTTTTATCAAAAAGTGTCTATGCAAGGGCTTTGCGAAGTAAAAAGTAGTGGAAAAAGTGTGTGGCGAGAGGCGAAAATTCGCGCAGCTACTTCAGTCCTTCGCCAACTTTCGCAGACTAAAGATATATATACTAATTTTTAAAATGCGTATTCTAAGTGTTGTGGAGATTAACGCGCGCGCAGTATACCGGTACCGCGTTAACACAGCGGTCACCAACCACCACCACCACCACGCGCGACCCTGATGCTGCCGCAATTTTTAGATGATGGCGGTAACTCCGACCAGGAGGTATGCGCCGCTATAATGGCGAGAGTCCTGTGATATGTGGCACCGCTTATCGCATTTCGTAAATAAATCGCCACAGCCAGCTACTCGATATATCCGGAATTGGAGAAGACTGCCGAAACAATAGCGAGGACGAGATGGATCGAGTATGGGCGATCCACGGAGGGCAGAATGAGAATGGCTGCCGAGAAGATTTGCGACGCAGGCCAGGCTCGGGCTGGTGGAGACGAGGAGGAGGAAGCTTGCGAGAATTATGCTAGCTACGCGGATGCTGAAGGAAGATGATGAAGTGATGAGGAGGAGCAAATGGAGGAAGAAGACAGGGTTGTAGAGCATGAAGAGGTGGAGGGAGAGGAGGAGGATCAAATGATGACTCTGGCGTAGAGTCAATTGACAGCAATAATGGAATAACCAGGATATTTCCGACCAAGTGACAGTGATATAGCAACCAGTAGTGATAAGTGATAGTAGACAAAAATAATAATGACATATACGACCGCCGCAAGGGATCCTGAGGCGAGAAGCTCGCTTACATCGGCTTCTTGGCATGCGAAAGCACCTGTGGCGGTGAGAGCCAATCCTGCTCCGGTTGAAACGTCGACGAGACGTCAGGCGGATGCAGGAAAAAATACGCCGTGTGCGAGATCGTCGAGTGCTATTTAATGCAAAATTTGAGTCGCGCTGACGACAAGCCCTTCCCGGTACCACAACGAGAACTTCCGCGTAGAAATCGCTGACTTTTGTTACGGGTGTAGTAAGTTTTATTTGATGCAACGTGTGCGTTGGTGGTGGAGGTGCGAGGAATGTGGATTCTGGCTGTGTCCGGACTGCAACACAGGACGCCGCTACACTGGCAAAGAAACCCACTAATATAAACTTTATATATATAATAATATATATATAAATAAAAACAGTGCTTAGTATTAGTGATAAGTGTGTAAGTTTTAGTATAAAATAGGTTAAGTTAAGCAGTGTATTGAGTAACAAACAATATCATCAACAAAAAAAAAATCAACACATCATCATCATAAAAAAGGTAAGAGTATACAAAATTAATAATTTTGTGTGTGTGTGTGTGTGTGTGTGTGTGTGTGTGTGTGTGTGTGTGTGTGTGTGTGTGTGTGTGTGTGCATACGTGTGTATATAAAGGCTGCACTGACAGGGATATCCAAGTCAGTCGTCAGCCAACTGTCGGATCGCCAACACCACAGGATGCCGCTCCGACGCTCTCTCCGAAGTGCCTTGAAAAACGCCGAGACACTTTGGATAGAAAGAGGGTAAGATGGAGGGGGGGTTTTCTCCAAAGTGTCTCTAAAAATCAGAGACACTTTGGATAGAGAGGAGGGGAGGGGACTCGTTTCTCTCCAAAGTGTCTCGAAAATTCGGAGACACTTTGGATAGAAAGGAGAGAGCTGGGGGGGGGCTCTCTCCAAAGTGTCTCTAAAAACCAGAGGCACTTTGGATAGAGAGGAAAGGAGTGGGAGGGCTCTCTCCAAAGTGCAAATGGCACCATGGAGAGTAAACAAACTCGACCTTGACCTCTAGTGACCCCGAGTGATGTCACTGGGGGTCAAGGTCAGTTTTTGTTTACTCTCCATGGTGCCGGGGTACTACTAACATGTTTTAGTAACATAGTTCATATTTACAAACAGAAGATTATAATCATGAACACTGAAAATATATCCGCAAGCCATAAGAAATCTGTTGACTGAACTTACTCAGGGGACAAAGCGTTTTAAGTTAAAACTTATTGAAGATACAATATCAATTTAATATACAGTTCAAGTTTATTGTAATATTTTAAAAATTACCTTGTCAAATTGTATTCAGATTCGTATTAAAGTAGTTCAATTATGCACTGTCTTCCAAAGCAAGAACCGCGAGCAGCTGATCCGCGAGCGGAATCACGGTGACCAAAGGTTGCCTGAAAACAGGCACCATAGAAGCATTTCTGTTCTGATTTTTAAACTACTTATAACACTGTTACATCACGTGGTTGTTGCCGTTTTTCACTACGCACTCCCTTATAATATCGCCGAAAAAACATTGCGGTTAGCGGAGGCCGGGAGGCTGCTTCAAAATGTCAACACACATGGGCATGCCGCTAACCGGTCGTCAGATCGATGCGCACAATGTATGCGCAGTGGTCAAGCTCGCTGCCTCGCTTCGACAGAGCCAACGAACAGCTGTTCGGTTTTGCTCAGCTGATATAATAAAACTAATACTTTTTCTGTTCAAATTATGCAATAAACTATCTTTGCACGAAATTCATGACTTTTTAGGAATGGGATGGAATACCTATAAAAACCAATGTGTATTTTCCACCAAATAGGATAGTTCCGAAGTTGGCCACGTTATGGAATTTTGCGCGTATAATTTGAATTAAAGAACTATAAAAAGATAATATTTTTTAATCTTACGAAATAATAATGGGTTTTGAATCATATTTATAATAAATTTCGTTGCGATAACAGAATAAAGTAAATACATGTTAAAATTTATATGAATATCTATATTCCAAAATCAACAATATTGAAAATCATGAGTCAAAAACTAAAATAATTGAAAAACTTTAAGTTATGCATGGCCAACATATTTTTAATTGTATACAATAAAAATAAAAAATCAATGTTTTTTCAGATAGCGAGCGCGCAGCACCGGCGGGTATGGCGAGCGCGGAGCGCGAGCGGCGGGGGGTATGGCGAGCGCGAAGCGCGAGCGTTGGCGGTCGTGCCTTATACGCAAAACGCGAAGCGTTTTGCGTGCCTTGCATCGCGAAGCCACCAGTTTTTTCTACAAGTATGACATATTCTAGCATTTTTGTATATAGCTGGAAATTCTTTAAGCATTTCCTTAGATATCGGTCTTAAGTTACTGCCTTTATGATTTTTAATATTGTATGGATATTTATACATCGGTCTGTTCGAGGCATTTTTTTTATATGTCAACTAATATTGCGGCACAATAAAAAATTTAAATAAATTTATAAAAAGTTGTATATACTCTGAAAAGAACAAGCAAGTATCAAACATCGCCAATTCATGTTTTTTTCCTGGCAGAAATAAAAACTGAAACAAATCGAGAACTGTCAAAAAAGACTAATACCCACACAGCATGAAATATTTTAGAAATTGTTGTAATATATGAATTTATACAGTCGTATTCGTTGAACGAGTCAAGCGCTAGCGAACGCGAGCATAGTGCCCATGTCTCGCGTATATACTCTAAGAGCACACTATACTGTATACTATACTTCGTGGAGTCAGACAATGCTGTACTGTGCTCGACACTCTTTCTTGCCTGTGAGACTCCGTGCTGAGCGGACGTGCTGCCGACTAGGCTCTCAAGCTTTTCAATATATAATATATTATTTAAACCTCACTGCCTTGTTTATTGATCCACACAATCAAACATGGTAGCAGATCGTTGGCTAAGTATTGTATTTTATCCCGCATATGTACTCATATGAGTCATATGAGAGATATTTAGTGCATTACAAGTGAGGTTAGAAGAAGAGCCACGTGGAAAAGAAATCAACGATTATTATTAACAAAGTAGATCGCACAGTGACAAATTGAACAGTGTATTAAAGGACAATATTTTTTGGAAAAACGTACGTACTCGTGAAACATTGAAATTCGATTTTTTTGTGTCGAAACATCTGTCGAAGAAAGAAAATATTCAAGTGAAGATTAACCGGACAAATAAAGGTTAAAGAAGAAAAATATACGCTCAGTAAAAAAGATAAAGTAGTCAAGTATTAAGCAAAAGGAAGATTTTTGAAAAATAATCAAGATTTAAGTGCGATGCAAGCGGATTAAAGTCGGCAAGTGAAACACGTGGTAAAGTGCTGTATCAGAGCACGTGGCAAAATTAGAGGTTAAGCACATGTTCTCGTGGCTTAAACAAAGAGGAAATAATAAATCCGATTAGAAGAATATTTTTGAAGGAACTCAAGAAAATAATTTTTTTTTTTTTTTTGATAAATCAAGTATACGATAAAATAAAATTTAAAGAAGAAGAAATGGCTAAACAAGCAAAAATTGAGGACATTTTGATACCAGTGTTTGATGGTGAAAATTATACAAGCTGGAAAATAAGATTAATGATCCTGCTGGAATATAAAGAGTGCTAGGATCCAGCAACTCGAGAAATGATGGAAGCTGAAAAAAGAACGAAGCCAAATGGAAGAAGATTGATTTAAAAGCTCCTACCATGATAATTAGTGCTATCTCCGACAAACAACTAGAGTACGTTGGCGAATGTGAAACATCCTTCGGATGATTAAGAAATTTGACAAAATGTACTTGTCTCAGTCTACAGCCTTACAAATTATATGCAGAGGAAAAATCGACAAAATTAAATTAAATAACTATACTACAGTGGAAGAGTTTTTCGCAGAATTCGAAAAAGTAACAAACCAATTTAAATCGGCTTTGTTGCGACGTTGCAAACGTCACAGCCACGCAAAACGTGTGTTGCTGTTTTGCGCGGCAAATTCTCCTTAACGCATAAGGCTGAGAAAGAGACAGTCGGCGTGCGTGCGAAAGCCCGCGTGTTCTCGGACGTGAGCTTACGTCCCGGAATTGCAGGAAATTGCCAGCCGTCGTGAGCTCTGGGAAGAAGTTCGCCGGTCCGAGCTGGCGCGAGACGAGCAGCCAATCAGCCCGTCTCAACCGCCTCGCTGCCAATCGCTACGTTTATCGGCGGCCCTAAACGTCGGGAGAGTGTTCGCCGACGCGCCGAACGCAGAGAGCGTGACTTCGGCAGTTCTCGTCTGGTCCCGTCGACGAGAGAGAGAATCGCACGCGAGTGTTAAGTGTGCGAGTGTGTGGAGAGAGAGTGTGTGAGGAGAGCAGCAGCAGCATCACTACCTGGACCGCCATCCCGAGGAAGGAGTCCATCCCCGGAGACGACCATTCAGCCGCCCGCCACTGCTGCAATCCAGAGTCCTCACCGCCCGCTGTCATCTTGCGTCGAGCAGGCACGAGTGGAAGGGAGCCAGAACGGGAGGAAGGACGTCGGCAGGAGAGCCTTTACCGTCCCGTCGCCATCCGCCGTCGAGCAGGCACGAGAGGAAGGACGACGGAACGAGAGGAAGGCCGCCGTCATCGAGTCTACGTGAGAGAGAGAGAGAGAGAGAGTAAGAGAGACAGAGGACGAGAGGAAGCGGGAAACCAGCGGCCGCGAGGCCAGCGAGGCTACCTTGCATTTGGGAGAGAGAGCGAGAGAGAGAGAGCGAGAGAGATTTTTTTTTAGATTTTAGAAATTTTTATTCATGTACATTATGTTGTACAAAATTATTGATACAGGTAGTAAGTTGATTAGCTGTTCATTGATGAAGGGCGGTGTATGAGTATGAGAGTAATGGAGGCGAGAAATGGGTGACGAATGCTGCTTGAAGATGTTATGTACTCTCTTGTGCGAGGAAGTAGCGCTTAGCTTGCGTTTTGAACTGAGTGATAGATCTATTGTCGCGAAGATGAGATGGTAAGGAGTTCCAGAGGTATGAGGCACTGATATGGAATGAGTTCCTCAGTGTCTCCGTGCCGAAGGGGGGGATGTCCAGGGCAGTCACCTCACCCCTCACAGGACGGAGTGCAACGTGGAAGTCAAAGAAGGCCAAGATGTACGATGGTGTGGCAGTGTTGAAAAGTTTTCTAAGAAAACAGGCCGCAAAGTACTTCCTACGCCCGGCGGTGGTGAGCCATTGCAGTTCACGTCTGTAGGGAGTGATGTGCTCGTCCCTCCTTACACCAAAGATGTAACGTATTCCTGTGTTCACCAGTCTCTGTAGTTTAGTGTCAAGTTCTTGAGTAAGGTCACAGTATACTAGAGAGCAGTAGTCTATTATGGGAAACAGCAGTGCTTGCACGAGATGCTTGCGCAACTCTTGGTTGGTGCTCTTTCTGAAGAAGTATAGCCTATACATTAGTGAATGAGCACGTTTACACAGTTGTGTGACGTGCTCTTTCCAGTTCAATTTAGAATCGAGCACCACTCCCAGACTGCGCACAGACGATTGGTATTCGACCTGGGCTCCCCCTATATTGATAGAGGTGTTAGCGACATTTGGTAAAGCGTTAATGTAGTGGGGGGAGCCCAGGACGATCGCCTGAGTTTTAAGAACGTTTAGCTTTAGATGATTTTGTACAGCCCAACCTGTAATCCTCTTGGCGTTAGCTGCATCGTTCGTGGAACATGTAGTCGCAGCTCTCTCAAGTGGCATTGCTGTTAGATTTGGCAAGCGATCTGCGTAGAGATATGTGATACATCGGGGTCGAGGCGAAACTAATGTCGTTGATGTACAGGGAGATAGCAAGGACCTCAGGACAGATCCCTGTGGACTTCCCTGTGTTGAGAGGAGAGAAGTGGAAAGCTCGCCGTTGCATCTACCACGACGACTGTTTTCTGCCTGTGATATATAGCAACCAGGTCGGATGAAACTTGCTTAGAGAAACAGAAGTGTGTTAGCTTCTCCGGAGAAGCTTGACTGTGGACATAGCAGTGTCCAAAGCTTTAGCTGAAATCAGAGAGAAAAGAAAGTTATCTTCTTGTTATTAATAGCCACGCCTAACTCATCCGTTAGCTTTGAATATGCGCCGGACTGAGGAGAGAAGAAGAGAGAGAGAGAGGATGAGAGAGTAGACAGATGTCCGGTGTGTGCGGGCGCACACCACTGACGTCATCTGCAGCGAGGCTGTCGAGCACAGTCTCGCCGAGTGTGTGTGTGTGAAAAGAGAGCGAAGACGCGGAAGCACACGCGGGACGCTGTGCTGGTAGCAGCAGGACGGCCTTGCCGTCAACGTCGGGCAAGCCTTGCGCGCTGGCGTTAGCGAAGAACTCTAGAGAGAGATGAGAGAGAGAAGAGAGAGAAGAGAGAGACAGAGAGAGGAGAGAGAAGAGAGAGAGAGGAAAGATGAGGGAACGAGACGAGGGAGAGCCGCCGTGCGGCTCGCGTGTGTTGGTGCGAGAGAGAGAGAGATGAAGGAGAGTTGGCGTGACGTTACACGCTCGCTGGGACTAGCAGCGTGTACTGGAGAGAGAGAAGAGATGAGAGAGTCAAAAGAGAGGGAGAGAGAGGGTCAGCTGTGTTCAGAGGTGAGAGCCTCAGGACTATAGCGTGGCAGAGTGTGTGTGTGCGGAGTTGCGAGTATCTGCGGGCCCTGCGTGGCTACCTTGCGTGGGCGGCTAAGGCCACCACGTTGTAGGGAAGGGCTGGGCGAAATACAAGTGCAGAAACGTGAATAAAGTGTTGTTTGTGTTTGACTTCTTTCCTGTTTGCCCACCTCTCCCCAGCGTACTCCCATACGTCGGCGATCGCGTGTAAAATCCCGCGAAATAAAGAAATCCTAGTGCACGCGGAGGTGCTAGGTGTTGCGCACCTGTGTTGGGAGGCACAGCGTCGCATTGTGGTACAAACTAAAGGAAAATGCTATACCTGTGGAGAACGAGGTCACCACAGTAAACAATGCACGAGATCACAGCAGCAGAGCAACCGAGGACGAGGTGCTTATTCCAGTCAAAGTCAACGAGGTCACCAAAGAGGCTACAACAGAGGGTACAATAGAGGCTTCAACCGAGGCAACTACCGATGAAATCAACAAGGCAGAAGTCAAGGTCAACCCAGAGCTGAATCTTCAGGCGAACAACAGGGTGACTACTCATCCGAAACATGGCTGACACAGGTCTGCAATCCAGAGGTAAATCAGGTAACTGCGTTAGAAAATAGTAGCGTAAATTTAGCTCAAATTAATTGGATTCTAGATAGTGGCTGTACAGACCATATTGTAAACAACGATAAATGCTTTGTTAAATTCATTTGTTTAAAAGAACCTGTTGAGGTAAAATTACCTGATGGTAAAAATTTGAAAGCTACTAAAATTAGAACCGTAAATTTACTCTTCAAAAATTATTACAACAAAAAACAAGTAGAAGTAAAAAATGTTTATTATGTTCAAGGCATTAGACGAAATATATTGAGTTTATCTAAAGTAACTGAAAATTGCACAGTAGTAGCTAAAAATGACAATGCAAAAATATATAATAAATCTAGAGAATTAATAGCAGTTGCATATAAAAAATATAACTTATATTTTATGAAAAGTTTTGTAACACGAAAAGATACCAAACAAATGTATGTAAATTCGAACAAAATCAACTGGCAGACATATCCTAGACTGTAACTCTTTTTGAATATTCTTTTTTCTTTTTTTTTTTGTTTTATCGTTTTCTTGTTCTCCTGTTATAGTATCTAAGCTGTAAGCAACGTGTAGTATGTACTCCATAAAGCATATCCAAGAATGCAGAGAAGAAAGTCCATATTTATATGAATCTGGATTACAAGGTAGATTTGTTACGTGAGGTAAATCATTTATAAACTTTGGCCCAACATTACAGATATTACAGCGGTGAGTGGCGATGGCTCAGTGGGCAGAGTGTCGGGCTAGTAATCCAGAGGTTCTGGGTTCAAGCCTGACTCTCGGCACTTTCTGACATCGGGACACCTCTATGTTTACATACGTTTGTATGTTATATACATAAGTGTCTTATAGCATCAAAGCTCCAGT
The DNA here is from genome assembly GCA_012977825.3 of Pteromalus puparum. Taxonomy (NCBI): domain Eukaryota; kingdom Metazoa; phylum Arthropoda; class Insecta; order Hymenoptera; family Pteromalidae; genus Pteromalus; species Pteromalus puparum. Next base: position 24,492,041 of record CM053170.1, read on the forward strand.
GGTTCGGATCGAACAGTTTCGCACTGTATAATTAAACTGTAGGGCCAGTCGAGGCGTTAATACGTTGCACACTTTTCCGTCAATCATTGTACAATGTAAATCAAATTCTACAACAAATAGATGTCCTTTGAACTCAAACTCATACTTTTCAATTTTATTTAACAAACTTGAATACTTATTGTAAATTTTCATTGTCAATTTCTCAGTTTCTTTAACAAACATAAATGTAATTGGGCGACAAAATAACGGCGTAGCAGGATTTTTATTGCTCCACATTACTTGATTCGCAGTCTTTAATAAAATTGGGACGAATGTAATCATAAATATAGAGGTATCTGATAAACTTATGATTTCGTTATCACTGAGGTAGCTGTCTTCATCACTAAAATCAGAAACATTCGTCAAATTTGAAGCTTCATTTTTCCAATTTTGTCTAGTATTCTGTTGGCCAGATGATCGATCCATGCCCACTTTTCCAAGTAATATTAGTTCACGATTCTTTACTTCATCAAATTCTTTTTCATTTAATGTAATATCCTTTTTATCGTATGTTCCAAGAGTGAAATTAAATGTACGCTTGCACCTAACTTCGAAATTCTGATATTTTCAGGATAGCAATTATTTTTTGCTTTGCACACAAAGGGGTATGTTGGATGTAATTTGTCAACGTAGAGAACACTATTATGGGTCCTGGAATTATCATATTTACTTTTCGTAAGGTCTAAGTCTAGATACATTGCTAAAACTTGATTTAAATAATTATTACCGTCAGCTTCATTACATACTGTTTCAAAATTTGTGTCACCTTCAGTTGCTACATCACATTCTTTTTCTTTTATTTTAACAGTATGCTCTAACTCTTCTTTGCTATATTTTGAAGCCAGTTCTAGAGCTCGTCTTCTTTTTGTTGTTATAGCACTTGTTAGAATATGCATAGTACATTTGTCTGTACACTATATCATAGCATCTGTAGATAGGATGCGCAGAAGCGCTGTGCGCAACTACCCGACAGTGAGTCTCGTCTCGTTGCGCACCGTAGGTACTATATATAGTCAATGTTCGACTACGACTGGGTTCACTCGTTGCTGTACGCTCTTGGAGAGCTCACGCATGCTCGGCATGCTCTGTATATATATAAATAAACTCTATCTTTATTATAACTAATCCTCTCCGTATCAACCTCATTTCAACATGGTAGCAGAGCGTTGGAGCCTCTTGTTATCAATTTTACATTAATCTTCGGAGAGATGTAAAATTGAGGGGGGTGATAAAGTGAGGTTAAAATCCACGTGGCGTGTAAAATTTTCGAAGTGAAAAATTAAAGTGCAAGCAGAGAACACTTAAGTTTATGGACAACGGTGAGACATCGGAAGTCGTGAAAATTGAAAAGAAAGATTCCGAACACGAAGGAACGTTCGAGAACATAGAAGAAGTTGAAGAAAATTCCGAAGTTAAAGAAAAATTTGAGTTTCAAGTAGACGAAATGGAGAAGAGAGAATTGGCTATACCAGTGTTCGACGGAGAGGATTACAGCATGTGGAAAAAAAGAATAACGATGTTTCTAAAATTAAAAAAGTGTCATGAAGTAATAGACAAAGAAAAGCCATCAACAGAGACAGGCACAACATGGGATGATAATGATCTAAAAGCGATAAACATTATTTATTGTGCGATTTCAAATAAATAATTGGAGTTTGTTTGTGAAGAAACAACAGCCTATGGCATAATGAAGAAACTAGACAGTATGTACTTGAAAAAATCTACAGCACTGCAGATTGTTTGTAGAAACAAGTTGGAAAAACTAAGATTAGAAAAATACAGCGACACTGCTACATTTTTCAGTGATTTTGAAAAATCAGTAAACGAATTAAAAAATGCCGGTGCAAAGATAACTGAAAAAGAAAAACTAAATTACATGTTGAACACGTTGCCATTACAATATAGTTATATCGGAGACGTAATAGATACACTCAAAGAAGAAGATCAAACAGCAGAATACGTGAAAAATAAAATTCAAATAGCNGTGATCTTAAAACCGTACGGGTAACTTTTGTCCAATGTTATAAATCTTCTTTTGTTATAAACAGGTTTGCATGTCTTTGTCTATTTCTAGGTTATTACATCATGAAATACCGTTCTACGTATAGCGGAATTATTCAATACTATTTCCAAATTCGGAGAAGTGATCATCTTTCGAATAGAATCAAAATTGACTAGTTGACTATTTGCGTAATTTAGTCGAATACCTTTTACTTTACACACACACTCCTCCTGTCCATTCGGTTTTCTACACTTATACGCATAAAACTTTGGACCACCTGACAAAAAGGTCGTTATATAGGTCCCAGGACCCTTGTCGGCTAGCTCATCCGTTAGAGTACCCAATGATGTCCCGATCGGTAGCTCGTACTCCCTGTTTTCACCTTTACAAACATAAAGTACCGAATCAGTGTCGTAGTAGAGAACTCGAGGACCCAAAGCATGCAGGTAGTCAAATAGTTTGAGTCGTGATTGTGCCGTTGTAAATGCAGCGAGGACCACGTTTGTCATTGATGACGTTACTGAGGATATCAGAGCCTCGTCTCGATAGCACCAATTGACGTAGAGCGTATCGTCATTGACAGGTAAAATACCATTAACCTCAACCTCTGCACTGGTAAGTAAATTTATCAATGTCTCTCGATTTTTCACAACAAGTGTTCTTGTCAAGTTCTCGCGTTGACCAAACTTTCCCCACAGAGAATTGAGACAGAGTTGAACCCGTATTTAAACATATATCATGTTTATTCAAATTAATACCCTCGTTGTGTTTCAACTCTTCAACGTAGCGCTCCTTATCCTCTTCTGTAATACACTCAGGTGGATATCCTGACGCCGCAACCTTTTGATATATTCGGCAAAAATACCACCTGTGCCTTCTTCCTGACTGTACTGTGTCATCTCATACTGTCAGATTTCATAAACAGACTTGACAACGTAGCCCAATGTGACAGCAACTTTTACCTCCTCTGACAACCACGTCCCTCGCAGTACGCGCTCTTCCGGATCCTCATGAGGACAGTCATCTTGTGTCAGTTGTTCACAACACGTTCGACATAATGGAAATATTAATTTACCGTGCATTTTTACAGGTAATAATGGGTGATATAGATTTTATGGTGGTAATATATCGCACGAAATTAAGCCATTTACTTGTGAAATATCGTTGTTGTTGATACCTATCAGCTGTCGGCACTCCTCTTCACCAACAAAAATTTTTGGGTGACCCACGGGATACTTGCCATATTTGCAAATAAACGAATAAAGAGAACAAAAATCAACCTACTTAATCTTCTCCTGCCCCTGACAATCAAACACTTTGACTGTATTTCCAGTGCGACCACCGAAAAACGCATCTCGCGGATCAAGTGGTTTTCTCTTTATATTTCTCTTATTTTCATCAACGAATCGACGTAATTCTTCGTTTTGTGAGATTTCAGTATTGAATTGGCATTCCCATTTTTCAATAAGTTAGTAATCTGCTGTAGTTAATCTATCACTGATCGCCAAGGTCTTCTCGTATCTCGCATCCATTGATTCACCACTTGTCAAGTTTATATCTCTGTTTATCGTGTAGCATCGAGGACAACCGTGCCAAAAACAGCCATGAAACTGAAGTACGATACCACGGTGACCCTCATTTTCTTGCGGTACACAGTAACCATCAACTACGATGTCTTCTGTTAGTCTTTTCTCCTGACCGCGTCCCGCATGCTCGATGTAACGGTGAAGAACTCGCTGCTCCATCCAAGCAAGCCAATGTAAAGCAATTTGAGACTGATTGTCAGTCATTCTATACCCACATGGTGGTAATATACCTATTTGATCTTTTTTCAAAAATTTCATTCTAAACACTCTCATACAAGAAGAAGCTATGGTTGTGCACTCGACAAAAGGATCCACATCGTATTTCATGAACGTCTTGCGAAAAGCTTGTTTGCAGTATTTCACGATTTCCGATTGAAAATTAAACGTATATCCGCTTCGCTGCTGATCGGTGTACCATTTTAAAAAAATTTCTCGTTCCTTCACACTCATGGATTCTGCTGCGTATGAATCAAGAGGTGGTAGTGGACCTTCGTAGGACTTATTTTCTTCCGTATTGAATAGATGTGGACAAATACCTTTCTCCATATCGGGTAATCCGTAGGCTTTGGGCAAACTGACTAACGACATGTGAAAGTAATTCAAGCTGTCGATAAACTTTGTCTGCAGTACCTCCATCAGAATTATTTTTGATCCATTCATCACTACTGATGGTACGACACGACCTTCACTGAACGTCTCCACAATATATTTGAATATAAACTGTGCGTCAAACCCTTGTGAATTATGCGCTATACATATAACTTGTTGAAATTGTTCTCTTGGAGCTATTACAAGCTCCACGAATTGTTTCACCGGCTCGGCATCAAACACATATTTACGAATTCCACATTTTTCACATCTTATCAAAATGTCTTCAATCTCTATGCAATATGTGCAGACCTGTTGTACAACACACAAATTTGGAACATGCACCTTTTTCTCTTCATCACCTAGCACAGGTAGCGATTGTTGCGTTTCAAAGTCGTAAAACAAAAATAGGGCTAAATTTGTAGAGTTCGAACTCTTGATCAGTTGTACATGACATAGATGTCTAATGGGTACCCGTGATTTGCACGTTGTACAAAAAGATACACCGCACTCGTGTGGGTCTTTTCTATTTACTTGAATTATTTTAAAACAATTTTGACAGAGTTTAACTTTGCTGCACACACTACTGTTTCTATTGTACGTTCCTTTTCTAATATGATTTGCTCGACAATTATCGCCAAAAAATAGTCTCAAACAATCGTTGCATTTTTTAAGCACCTCTGTCTTACTACAGGGAGGCGACGACATACATTTGTAACACTTGTTAGAACATCTATGCTCCTCGGTTCTCCAATAACTTTTATTGCAGGGTATACAG
>CM053170.1:24503491-24540843 GCA_012977825.3 Pteromalus puparum
CACGACGTTACTCTACTCCTTATGTCTGGATTTAATTTGCTTATCAGACGTTCACTATTATTTTGATATTCGATTTTTCGCGTGATAATTATTTACGTGTTATATACCCTTTGTATATTATTTGTTTTCGTTGCTCGTGTCGTCGGCTCTCTTTCTCTTATTTCCTTAATTTATTCAAGCGGCTGCGCTTTAGAATTTTCCTTATGACCTATTGTGTGGTCTCGACTACCTGCTTTTAGGCCCGGCGCTTGCTCTCTCTTTCGTGTCATCCTATAGGGAAGGGCATTGACCTATATTTTGAATTTGACCCATTTAAATGTCTTCCTGCTTAGCTTTATTTAAATGCGAAAACTGAGCATTTCACAAATCACAGAATAACAATCACGAGGGTTGATACAATCCAATGTGAAAGAATGGAAAATTACGCACATATTATAATACACTTGAATTTAGCTGGACCTATTTCTACATAATTATTGAATGATAATAATTAGATGTATGGAGCGAGGTCAGGTGTGATGAAAGCAGATTTTTGACAAGTTGAAACATAAAAAAAAATTATTGTGATCTAAAGTTATAACCGAAGAAATTTTTGCGAAAAAAGTGTCCTTTTTCGTTTGTATTGTTGAATTTAAATTTACTTGAATTGAATGGAAAAATAAATGAATATGTACTAGATATTATAGCAGCTTATTTTGTCTCACCGTGACACCAAACAATCAAGGGAAGCCGGGCTTTCAAACGGGTTTTACAGACTAAATAAGTTGCCGAATTAGTAATAGAACATTTTATGTTGTAGATAAATAAACCGGAAGGAAATAGAAATACCAACGTTACGCGAATGAAGCAAAACAACAAGAGAGAAACGACATTATATGAAAAAAAAGAGAAGTGACGTGATGTATCAGCCTCGTACTTATTATTTGTTATTAATACGAGGAGTTATGGTGAAGTGTTAGTTATGTAAATTGAAATTGCGTCCATAGGAGAACCGTCTAGAGCGTGGCGTAGTCACAACCAGACGGACAGCATAAAGCTGTCTTTTTGCGACCTGTCGGAGGCAAGGTTAATTGGTTAATAATAATTGCAGAGTCTTCTCAAAATAAAAAGACTCCCCGGATCATTCTACTAGAGAGATCCCCGGGTGCAGAAAAAACAGTTATATTAGTAAAAGAATAATTGACTAAAAACTAATACAAAGTCCAGCGGCGTGGCGAAACTGCTCTGCTTGCGCACTGGAGATGGCTTCCTCTCGACACCTCGACACGTGGCTTCGTAAGGACGGACGTTGTGAAGTGTTGCTGCTGCTTAGAGAGGAGGAATGTAACTAACTCTCGCCGCACACGACTGCTCTACTGCGAAGTACGCGCAGCGCCGGACACAAAGAGAGGGGTATGCGCGGACGACGTAATTGCGTTTACCGCATAGCTCCGCGGCGCCGGCGGCTCTTCACCGATCAATACTAGAACGGGAGCCGTGTAAGTGCGAGAGAGAGAGAGAGAGAGCGAGACGCGCCTGTACTCGCGTTCGGCGGTGCCTGGGGTATGGCTGCAGGGCCGTATCGAAACAGGCCCGAAATGTAGCCGTTGCAAACAAAAACTGACCGGATACTTTTTGTTGTAGAATTTTCGAAATTTTACAATAAAAATGTTTTTAAACTTCTATATATATGTTTACGTTATCTTATTTGCATTCTAAACCTTAAAATGTGAAAATCTGAGGGTTCTATCCGGACTCCGAATACTTTTGTTTGGTGAAAAGATGACTTTTTATAATAAAAAAGTAGCTATAAAGTTTCAGAGTGGGTCTGACATTCTACTAGAAGTTATGTAGAAAGCAAACATGAAATAATGGCTAATAAGTGATTTTTATGCAAATTTGACACTTCGTACAAGTAGAAGAGCAGTACATAACATGTAGGTAACCTGTACCGGAGCTGGGCTTGGCTCATAGCAACATATCATGAATATTAGGAACATGTGTATGTTGTAAAAAATAAGAATATTAATTAATAAATTATGGTTATATGCATAATCTGGTATTGTTATTTAAACCTTCAGGTCATCGTATGTTTGTAACCACTAAATACTTCCTGCTAGCCATAAGTGGTATATGTTTATATGATGCTCATGGTCGAGGCCTGACTAGGCAGACCAGGGCAACATTCATTGCCATAATTTATTGATAATATATTCATGTTCGTATCATTGTAAATATTCGCTACTATTCGATACTAAAAGGATAGGTTAGGAAGATACTTGTAGGGGAGGGGTATCAGGGGACTGGGGGTTAAGGTGGATATCAAAAGGATAGAGCTCCGTGAACTCCTTGAAAACCATGAAAACTCTCAAAATATACTAAGCTTTAATTATCAAATTATATAATTTAACAAACATAATAATGTTCAGTCACACAGAGTATACAGGGTGAGAGTTGAAGAATTTGAATCTTAATATCTTTTAAACTAAAAGGTTTCATAAGCTACAAAAAGAACCTAGCCGAAGTGATCAAAAGATCAATCTTTTCCTAAAATTTCAACTCAATTTAAACCTTTTTACTCCCGTATCGCTACGACATAAAAAAAAATTTTTTTTAGTTTTGACTTTTTATCTCAAAAACTAGTCGCAAAATTGCTGTAAAATTTTTACAACTAGTAGATATACGTTGTTGTTTTTATTGTCATGCGCATTTTTTTCAAAACATTTAACTATTTATTTTTTGAGTTATATAATGTTTATCGAAAATTACCTTTTATATCATAGAAAAAATGAACAGATCAGTCAATCATAGAAATCTTGCGGAAAAAGTAGACAAATTTATGTTCTTTTAGATACACTTTTGTTGAATGTATTGTAATAAATCATATCATTATAAAAAAGCAAAAGTTTTTTCAAAAATAGAAAAATGGCTATATATGTCCATAAAATGGTCAGAATCAATAAAACAAAAAAAAATGCCTAAATCAAGATTAGAAAAATAATGAGTGCATGCAATTTTATACGATCCGTCGTCATGTTCCAAAATTATGGCGGTAACGTACATACACACACACACACACACACACACACACACACACACACACACACACACACACACACACACACACACACACACACACACACACACACACACACAGACACACACACACAGCCATCCGCACGGACATTTTCTAAAAACGTATGATTCGTACTCCAAACACCTCCAAATGTGTTTCCACGAAGTATTAGCAAAACTGAAAATTTTACTATTACAAAGCTTCCTCTTGAGGAGGAAACAAAACAGCCAGTATAAAAAATTCTATACGACGTAATCATTCGGATCCTTCATAAAAATATCTCATTGGTAGGTTATGTTGGTAAAAAAGAATCTTACGTCTTTTGTCACAGCTATTATTAGTCATTTAAATCATTTCAGAGGGTTTTTCACTACTGCGTGTCCCATGAAAACAAAAAATAAAGGCCTCTGCCATTCTGGCTCTTGTACAGGTACTTTTGCATAAAAAGGTATCTTTTTATTGTACAAAAGTAGTTGGAGTCCGGATCGAATCTTAGATTTTTAATTTTTGAGGTTTAAATTGCATACAAGTCAGTTATAGCATATATATATATATATATATATATATATATAATCACTCACTAAATTTCAAAATATAGTTTTTACGTCAACAGAATAAGTCCTTATAAATAAAAAGAGTAAAATACACTTTAGCTCTAAAAGAATAATGTTATGTTGAAAATACGAACTATGCATAAAGATAATGTATATTATATTAATTATATATTATATATATATATCATATATGTATTATTATATTATATATAATATATATATTTGTTAACGGGGCAGTCGACTGACGTTACAAAAGCGCGCTGAGAGAGTGCGCGTCGGGTTAAGAGAGCGCCCGGCTCCCGCGGCGGAGGTGCCATGCGAGCGAGTGCGGAGGAGAGAGTACACTCGTGCGAACGCGCTCTTTTGGCACCATGCCAACTTGTGGGGAATTTCTGTCCTTTTTGTTATCAGTCGCCGAGCCTAGGTTGCCTCTCTTCGCTCGCGCTGGACACCGTTCTTGCCCTGTTGGCGTCAAACTCAGCCAGACCAGGGAGGGGATTGGAGTCGGCGATTCGCCTATAACAAATAGTGGATGTTCGTGCGGGTTGCGTATTTAATATCGCGAATGGTAAAGTGCCGGTGATAAATGCGTCGCGAACAGCGGGTGTCTTATCGGCACAATTCTCGCAGGTTGCCGGACAAAGGAAAATGGCGCGCGTCTCGGGACCACGTGCCAGGTTCGTGCTTGTTTGGCGGCTGTCGGTGTTTTATCGCTCTCGAATATTTCGGCTCTCGTGATTTTTGCTCGCGTGATCAAAATCAGGTATGTTAAATCTCGGTCGTCCAGCTATGTTTCTCGTGGCCAGCTACGTTTTTCTAACCAACTATCGTTAATCAGGTTCGTATCCATTTCGTCATCAGCTATCAAATGCCTTGTTAATTTAGTATCGTACTTAACTCCTTGTTCCAAGTATGCTATAGTCTCTGCTATACGCTCCCGTCATGTTTATAGAATTATCGCTCTCGCTTCCGCTCTCGCTGGACATAAGGCTTGCGCGGACAGCTTCATGCGAGGATGGCTGTCTTGATTATCCGATTAGTTTTAGATAATTATTATGAGTCGATAATTCGCGGATGCATTGGATGCGAGTAGGTTAGTAGTTAGACGGTGTGTGGGACAGCGAAGTCCCTGTGTAGTGTGTGAATGTGCGCCTCCGGTCGCGGCCAGGAGTGCCGGCAAGCGGCTAGGAAAATGAGTTGGCGCGAGGGGCGGTAATAATGGGGTTGAAGATTCGGCCGGGGAGTCGCAAGCCCGTGAGAGCACGTCGTGACGGACGCGCCGATCGTCCTGGCCGGCGGACGTTTCGGAGAGGCGAGGCGAGTGTTTCGGCCGCATCGGCAAGTCGGCGGTGTTCGCGCTGACGAGCGCGAGCACGGCGTCGATTGCGCGATGGGCACGGGCGGATCCGTCGGCGAATTTTACGTGGGGCCGTTTCGCGCACTCGGATGGGGAAATCGCAGCGACCTTGTCGTGGGCCGTGAACAAGCGAGCGGTATGCGAGCCGCGGAGTGTGATGTGTGAAGTCTCGGCCAGCGGGCCATGTGAGAGACAGAGTGATTATCGGCAGGATGCCGTAGTGTAATAAAATTCAGAGAATTGAGTCAAAATAAAGTGAGTACGTAAAAGCAAAGTCAGCAACAGCCAAGTCAAGCGTTATTATTCCACGGCCCTGACTCCCGACCTTTCCCAACGATAAGCTAGCCGAGCTTAAATTTCTCGCATCGACAGTCTTTGACACGTGGTGGCCTCTCAAGGAAAGGGGATCTTAGGTCACTGGCATTTCGATGCTTGGCGCCCTGAGCCGCGGAGGCTCGCCACCACGTATGAATTGAAGCTTGTTCGGTTGCACGGTCGAAAAGAAACCTAGGCTTCTCCTAGCGTTTCAATATATATATATATATATATATATATATATATATATATATAAGCTAAAGTGTATTTTACTCTTTTTATTTATAAGGACTTATTCTGTTGACGTAAAAACTATATTTTGAAATTTAGTGAGTGATTGTTTCGTACTATTTTTGCAGTCCAACTATAAATATATTGCGAAATATGTATCAAACTTGGCAATATTAAATATAACTTTAACTAATAACAAAATACCGCTGCCAATTCTTTGGCACGTAGCTTCCTTCAACATTATGTATTGCTTAATATGATAATTGTTCATACATAAATATAATTGTTCTTTTTTTTGTTTGATGGATACAATTATTTTGAATCAATTACATATATATAATTACAGCTCTCTCTCTCTCTCTCTCTCTCTCTCTCTCTCTCTCTCTCACTCTCTTCCTCTCTCATATCTTCGAAAATAACTGGTATCGTACACAACCCAAAGAAAGGGATCAAGATGCTATATAATACTAACTAAATCCAAAATTTTAAATCGATTATTGCCTTTTTACTCCAGTTATCGCGTCACGTAAAAATAACGATTCATAGTACACAGGGTGAGAAAAAAAATTTTGAAGCTTAATATCTTTGAAACTAACTGGTTTCGTAAACAACCCAAACATAGGGATCGAAGTGCTATATACAGGTACTTTTGCATAAAAAGGTATCTTTTTATTGTACAAAAGTAGTTGGAGTCCGGATCGAATCTTAGATTTTTAATTTTTAAGGTTTAAATTGCATACAAGTCAGTTATAGCATATATATATATATATATATATATATATATACACATATATAGGGCTGTAAGGGAACTTTTATTAAAAAGTTGAACAAATTTTACAAAACAAACATTTTGTGTGTTTTTAGTGAAAGATGCGTTGTTTAAGAGATATAAATCATTAAAAATAGGCAAAAAATTCAAAAAATGATTAAATAACCAACTTTGAACCCTTATAACTCGAAGAGAATTGATCGAATCAATCTGAAAATTTACAGTTTACATCGCAGTGACCTCTAAAATATATCCCCCATGTTTGGGCAAACATTTTTTTTTGTCGCGCACGATTTGTCAAAGAACGATCTATATATATATATATACTAGGGGGGGGGTACCCCCCTGCTCGCTCCGCTCGCCAACCCCCAAATTTCAATTTACGAATGTACTTTAAAAAATTTATTTGTAAATTCAGTGTATATAAAAAAATTCAATATATAAAAAAATTCAGTATAAAAATAACAATCATAAAAATGTTTAATCGTCTTCTGTTTTGGCGTCCGATCCAGTATCTGGGTTATTCTGAAAATAAGATATAGTAATATAAATAGTTAGTTTAAGTCTTTAAGAATCAAATGTTGAATAGAATTTATATGTTATGTTATGAATGTATATGTTATGAATTTATATGTTATGAATAGAATGTTACAAAGGTTTATATGACCACGTTTACAACTCAGCCGCAAACAATTCTCGAAATTTTGAAAAGAAAGAAAGATTAGGAAATTTGTTTATTTTACCCGCAACATACATAGGTAGTCCTCGATACATGCAACAGCATTATCAAGATGCTATGGCAATAGTAAGATCAAAAACAAAACCTGATTTATTAATTACCATGACGTGTAATCCTAAATGGGTAGAGTTAAAAAGAGTTTTAGAACATTTTCCAAAAGGAACTTCTCCAAATGATATTCCAAATATTACAGTAAGATTATTTTATACAAAATTCATGTCATTACTTGATGATATAGTAAAAAATGAAATATTTGGAAAAGTAATAGCTTACGTTTATACGATAGAATTTCAAAAAATGGGATTTCCACACGAACATATAGTTGTTACACTACATCCTAAAAACAAACTCATGACACCTCAATTAATTGATAATTTTCTGCTGAAATTCCCGATATAGATATAGATTTGCAAAAATTAGTATTAACCACAAGGTGTTACATGGACCACAGTAAGCATCATGGACGAGAATAATCTCCTTGCATTAAAACGATGAAACGTATTTGTAAGAAAAAAATTCAAAACATTTCTGCGATACACAATTTTTAAAGAAAATGGTTATCCGAATATCGAAGGAGAGATAATACTTTCACGAAACATACTTACAGAGTGAAAAATTTTAAAAAGAATTTATTCCAGTCGATAACAGAATGGTTGATCATATAATACTTTCTTATAAAAAAGGTATAAGTGTCACATTAACGCCGAATATTGTGCATCAATTCAAGTCATTAAATATATATTTAATACATTCATAAAGACGGAATGGAGCATTATGCAGGTTAAAAAAATTGAACAATCTTGAAAATTCTAAATGAACGAAACTCCCTTAGTTCAATGATGGATTATGAAATACGTGATGGTAGATATTTAAGGCCGCAATGGTAAGCCTGCTTGGCGTCTTCAAGGATATCCCTATTTGTGGGCAGAAGTTCCTGCTGTAGAACGTTAGGAATCCCATACAAAATATCAAGCACAACATAAGTTTAATGCGAATGCGAAGAATTAGAAGGGCATTGAACAAAAAAACTAACTTTAAAACAGCATGGTATTTAATTGAATAAAAATTGATGATTTTGCAAAGACACTTAAATAAGTTCAAATACCAGAATATTAAGGTTTATAGAAATCACCTCTTGATAAACGTACACGTAATCTGTAAATTTAGGCACATTGCTTCGTCTCAAGTATTCGTATCGCCCAAAAGATACCTGAAGCTTTTTTTTAAATTAAATATTGAGCCGAGCAAGAAGGTCCATACTTCATTTGAAGATTTAAAATTCATAAAGGTATAACGTATCAAACATACAAAGACGCAGCGCTTGCAATGGGCTTGATAGAAGATGATTTCACACATGTTTATTATTTTGAAAGAGGCTTGTCACATTATGTTACCATTTCAATTACGAATTTTTTTGCATGGTTTTTTTAGGAGAAAACATACAAGCTAATACAATTTGGAATAATTAAAAAATTCTTTTACAGAAGATTTAAAACAAATAAAGAAATAATGCCGCTATCTCATATTCAAACTATATTAGAGAACGAGGAAAGATCATGCAAAAGATTTCAGTTTACCAGAACCAAATATGACTTATTGAAAATAATGAAACATCTACAGATCATGTTTTGCTTAGTGCCTGATACCTTTAAACGTATGTTCAATCAATTAACTACTGAGCAAAAGTCACTTTTGAAGAGTAATTGACAACAAGACAAAATTTACTTTATTGATGGTCCGGGAGGTTCAGGAAAACATTTTTATACAAAACATTAATTTATTATTACATGTCATTAAACAAAAAGTTTGTCAATGCATGGACTGGAATAGCATCTATTTTATTACCTAAAGGTTTAACAAGTCATCGAATTTTAGATTACCTTTAGATTTAAATAAAAATAGATAGCGTTTTTTGAAATTAGAGTCAGACAAAAAAAGATTAAGAGAGGCAGATTTAATAATTTGGGATGAAGCTCAATGATACCTAAAAAAGCTTTAGAAATTATTGATCGTACGTTAGAGATGTATGTAGTAATGATATTCCTTTTGCAGGCAAATTGATAGTAATTAGGAGGTGATTTCAGACAATTTTCACTAATTAACACGGGTACCGTAACTCAATCGTAGAGGAAACAATTAAATATTCATTTTAATGGCCTTTTTAAAATATTGAAACTCAATAAAAATAATGCGTTCAAAACAATGTAGAATTTTCTTCTTTTTACTAGAAGTAGGAGAAGGCAAAATCATCATTTGAAATACCCCAAAATTGGAAACTACTAATGTTTGTAATGAAATTTACAAAAATATTAATTGAGAAGCTTCTATCAATAGTGTAATCTTAGCTCCTCACAATGAGATACAAAAACTTAAATGATAGAGTTTTAAAATTATGACATGGTGAGTCAAAAAAATAATTATAGTATAGATTATGCTACGCATACAGGAGTAGATCAAACTGAGGAGAATATTCATTTAAATATCCAGTTGAAATGTCAAACGCAATTCGAGATGGCCTTCCACACATAAAACTAAATTTAAAAGTAAATGCATAGTTATGTCTGATTAGAAATTTAAGTATAACAGATGGTTTATGCAATGGCACTCGTTTAAAAGATTACTAAATTGTATAATTATAACATCGAAGCAGAAATAATTACAGCGAAATATGGCCAAAAAGTTTTCATACAAGAATAACATAAATACGAAATTCGTCGCCCTTTCCTTTTAGCTCTTTTTCGAAAACAATTTCAATCACATTAGCGTTTGCCATTACAATCAATAAATCTCAAGGCCAAAGTTTTGATTCAAGGAATATATTTGAGAACGGCCATTGTTTTCTCATGGTCAATTATATGTCGCATTGTCTCGATGTAGAAACCTAACAATATACCATTCAAAATGATACAGGTGAATCAATAAAAATATAGTTTGGAAAGAAATTTAATTAATACAAAGTTTGTAATTAAATTTTTTTGATTATTTGTTGTTCTTTCTTTCGTGATATCCATGGATGTACACGACATATACATTGTCCTACGACTCCATATTTTCACTCTCTCAATACTCTTTAGTCAAACGAGTGTTGTCGATTTTCGAAATCGTAAAATATAAACCTATTATATTTGTAGCAACTGTTGGAGAATTGTCTGTACTATTGTGTCTTTATACAAATAATCTGTAGAGTGGCTCAAATCATTGCTTTTTTTTTTAAATTTTGGTAGAGTTTGGGTATGTTGTTTTTATTATCTTGCACAGCTCTACATGTGTTTTACGCATTCACTAATAATTACACGCATACTCTTTATTTATTTCAAAAAAACTTTTTATTTTTTTTTTTGTCAAGGAGATTTTACCTTTTTGTCTTACATTTATTATTTTATAGAACAATTATATCATGACAATGGAATGGAATCCACTCCAAAATTCTTATGTTCAAGTTGACCTGATGAACAAAGAAATTATTTACAATGTGCTTCTGACAGTACCCTTGGGGTCGTGGAAACTGTCAAATGAAGCAGTACAAATAGAGTACATTGATCTTTTCCGATGAAAACTATCATGTCAGCGACAATGAAGTGGAGGGGCCGGTGGAGGGGAAGTGGAGGGGCCGGTGGGGGGAAATGGAGGGGTGAGGGGGGTGGAGGGATTTGACCCTTCTAAATAACGTAAATTTTGAAACAATTTCACGTTAAAAAGTGGAGGGGACATGGAGGGCTGGTGGAGGGGGGTGGAGGGGGCTGGAGGGGGGTGGCCGGGGTGGAGGGGATTTTTGCTTAAAATCACGCTTAGATCTATATAATATAGGAAGATATATATATAAGCTGCTGCGGACAGTTTCCTCTCTGAGCGCCGAGAGAGAGAGAGAGAGGGAGAGAGAGCGTACTATAGCAAAATTATATCGTGACGATTTTGCAATAGTTTATATTAGGGTGGTTCAAAATTTCCCAACTTTCGAGTTTTCAATTTGTAACCCCTTGAAAAGCTTAAATACATAAAAAAAAGTTGCTGCAAGGAGGGTGCTGTGCGAAGAATTTTAAAGGTCTCTACATCCGAAAGAAAATCATTTATTCTCGTTTCTTTCAGTATTTCCGTTCTTTTTTCGATTTTTGCTATTAAATCTATATAAAAGTTCGCTTAGGTCATCAAAAGTGTTTTTTTCGATACACTATAACCCATTATATAAGTTCCGACTCACAGCTAACCCAAGACAAAATTTTACCCGTTCAAAATTGATTATTTTTGTGAATTTTGGACGAAAATTGCGGGCAAAGCGACAATTCTCCGCTCGCCCATTCTTTTTTCTTAGTCTGAACAGGTAAGGGCTCGTTTAGAAGAGAATTTGTACTACTATTTACTGAAAAAACTCGAGAAAATGCGGGATATAATATGTTTGAAACGCCGAACGTTTAATTATATTCATTTTGTAACCATCAATGGTACTGTATATATATATATTTTTTTTGTTTGATTTTCTACGAATCAGTTTGTTCCATTCATCAAAGAGCGTTCTTACTTTGATGGTTACGTGCCCAATATACCTAAATTAAATTAGATGTAACTAATGAAGAACTTAATAATATAGTTATTGTGAATTATTGTATCGCATAATAAATTACCTTAAAGATATATTAAATGTTGCCCAAAGATTTATCAAACTTTTTGATACAATAGAGCTGTTCTTAATTTTTTTTTTTTTTTTTTTTTTTTATAAATGATAATATAAAAAATTGCTTAAAACATCTCTAGTTGTTGGTAAATAATTATCATCAAAGTTTGACTTTTCATTTCTTACAATATCAGTCTTGTTTTGTTTTGTCATTGCTGAGTTAACCTTGAGAGACTGAAAAAGTATTAGGAACTACCTATTAGTATAAAAATATTATATTACGATACAAGTGCGCGGAGTAGGTGATGTTCGCCCGAGCGTAGCGAGGGTGACAAAAAAGCGAGTGTGATGATCACCTACGCGCACGAGTATCGTATACTATTTTTTGACACGAGTGTGCGAATCTACGTTCTTAGCAGATGAGTGTGCGCGAAATTCAGAGTTTCGCGCACTAGTGTGAAAATCAGGCATTTATAGCACTGGGTGGCCTAAATCCGCTATAGGTCACGAAAATCCGTGTCCTATATAGCCCTTTCTGGCACCGTGTATATCGCACTCGCTACGCTCGTGCGCTTAACCTCACCGTGCCAGAAAATGCCTCATAGGACACTTGTATCGTAACATACTATTCGCGCACGCTACGCAGCTAGGAGAAATCGAATTTCGCAACACAGAGTGTCAAAAAGTACGTAAATCGTGATATAACGCAGTGCATAAATAATACGTTATTAACTTACAATTATATTAAAATAAACTAAGGAATAAATTGCAGTAAACGCCGTTGATGGACTAATGCAACGAAGCATTTATTCCCGTAGAAACAGACAGTTTTATAACGACTAGTATATTCGAATATTTCAAAAATAACGGACTGTCGCTCTTTTTTCATGTCCCATAATGCATTAGTATGGCCCGAAATTCGAAGGACTAAGAAACGCTTATTTTGGAAAAAACTTTCTCGGGTTCAATTATTTGTCGAAAAAACAGAAATATTTGTTTGGATAGAGTATTGAGGTATAAAAAGACAAAGATTAATGCAAATTAATTCGTCCTTGTTATTTTATTGAAACTGAGGTGGCCTGTAGCATCGATACTATTAGGTACGGGACTGATGGGTAAACCAAAATAAATATAATCAATCGTTCGGCGTTTCAAACATATTATATCCCGTATTCTCTCGCATTTTTTCAGTACCTGTTACCTGTTACCTGTTCTGATTAAGAAATAAGAATGGGCGAGCGGAGAATTGACGCATTGCCCGCATTTTTTGTCCAAAATTGACAAAAGTTATCACTTTTGAACGGGTAAAATTTTGTCTTGGGTTAGCTGTGAGTCGGAACGTATATAATAGGTTATAGTGTATAAAAAAAAAAAACTCTTGAGAGCCTAAGAAAACTTTTATATAGCTTTAATAGCAAAAATCGAAAAAAGAACGGAAATACTGAAACGAAAAATAACGATTTTCATTCGGAGGTAGAGACCTTTAAAATTCATCGCACAGCGCCCTCCTTGCAGCTACTTTATTAATTTTTTTATGTATTTAGGCTTTTCAAGGGGTTACAAATTGAAAATTCGAAAGTCGGGAAATTTTGAACCACCCTAATGTATATGTTACACTTTTTTCGACCTAGCCCCCATCTGCTAAACGTGCGTAATGCGCAATAAAGAACTTTGTTCCAAAATTCAGATTATAAATAAACATAGTTAAGAGACTAGTGTGAAATGCTCAGTTTTCGCATTTAAATAAAGCTAAGCAGGAAGACATTTAAATGGGTCGAATTCAAAATATAGGTCAATGCCCTTCCCTATAGGATGACACGAAAGAGAGAGCAAGCGCCGGATCTAAGAGCAGGTAGTCGAGACCACACAATAGGTCACAGGGAAAACTCTGAAGCGCAGCCGCTTGAATAAATTAAGGAAATGAGAGGAAACAGAGTCGACGACACGAGCGACAATAACAAACAATATGTGAATAGAATAGAAAAATCGGGTTATATAGCACATTAATAATGATTAATACGCGAGAGATCGAATAATGAGAAAATCGCGGAAGTCGGATAACTCGATTATATTTCATCTTTATATACGTATCATAAATTAAAATCACGCGAGACTGATCCGCATAAATTCGGGCAAACGAGCTACACTGGTAACAATGAATACACATACATTGCCAATAAGCACACTAGTAGGAGAATTGCAAGAGTATCAAAAAGAAGGAGATGCGTATCCAAACAGCGAGTACACGTGTATATATATCATCAGAAGGAGAGCCTTGTGCAAATCTGCCGAAGAAAGAACCACGCTTCCGAACTGCGAGCGCCTGCACACCTGCAACACCAGCAGGAGGGCTTCGTCTTAAAATCTACGAGAATATTATGAAGGAGAAGGCAAGCGTTCGAACAGCAAGTGCACGTGCACTCCCAACACCAATGAGAAGACTACACCGAGGTCGTGAGTGCAGAAGAAGACGAGAGCATACGTGAATTTCGTCGTCGTTACAAGAAGACGGCATATTAATGAGCAGAAATAGGAATCCTAGACTACTTGCACTCGTGTATAGATATACGAAGTCAACGGCGGCGACTCTATCCACAAAAGAGGAAATACACTCTACAGGGGAGCGAGGAAAAAAACCCATCGTCGCTACAAGCACAAAGGAATGCCTTTTAAAAAAATGCCTACAACAACAAGCCTAGAGAAACCATATAAGGAAATATGCAGCATTTAAGCTTTCTGAGTGGATGCGCTATTCACAAATGTTCACTACTACCTATGTGCGTAAAGGGTATCGGTGAGGGCGATTTCGAGTATATAAGGCCCTGGCCCACAGTATTCTCATCGAAATTTCACCGCGTTGAAGCTCTGCCCGAGCGGAGCCCGGTCCGGTCTATCGTCTCGAGACTTAAACTTTTTACGTGTAACTCCTTTCAAAGACTTATAATATTTTCGACGGTTCAAAAACTTAGAATATTTTCGATCTTTCAAAACCTTAGAATATTATTGTCGTTTGTGTCGTTCTCAGGAAAATAATAATTGTCTAAGATACATCTGTTAGTTACAAGCGAGCGTTAATCAAATTCTTAAATAAACTTGCTTATAATAAATAATCGAATCGTGAGTGCACATTTTAACCTTTAACTCCTAATTCCTGACGCGACTGTTTGTATTTGTTCGTATAATCATTCCACTTTGAAAATCGAACCAACACCCACTGAGAGGACGCGCTGGTAGCAGAACAGGTCAGAAACGAATAAATACGGGGTAAGTGATATACATATCAACAGACGGCATGTCTCCATACATATTCTCTTTCTTTCTTTCATAATCCATTGCACAAATAGTCGATCCCATCTTACAAATGTCTAAAATGATATTAGTCCGTGGTTCTGTCTTAACGATCGGAGTGACGTCCTATTTTACTGAAAGTTAAAGGAAAGTTAGTTCGTCTCAGAATTTAGGGTGTATATTTAGACTAAAATGTATAACGATTTATTGCGGGTCCAGAATAGTTTCTCGGTGTCTACTGGAGGCCGTTTCCAGAAAGGAATCGCGAAAGTAGGCAGGTACCGACGGCGCTAAGCTTTGTGTATCGAGCTTTGTCTCCGCCCGTACTTATAAAGATTTACAACACGTAGAGTTACTGTCCGGTGACAACTATCATAAGTTTAGGACATAACACTAGAGAGAATGTTCCATAATAAATGCTATGTACAGTAATTTTTCTCGAGTACGTATGTATATATCTTTAGAAGCCACTATATATTTCCAAAGATTGCCACGATTTATCTCGTATTTTTCTTGCAATACTATATTGTAACGGGGCATGTTTTTAGGAAATATATTTTTCATAAACATCTATGATTTACATCTGCTAGGCATCCCTTGACAGCTTACCTTTTTTTTTTTATTATATTTTATAATGCTAGGACTGCCGTCAAATAACTGCGTTTATCTTTGCAGGAATATGGAATTTGTATATATCTCTGTATTTCTTTTTGTCTGGTTTAATAAATAAATAAATAAATAAATAAAAATATGATACAATTTTACATTAAAAAAAAAAAATCGAACAAAGATTGATATGATACATTTTTAATTATTGTTTTTTTCACTTAAAGATGCATTTCAAAATGTATAACCATATTCATAATATCAATACAGTATTTAGCCATTACAATAACTAGTACAATATTCTATGAATTACCTGATATGACTTGGTGTATTCTATTTTTGAAGCGGGTAGTGTTCGAATAGTACCAAAAATTATACCATAACAATTTTCAGACCAAAGATTCTTATATATTGTATGTATCATTGCAGGAGATGTTGTCCAATTGATTTCTTTGATTAAGTAATTAAAGTTTATGTTATGGCTAATAATGTCTAAAATATTTTTTTCTATGACTGATAAATCATCTTTAAAATTCTTGGTTCTACTTATAAACGGACTGTTTTTGATAAATCCAACCCTTAGAAAACAGGAATTTGCTTTCATTGGTTCATGAATACGTTTTAACAATTCACTTGAGCAATTATTTTTTCCTGAGCAGCATTTCTGCAATAACAGTGGTTCATCTGGTTGACAAATAACTTTGTTTTTGAAATTGAGGCTTTTATAAAACCAGAATTTTGAATCATTAACAATACGTGAAGCAAAAGTTACGGCACTAATATGAGATTTCCATAAAATCTTAGAAATAAAAGAAACATACTTTAGGACGCTTTTGTGATTTTTAAATAAATTTATTAAGACAATAACGTAAACAATGCATTTCTGAGAACAATGTTCGTACAAATTAAAAAAATTATATGATTTTAAACTTTTATGACTATCTATCACTATTAATATTAATGTTTCTGTTGAATATGGTTTGTAATAATGCTTGCTTAGTTGACTAGTTAAATATACTATTTTGTTTGAACGTAGTAAATATTTTAAAAATATTTCTGATTCTGATGATGTATTTGCAGGTATTAGAAGCAATATTTGCATACTATTGTTCAACACATTTTTTAAAAAATTGATCAGGCAAAAAGTAGATTTGGTTAAATTTCTAGGTACTAAATTGAAATATGATTCTAAATAATACTGAGCAGCTTTTTCTTTTTCTCTTTGCAAAACCTTAGTTTCAGAAGAATTTCGTAATACTAAAATGAACAATAAATACACTGTAATTAACATAGCAAGAATATTGTTAATTACTGAACATATTAGATTACTTTTAAATTAATAAAATTCATGAATATGTAGGTATATAAAATAATTATTATACTGCTTAATAGGTAATGTTATCCTTTCTTTAACACAATTAAGCTTACATGCCTTGAAAACGTATTAAAAAACCTAAATTACTTATTTATTGTCCTGAAAAACAGCAATTTATTTTAGTATTGTGTTTGTAAAACAATTAACAGTTACATTGCTTGCTCTTCTTGCGTCGTTCTGTTGATTTTATGCTTGTATTGATTGTAACCTTTGCTTATCTGATTAGGTCACCGTTTCATTTCATAACAAGCTATAATAAATTTGCGATTTCAAATGACGTTGAAACTTTTAGGAATCAAAATCCAGAATCTACCGATATTTAAAAAATATCGTTGGTTTCCACTGATCAACCTGGCAAGTTTTGTACTAAGTTTACGGAAATAAAAATCTCTAAAAAACATCTGATTTAACTAAAGTAAAAAAGTTGGGCGACGATGTATTGCGTATTATAATGCACTTTATTGTTAGAAAAAATTCAAATTACTTTAATAAGCATGTTAATAATTTTTTTACAATAAAATTATAGATTAAAAAATAACTGAGATCAATAAAAAAATTCAAGTTTATAACCATATTATTTTATTCATAACACGGCAAACAAAAACTCATTGTGTTTAAGGGGACCTAACAACCTTAAATTGTCAAAAAATGAAAAATTGGATTTTATTTTTATATTAACATTAAATTGTTTTAAAAATGTATTAAACAAACATATAAACTTAATAAAACTATAGAGAACCAGAAACAATTTTTATAAATTATGTAACCTAGATGATTCTATAGTTACACAGAAATTACTATCTCTAGCACATTGTATTTCTGGTTTCGAATGTATTTCCTGTAAAGGCATTAATAAGAATTTTGACTTGAATAGTTGTGAGAGATTTTGAGTCGATACCTTTTTTTCTATTTTTGCATTTATTCTCATTAAAAAAATAACAGGTCTATAGAGCTCATATTTTCCATGTAGATTTCAGTAGATAAGCAAAGGGGGTTCTGGCCCACTGGGCTAGTACCTGTGGGGGTTCTGAACCAGTGGGCTAATATTCCTTGGCGGGCCTGGCCCCAGACCCACCAGAAACACTAGCCCACTGGTACAGAATCCCCACAGGTTCTAGCCCAGTCGGCCAGAACCCACTTTACCCCGCTAGGAGGCAGTAGCCTACTACTACTGTTTATGGTTTTCTCTGACTCGATTGAGCTTTGGTCTCTGTAAGCTGCGTAGCTCAGACTATTTAAAAATGCGCATGTCGCGAGCGCTACTAAAGTCTACAATTAACGGTTCTTTTTATCATCAAGCCTTCCGTACTTATCGAGTTCAGGAAAGGATTTCGTATTTGGGGAATATTTCTCGGTGTACGATTTCTACTGTGAAGTTTCTTTTTTCCTTTCCTCATTTTTACAAGGAGGAAGAGATTTATAGCTGGTAGTAGAACTTGTAGTTTGACCCATCTTCGTTGACTTTCAAAGTTCAAATGATGGGACATGCAAAACTCGCAGGCTTTTCATAGTTAGAGCCCCAACCTTCGCGCTAACCTGTAAGGTACATCCAGGTCGGTACTTATACCCCTCCATTTTGCCAACGAGTACTACTATTTCCATATCATTGAGAAGTCGCTCGGTTTTCTCTCATCGAGTTGACTGAAAGTGTCTTCGTAGAATTTTTTCAAAAGTTTGACGTGATGAGCGCAGTTGATCTGAGAAGATATACTGTCGTGATGTGTACAGATGGTTAGCACTTTTAGCCTATCCAGAGGTGGATAGCCCATCTCAGCAATGTCGTGAACGTTGAATTTGAAACGTTCGAGCCATCTTTTCTTCAACGATCCCATCACGATAACTCGAGTAGCGTCCTGCAATGCTTCTCGAATAATTTTGCCAATGTCGGTGTAGGGATGTACGCTAGAGCTGCAGGGTATCCCGTGATAGTAACGGTACAGCCAAGTGTTTTCTCTCTTGTACTTGTCGTTGAGACGTCTCCAAGGAAATGGCTCCTTGAACAGTAGCACCAGGGGTTCGCTGTCCTGGTTGAGCCGTACTATGGCCAACTCCTTGAGGATGAAGTCGTTGCCCGACTGCTTGTATCCTTGCATGTCCACTGCATACTCCATCTCGATGAGAAATGATTTCGCTGACCTAGGGTTGAGCGCTTTTATACTGACTCCCATCCCCACCACTAACCTACACAAGTTTTTTGACGTCACCGCTGACAGGATTGTACTGCACTATGCGGTCGTGCAGGATTAGACAGTAGGCTGCGGTGTTGGCGGGAAAATTATCTCGCGATTCAAACTCCAAACGCACGTCTACGGGAGCATTCTTCAATGCCTCGCTCTGTTTGGAACAATCGATGACGAAGAGAGGAACGTTAGTGATAAAATCTTCCTTTCTAGTATAGGTTCAGCATTTTTGTCATAGTATGCAGACTGGAAATTCGCGTACATGTCGTACAAAACTGCGTACTGTTGACGATCGATGTCGAGATTGAGATTGCCGTACGGATAGTATTGCGAATTGAGAAACAGTTTCACGTTGCTCAGATTGCAGTGGTCGAAACGACTGGCATTGGCCGTATTCAAATTCTTTCGATTCGTTTGAAAGCCCAACACGACGAATCGTGGCTTTTCTAGCTGATTCGACGTCTTGACTGCCCAGAGGTGTTTCGTCGAGCTCGGTAGTACCGGATACTCATACAGCTCCCAACTTCTAAAACTCATGTTGATGGGTCTGTTCTCTTTGTAATTCAACAGACGAATTTTGTAAACGTTGGATGCTACAACGTACGGCATCAACCACTCGATTCTCGTCAGTTCTATCTTGAAGTTTTCATAAATTATTGCGTCATTTGTTGCATTTCGTTGACCTGTTTGAACAACTGTATTTAAATCGTTTCTCGATCTGGTAAGTATGAGTTCGTGCTTGACGTTTACTACGATTTTCCGATAGTCTTCGGCAAATCCGAGAATCATACTCAGCGGGATGGTGACGTCAAAGTAGCCTTGTTCGTTGGTCAAACGTCGCGTCTCTGCAACATCGAGCCAGCCCGCGTTTTTCACGAGCACACTCTGGCTCGGATTGAGTGACAGCCATCCCTTCATGATAGTTGTCAAGCCGACGTTCTTACATTTAACGATTTCCACAGCATTGATTTCGTAGCGAATTTCCTCGAACATGTGGCAGAAGGCGTTGTTTACCAGAGTCGTGTGGGCCACTGCAGTTCCATCAGACTTTGTTAGTCTGCCGCAGATATGTATCATACTGCGTGAAGGCAGAACGTACAAGTCCTGATGTTGAATAGCGATGCGAATTTCGTCACTGTTACTGAAGGACGAAGCGGTGTATGGCTGATGAGGATGCAGTTCGTAATGAGCACGGGATTTATTGAACGTTACAGGAGACTGTATGCTTAGAACGTCCTCCATGATCTTTTTTTTTTTTTTTTTTGATATGCAGCAGAAGAATATACAAGTTACTTTCCATCACCGCGTACGTTGACTACTCCGACGTCTTTGCTATAAATATAGCGAGCGTATAGTGAGTCTATCACAAACCTTTGAAGAGTAAACATGTCCGACTTACAGCGAAAGAAGAGCATTCTTCATCAACTCGTCAAAGCACGAAACGCTGTCAAACGCAAGTACAATTTGCTGAAATTTTGAAAAGAAAACTTTGAGAAAGCCGTGGGAGAGACTTTCAAACCGATCGTCGATTCTTTTCAAGTACTTGTAAAGACCGTATTTGGTATGAATACGAGCTGCGCGAGTTCTACAATTAATTATTTTATTCGCGGAAACTAGCATAGGCTTGAGAGCCTTGTTGTTACTGAATACGCGTGACTCGATAATATTCGCGACGCGTGTGTTACTTCTGGACACCAGTGTGTCCGCTCGTACGTATGGGCGATGATTTATGTCCGCACTCTCTTTTTCAGTCGGACACTTGTTTGTCCGAGCTGGAACTTGTCCGGGAAGTGATAGCTGAACGGACTTTGTTGGATGTCCGTGTCCTTACCTTTTCGAAGTTCTTGGGCTGAAGGGTTTCTTAGGGATTTAATATTCTATAACCATTTATTATTATTTAGGAATAATTATTAATAAAAAACCAAAACGTGTTCCTAAAATTATAATAAAAAGAAAGTCAGATGAACTAACAACTGAAAAGGTGAATCAACTAGTGTCTCATTATTTAATCAAGGACAAAACAATTCAAACTAATAGGATAGTCAAGAAAAAAGATGAATTACTTATAAACTGTATGAATGAAGATAGTGTTAATAAAGCTTACGAATTGCTAAAGTCGAAATTACCTGATGGGTGTGAAATAGATACAGAACAAGTACTTAACCCTAAAGTTAAAGTCGTTGGAATTGACAATTTTGAAAAAATGGATAATAATAAGTTAGAAAAGGATATCAATGAGAGGAATTTCAGAAATTCAAAGAAAAAATGTGCTGTTCTCCATGCGTACAAAAATGATAAAACTAAATTACAGACAGTGATTTTGGAAATGCCTGCTGAATTATATCAACAAATGAGAGAAAATAACAACAGACTCTATGTTGGCTATCAAAATTGTAAGGTTTACGATTATTGCAATGTCAAACCATGCTTTAATTGTGGCAGGTTTGGACATAATGCTATGAAATGCGAAAACGATAAAATATGCTTAAATTGTGCTGGAAATCATGAAACCAGGGAGTGTGAAACAAATAAATTAAAATGTCCAAATTGTACATTCAGCAACAACAAATTTAAGACAAAGTTCAATACAGAACACGTGGCAACAGATAGCCACGAGTGTCAAATATTGCAGGCCAAGATAAGGAAGTATATAGATTTTACCGATTATACCATCCAGCCTACAATACCGAGATATGTTGGTATAGTAGGAAAAATGTCTGAAACGCAAATGATAACCAGAGCGTCGAGAATATCTTCACCATCACTGCAAACTCTCAATTCAAACATATCAGATAGATTAAGAATCAGGAAATAAACATGGATCAAGATTTTAACTTAGAAGATGTAAGCAAGTTTGAACGTGAAATAGAAGATATCAAAAAGCTCAATGAATCCATAATAAAAGCAAAGAACTTAATGTTGTGCGTAAATATAAGAAGTATGAGTGCTAATTTCGAAAAACTTGAAACTTTTATTGGGAGTTTAGTGAAAAAACCTATTATTATTATTTGCACGGAAACCTGGAACTTACAATATCCTCAATATTATCAATTACATGGCTATGAATGCTATTATAATGAAAGTAAAATTAACAAAGCGGATGGCGTTTTTATGTATATTCTGAGTAAAATATGTCATAACACCACAATAGAAGTGGTTGATAGATTGAGCGTTGTAAGTTCTAATATTAAATTTATGTCCGGAGAGTCAATAAAAATCTCTGCGATGTACAGGTGCCATGACTTACCGAAGTCTGAATTTGTAAATAGCTTACGAAATTTTTTGTCAGAGCACAGAAATATTAAAAATCACTGCATTTTTGGAGACTTTAATATTGATATATTAGATAAATATGTAGAAAACAAAGAAATAAGCGAAAAAACTATTATGCAGGAATACTTAAATAATTTTTTTGAACATGAATATATACCGAGCTTTAAAGGAATTACCCGTCCATCTCTAAATCTAGATAAAGGCACGTGTATTGATAACTGTTTTGCCAAAACTAAAAATATCATACTAGAATCATTTAAATTAAATACACCTTTTAATGACCATTACCCGTTGTTCATAACCATGGAACAACTTAAACTTAAAAAAGTAAGTGAAAATGATATCGCATCCATGAATTATGGTAAATTAAAAAACTTAGCGAAAAGAATTGACTGGCAATTTTTGCTAACATTACAAGACTCCAACAATGCTTTAAACCAATTAATAAAAATGATCCATAGCTGTGTCGGCAGAGCCATGTGTAGTAAAAAATTAAGTAAAAAGAATAGCTCCATATCACCCAGGAATAACTGGATAACTAGTGCAATACTGGTGTCGTGTAATACAAAAGAAAATTTGTACAAAATATGGAAAAAAAACCCAACGAATTTAGTACTAAAAAATGAGTATAAAAATTATGAAAAAATTTTAAATAGAGTCATAAAAGATGCGAAATACAAATTCGAAAGCAATGAGATAAAACGAAATATAGACAACCCAAGACAGCTATGGAACATTATAAATACTAAGCTAGGCAAAAAAATTCAGCAAAACAAGTCAATTGACCATCTAATTGTAAATAAGCAAAAAATTGAAGATAAGAGTACAATAGCTAACACAATGAATGAATATTTCTGTAAAGTAGGTATTGACCTAAGTAACAAAATTCCTAATCTGGATAATGAACAACTAAAACTCCCAGAAAGAAATAACAAATCAATTTTTATCTATCCAACAGATAGTCTTGAAATTCTAAACTGTATAGATACACTGAAAAGAAAAGCTGGAGGTGTTGATAATATAAATGCAAAAACGATAAAAACATTAGCACAATATATAGCAAAACCATTGGAACATATTTTTAACCTATGTGTTCAACAATCCAACTGGCCAGATGCCCTAAAGTGTGCAGATATAGCTCCTATACATAAGGCTGGGGATAGGTCTTGTATGTAAAATTACAGACCTATCTCCCTTATATCAAATATAGCAAAAATTTTTGAGAAAATCATGTACAATAGATAGTATAGCTTTCTAACTGAATGCGAAATAATTTCTGACAAACAATTTGGATTCGTAAAAAATAGAGGTACTACAGATGCCTTAAACTATATATCAAACATTATTTATAATAGTCTAGACAAAAGCATTCCTATTATCACCACTTTCCTAGATCTTGCAAAGGCTTTTGATACAGTAGACCACAAAATTTTGCTAGATAAACTTGAAAGATACGGAATCAGAGGTAGTGCACTGATTCTAATAACTAGCTATCTCTCAAATAGACAACAATGTGTTAAAATCCAAAACTGCAAAAGTGAATACAAAGTAATACCCATTGGTGTCCCACAAGGTACCATATTGGGGCCTTTATTTTTCATACTTTATGTGAATGATCTATTGAGAGATATGCAGAATGATGCTATTATGTCCTACGCTGATGACACTGTTATCATAGCTAGTGATAATACGTGGTCATCTGCTCAGGACAAGATGAATGAATATCTTGATAAGGTTGCAAGATGGTTAACCTTAAATAGATTATCTTTAAATGTTAGTAAAACAGTGTATATAACATATGGCAGCTACTGTGATAGTGTTCCTGACACATTGCATATCAGCATAGGTGAGAATACAATAAAAAGAGTAGAAAGCCATAAATATCTGGGTTTAATTTTTGATTTTAATATGAAATGGGAGAAACATGCGTATTATATTGTCAATAAAACAAGATATTTAATCTTCATTTTTGCAAAAATTAAAAACACTATGGATAGCAAAACTTTAGTGATGATTTATAATGCATTTTTTCAAAGCTTAGTCAATTATGGCATAATAGCCTGGGGAGGAGCGTATGATAAATGTATAAATCTAATCCAAAGTATACAAAAGAAATTATTAAAGATTATAAACAAAAATAATTTTGTAACGCAAAAGAACCCACTTACTGTGAGGCAACTCTTCAAATTAGAGGCTGTTTCTTTTCATTATAATAATTTAAAAGAGACGTACTTGTCAAGCAAGAGCAATACTAGAAATAAGATAATACCACTCCCAAAAATTAACAAAACTATAAGTAAAAAAAATAGCAATTATGAGGCTATTAAGATATTTAACGTTTTGACTAATGATCTCAAAACATTAACTTATAGCAAAGTCACAATTAAGGATGGACTAAAAAGGTTTATAAGGGAAAATTATAGTTCATAAAATGATAGGAAATTTCTCTTATCTAATGTTATGTTATGTAATATTTTTGCGTGGAAATTTATAGAAGTTTGTACAAACTAAAAATGTAGTTGAAATCATACTTAGTTTTAAGTTCTTTTAGTTTTAGTTTTGTTTTCTTTTTTTACGTAACACCCCTATGTACAGGTAACTGTGTTTACCTCTATAGGATTCCTTATAGGAATATGTATGTGTTCAAATAAATAATAACAAATTTAACATAAGATTCATCTAAATTGTTATGTTTGGTTTATTAGCATGGGACTCGAGCACTTGACTTTACAAACAGTTTGATGTTACAGAGTTTAGTTATTTACTTGACTTAATCTATTGTTTATTTGCTAAGTGTGGTTAGAATAGTTTTAGGTGATTATACTAAAGTGACTTACAATTATAATTGTTCTGCGCACTAGAAATGGTTCTAATCACTTGTTCGTGGCAATAAATAGTAAGGTTGGTCTACTGCACAGATGAAGGTTACTCCACTTGCTTTCGCCGGAGATGCCGCTCGGCGGTCCTTCCCTATTACTGTACTACGTTCAACTCACGTCTAGCAACGAAGAGTTATACTATATTCCACCCACAGAGTTTGAGTGGGTTCTAAGCACTCATTAAGCGATGCAAGCAGGAATACAGCACTCGTATTCAATCACCAGGTCCAGTTGTCGGTAGGAAGAGTATACGTGGAAAGGCACTGCGTGGATCGATCCCGGAGCTTATAAAGCCTCGGTTTCGATACATGCAATTGACATGATTTTATTGAGAAGGCACTACGCGACCAAACAGCATCTGCCACTACGAGGATACATGCATGCAGGTGTTGTAATTAACCGCGCGCGAGCAGTGCTGACTCGCAGGTCAATCACTGCTCCGATTTTCGACGATCGGTTTCGTAATGTCGCAGTCGGTTTCGGTACACGTCGTCTGTGCATGAATGCCATCGCACAGGCGTTATACATATACTTATTTCATGTGTATAAACGTGGGACATTACATACTCGTTACCGAAGCAACTAAAAGTAAGAAGCTTGCAGTAAAGTCATTGCCAGCGATTAAAAAGTCTCATTCTGAGTCATTTGATAATCATGATGATGATGATACCTACAAATTTACCGACGATGACGAGAATGATACAACACAGATTTATAAAGAAGCTGACATGTTACGTCCTGACTACTCTTAAATAAATAGTTATGAACGTAGTGATAGGTTTAGTGGCAAGGCTGTAAAGGATATTAGTTCGCGCCTAACACTCTCACTGTTAGTCAAATAAATGAGAAACTTACCTTTGAGTGCAGTTGCCAGTATGTAGACTTGAGCTCGTGTTGGGTAGGATAGAATGTTATAAATAACGCGCAAGGCACAAATAAGTTTCACTGTAACGATGTAATTTATTCCACTAGCGTTAGCAAATTAATTACAATATTACTCGACGATGACGAGAATAAAATAGGGCAGATGTATTTAAAACTATGACTGTTTCCACGTATGAGCTTCGCCGATTGTCGAACTGACGTGTACGGAGCCCGTGTCTGGTAACGAACTGTCTGTTTAAACGAATCCGGGGCTTTTTAAAGCCTCAGTTTATTACAAAAATCAAAATATTGATAATCTTAAAATTACTGACGTTTCGCTGATTCAGTGCTGACATTCTTTTGCCGTATGTTGACATACAGCGATGTAGGTTATTCGGAGAGTTTGAATTTTGTTGTTTTTTAAACGCTCTTTTATTGAGGTCATTATATAGAGGTGAATGACGTAACAGACACATCGTTTGAAACAGCTGATGGTGAAGAAGAGGAAGTTAATCAAGAAGTTAATCGCTCAAAAAATAGAATGGATAAAGAAGCTAATCAAAATGACGATAAACTGCTTGATCCAAGATATAGCAAGAATTTGAATAAAATTTATGGAGTGCGCAAGGAGAAAGGGGCATACATGATTGGAAATTCTCCGATACTTTTCGAAGATCGCCATGTTAAAGTGAACGACAAAAGCTATGCAAAAACTACAGGATTATTGGACTTGCTTATATCTAAATATCCCAATAGAGCAGTGATTACTAGCGATGATTTGAAGAATTATCGAGAGATTCTTGAAGAGTCTAGCGCACACAAAAAGCAATTCAAACCTGATGAATCTATTCATGTGCACAATAGCAAAAAGTACAGTGAATTCATTGTCCTTCTTTTCACGGTGCTGACGAATGATTCAAATAAGCGAAAATCGAAATCAGGCGGACAATTACGACAGCATAAGCTCCGTCCATACAAAATCGCAAGGCGAGACACAAGAATGGATTACGTTTATTGGGATGATCCAAATGAACTTGTTGATAGACTCCGCCTATTGATGGCCGAGCAATCAGCTGGTAATCCCATTCACACCAATGAGATTCATTCGATCCTCGAGGAACTCCGCGAGGCTGGCTATATATATTGAGCTGCATGCGAGCGTTCTATTCAATTTAATCATGAGCATCGACGTGTTCGGACGTAACCCCAAAACACTAGATGGTGGTCGCGGTCCTCCAGGCATCGGCTTTAAAATCACAGCCGATGGTCAGTACGACTTGGGAAACAAGAGACTCTATAACCTCGCATCTCCGCATCAGCTGAATGAAGCAGTTAATCTCAATACTCTGCAACGTATTGTTAGAGTGGAAATCGATAAAGTGCTCGATGTCACAGCCCGATTGAGAACTGAGCAAAATAATTTGGATGAAATCATCGAGGCTCACCGAGACGAAATAGATGTTAAACTGAGAAGTATAGATAACGAGATAAGGAGTATAATATCATACTGACCATATCTCAAAACATTCACTCATCGGACTCCAGTTAGTAAACATTAATCGATCGATATACATGGAACATAAGAGAGAAGTAGTAGAGGAGCTTCATAAGCCTGCTTTTCGAAACTATCCACGTCGAAAATTCGATGTGCGAGGACTCGATGAAACGTGGCAGGCTGACTTGATCGAGATGCAACCTTATGCTTGTGAGAATAAAGGCTACAATTACATGCTCACGATCATGGATACGTGTTCAAAGTATGCGTGGGCTGTACCGATAAAGCAGAAAACTGGCAAAGATGTCACTGCAGCAATGAAGTCCGTATTGCGTCATGGACAAGTACCAAAATATTTGCAAACGGACCGAGGCAAGGAATTTTGTAACGGTTCGACTTTCTCCGTGTGTTGAGTAGTCGGCCGGACGCCAGGATTTGGTTAGAGGAAAGGTTAATTGAAGAGACTTGTTTATGCAATTAATAATAATAAAGATATATTCTAATAATTATGAATAATTATGTTAACAAGGTGATAATTCAAATATGAGTCTCCATCTGTAACAGAAATCGAAATCGCGGTGGTTTAGAATATTTCGTCTTCACAAATAGTTTAGCTTAATCTATAGCGGTTTACGGTACATTAACACGCCGTTACCAGAGTTACGTGGTTTCGGTGTGGTTATCGGCTTTACGGACGCGGTATCGGAGTTTCGGACGGTGAAACGGGTTTGGGTTAACGACGGGTTTTCGGAGGTTAGGTTTCCCTCGAGTCCATGGAGTCGTGAGCGCACGGCCCTACGGATCGAGGTCGCTCGTCTCGTTCTTCCCCTGGTCCTGTGTGCTCACAGTGACCAGGCGAATCCTGAGCGGTCGGCGGGGGGTCGGGTTTGTACAAGCAGGAGTTGGTCGGTGCTTCACCAGGACGTGTGCGCACGACCTGGGGAATCGTCGGCGGGGCTTTAGTTATTTTCTCAGCCCCGTGTGCTCACAGTGGCCGGGAAAACAACCAGTCCCTTGGGATGGATGTTCAGGAGCAGGTGGCAACGTCGAGCATCGGCTACGTGTGCTCACGTAAACGAGACTCGGCGCTGTTCGGCTACTCCTGGTTTTCTCGTGTGCGCACGACGGCAACTCGGAGTTTCGGGTTCGCCAACAGTGTCGTCACGTGTGCTCACGAGCCGACGTTGTTGGCGTCGGTCTAGCTCTAGCTGTTCCTCTCGGTAACGTGTGCGCACGATGCCGCTAGGAGTTCAGCTCGAGTAGAACTGCCTCCCTATGCCGCGTGGCCCGCCTTATATAGGTGTGTTCGCGGCGCGCCGCTCGCGCCGCCTGGCGCGTCGCTGCTGAGTTACTAGTAGAATCTCGCGCTCGTGCGGACTGGCCTTTCGGTTGGTGCGCGCGCGCGCTCACCTCGCTTCGTGCGGACTCGTCTTTGTTCGCTGCGCGCGCGCGCTCGCTGGCGTCAGCTGATTTACTCGGCGCCGTGTTTGTTGATCTCGTGTGCGAGAGTTATGTCTCGTCACAATTTTATAACTCGAATTTCGAAGGTCTCATGAAGCAATACAAGATCAATTTTTACTCCACTTATAGCAACCTCAAAGCATCTATTTGCGAACGTTTCAATCGCATGTTGATGAACAAAATGTGGATAAAATTCAGTCTTCGTGGAAATTACAAGTGGTTAGACATACTACCTACTCTAATCGAAGAGTACAACGATACGAAACACCGAATTATAGGTGTGTAATCTAAGGATGTTACTGATGCCAATGCATCTCAAATTCTCAAACGATTCTCCTCGAGCAAAGGTAGACTTTTGAAGAAGAAGAAGAAGAAGCCAAAGTTCAAACTCCATGATAAAGTACGTGTGAGCAAGATTAAACAAGCCTTCGAGAAAGGATACACTCCCAACTGGTCGACAGAGATCTTCACCATTGCCAAAGTATGCCAGACAAAGCCGATTACTTACCATTTGAAGGATTACAAGGATCAGCCAGTCAGTGGTTCTTTCTGCAAGCAGGAACTCTCGAAAGTGAAGCATCCAGACATCTATCTCGTTGAAAAAGTTATCAAGAGACGCGGTAATCAAATCTATGTTAAATGGTTGGGTTTCGATGATTCCCACAACTCGTGGATAAACAAATCAGAGATGTAAGCGATATATATGTATAATAATTAAAAAATAATAAAGAGAAACTGGTGTGGGCCCCCACCTGCGCCCGCACCCGTGAAGAACATCCAATAGTTTTCATCTCCCAAATGACTCGTTTTCCTCTCCGTGAACTTTCTCTTTATTATTATTTTTTTTTATTTAATAAATACATACAAAAATATACAAACTTATTTATTTACAACTTATTTACATTAAACATCACAACATTTGAATTTGGTATCCCCATTGTACGTCAATCCTAAAGCGTATTTATTAGCTTTCTCCTTCATCTCCTCCAGCAAGCTGTCGTTCTTCCCCAGAATTTTTGATACTCGATCCGACAGGAATACTTGGAATTCCTCGTTGAGGGTCACAACAAATCTCAAGCCAAACCTCGTATTGGCTTATTTGATCTGGGTGACCATGTATGTCCTCTCCTTCTTCAAATCGGACATTTTCTTGGAAGAAAAGTACTGTTGCATACTTGATTGAACTTTTTTAGATCCATTCTGAAAATACACACAAGATTTTCATATAGAAAACTATTTTCAGACGTATGTATTTAGTATATAAGTCTAGAATATTTACCTCAATAAGTTGATCGTTGTTGTTGTATGTGTGTTCTCAATTAGACTCTAGGTCTCTTATTCTGAGGCTCTCCGTCCTCTCGCTCCTTTACTGAACGATTGTGCCCAGCTCTCTGCTCGCGCTCCTTATGTAGGCCGCTCCCCACCACCTCGGTAGCTTCTCCCTCTTCCACGTCTTCTAGAACATGCAGTAACTGCTCATCTTCTAGAAGACGCCAGTGACCCCAACGAAGCGTGGCTGTGCAGGTTGGGACAAGATATCGCTTGTCGTGGACTTAGGGCTTAGGGCAACTTTCTTTTGCTTCTCAGTGCGAACCACGCGAAGTCTTGAGCGAATGTTGTTTTGCTCGCAATTGATGATTTTTTCATTAAAGAGACACTGTCGATAGTCATCAAAGGTGATGATATTCTTCACTATGCGTGACTTTACACCTTTGGCTTTTTTGATCGGATTCTGATTTTGAATCAATAAACTGTACATCTTGCTTCGAAGTCCAATGAATTCCCTCATTATATTTCCATTGCATTCATCCTTCATCAGACCGATGACTTTCTTATTTTTTCGAGGCATCTCGAACTCGTTCTCTTCCGGATAATCCGACGTGTCAAACTTATCTATATCTTGTTTCATGATTTCGTAAAAATTCACACCTTTGATCTCATAAATGAGACTATCCATATCCGTACACAAGAGTTTACACTTGTCACCAACCCTGTGTCTCATGTAAGTGTAATGAAAGTCATAAATGAGAAGCTTTGATATATCGAGAACGCATAGCTCAACGTATATTGGTTTCCTTATTATGATTTCCGTTCGTGTAAGTTGAAACGCCACGAGATCCTCGGCAAAAATCGATCGACTGTGAACGTTGGGTCTTGCGATCAGTGCCTCGACCCCATATCGTCCCTTCCATTTGCTGACCAACTTGACGTCAACACGCTTTCTTTCATTTTCCATTGTTTTGCCATAGACGGCATTTATCAGAAGTTTAAAGAACAGTTTCTCGAACTCATTTTTGGCTTGTTTTCTCTTCTCAGTATTGAGCTCGACGTAAGGTTTTAATCATGCACTTTGTTTGAACTGGAGAGCTCTGTGAATTTTTTGCAAGACAAGCCCATGTCTGAGAGCCTGATGAGAGCTCGATAATGTAAAAAGTACCTCTCCTTGTCGTAGAGAGTAGTAAGTAATTTCTTCTGTTTTGATGTGGGAGGCGTCATGTATTGAGGACAGAACGGAAGATCCTGATGATCGTTGTTTTCTGGATATTCCAGATCCACTTCTAGAATGTAACCGTAGAGATGGTCATCCGGAACGTCGAAAAAGTCAGGTTTGTCGATGTCTTCGACCCACTTGAACTCTCCTTCCGGTAAACATTGCGTCATCGCCCATCCGTACATATTATTCACATCGAAGTACATGAGGTATTTCTCTTCTTCAGCAAGATCGTACTCGTTGTTCATATACTTATTGTTCGCCTTCGCATAACGATTCGAACACTGGCTTACTCCACCTCTGATACCTTTCTCAACAAACATCAACATGTCCACATCCGTCAAGAGTGTAAGTTCAACTCCCGTATATTTCAACATAGCGTCCCACGTTAAGCCAGGCGTCGTATAATAGTGAGCAGGGTCTAAGCTGTAAGCCACCATGCATGTAGATCTAAAGTTTTCAAAAATGTCTGCCAGAAGAAGCACGTCTGTTTTGAGATATATGTCGGAGTATTCACCGAGAGTTTTCACATTCAATGCACTCCACACACTTCTTGCGTGTTCATACTCGACATCGGTAATGTTACACTCGTACAACTTGCTGAAGAAATCATCTTTGGATGGTAGCTCCTTTTCTTTGAGTTTATCGAAGGAACTTACATAATCATAAGGAAAAACTCCCTTCCTCAGTAATGACTTGATTTGATCAGGTGAGTAACCATTGACCTTCTCGAAAACAGAACTTGTTATGTGAGGCTTCTCTAAATAAGACGCTAACTTTTCTAAACATGAAGCCATGAATCGAAAAGAATCTATAAATCGAAAATTTATCTCACTGCCATCGATATACTTTGTAAAAGCGATATATCGCTCTTTGTTTTCAGCTAGCAGTTGTACACGCCCCTTGAAGTTGTCAGCAGTGGCGAGTTCTTTAACAATAATATGCGAATCGTAACCAGTAAGATTGTGAAATACGACTGGTATAAACCACGCATCCTTGAAGTTTATGTTACAGCTTTCGTGAGCAGCCTCTCTGTAGCGACCCGTTGGATGGCAGTGATCCTTCACTTTTTTATCTTCCTAAGCACAATACTTATTACAAATATGACAAGTTCTGGCTGCTTTAATTCTTGGTATTCTTTAGAAGTAAGTCTCATAGCTTCAGGTGAATCATGAATTGGCTCCAACTCAACGGCAATCTCCTCTAAATTAGCAACAAACCATTCAGCTGGGGACTTGCTGTCTTTATCTTCTAGTTGTCTATAGCTTCGATACATAGATCGCGAATCATCAAAACTGCACTTCGAATAGAAAACAATACTGTATGCTTGATGTTGCTGGAAGGCGCGGACATCATCTTCCACGAGTTTTAATAAACATTCAAAGTCTGCATAGATCACGTACGAAACTTTCAGTACTCGACTATAGTTATTAAATGAAAGAACATTATTTTTCACAGGTAGCTGAATCTTACACTTGTTCATCCGCTCACAATCGGCCTCATGGTTTTGAAGCTTCTCATTTGTATTAAAATAATGTAAACATCTATCACAAATGAAACACTTATTCTTACTATTTGTTAATTGGCCTCTCACTAGTCTTGATAAATTTTTTAACCATACGTAATGTAGTTTTGGAGGAGGAGTATCGTCATCAAAATCAACAACAGCATCTTCGTCCTCGTCTATGTAGTAGTTCTCAAGCAAGAGAAGATCCACATGACGTGGTTTTTTCGAATCAGTCACGTAACACGTCTCCACTTTGTAATTTATTAAATTTTTTCAACATATAAACGTTGATTGAAATATCATTTAACTTTTCAAACTTGCTCACTTGTTTCAGTGAAACCGGAAACACTATACCATCGAAGTTGAGTTCGTTCTCGATATGTTTGTATTAAAGCACACGCTGTCCATGTTTTGTTTGAGGATACAGAGCAAACAATACAGCCCACTTAAAACACTGATTATCGTTGTTTTGAACATTTATGCAAGCTTTTTTCTTAAGAATTTTTTCAGGTAGCGGAATGTAGGAGCTACCTTTCATCGGATTAAGCTTATTCATATTTATAATGAGACTTAAAATTTCTCTTTAACTCTACCCAGAATCCTTCTCTTCGAATTCTTCCATTTCTCGAAGTATAGGCTGTTTTATTCTTTCATTGAAACACTGCATCAAGTCACTCGTCTTGTAGATAGTTACATTTTCAGTATTGAAATATTTGACTTCTGCACTCACTAAATCACTCTTTTGAATAATGGTCTCAGCAGCGAATTCAGTATTCACTTTCAAAGCGTTGTATTCACGGAGAAGACTTTTGATCTTCGATTCGAACAGAGTATACGCATCGTCCATGAATGATACAACGTCTAAGTATCCAAGGTTTGATATAACACCAGATCTTATACGTCGCTCGAATGCAGAGGGCAGATCGTCCCACTTTATCAAGTCTTTTGATTCTTGCCCCTTCGCACTTTATACCGATGGTGATGGTGATGGACGCAATTCACCACCTGACTTTGTGATTTCATGCAACTTATTTTGAATCGTAAGCAGATGCGTCATCGCCGTCTGGCACTTCTGTTTCTGCGCTCTTGCCAACTATTTCGAATTCAGTAGACTATGCAAGGTCTGCATAGCCTGTGAATTTAAGTCCATCCACCTTTGTATGTCACTTGTACTCGCGACTCCATTCTTTGCATATTCCAAAGATTTCCACTGAACTTTCACTAGCTCACTGAAACTTCCGAAGAGATCCATGGTCGACAGTTTATGAAGATGCTCAAGGGGAATTACAATCTCTCGATCACAATAGCTCACTTGTTAATCTCTCTTGTAGCTCTTTATCCTCCGAGCTGTTGCTTCAAACTGATAAATTTCAGCATGATGACTGCCCCTTACATCCCGCTTTGGCAGATAGAGAGGGCGGGAGATTCCTGTTCACCTCTCAGCCTCCAGTATACGAGGGAGAGACTTCTCCGTTGAGATAGGGATATTCTCCCAAATCTCGGAGTTGTCCCTCTCGACCGGAGCCTCGAAGCGAACTGAGCCTCGCGGTCTGCCCAAGATACTTATAGCCCGCTTCGAGAGGAGAGGGGGTGGACTAGAAGATTCCAGTACTCCCTCCTCAGTCACCAGTGTACAAGATAGACTTCTCCGTTGAGACAGGGATATTCTCCCAAACCTCGGAGTCGTCTTTTTCGACTGGAGTGCCGAAGCGAATTGATTATCGGATTCTCGCAGGCTGCCCGAGCTCCTTATATAACACTTTGGGAGGTACAGGGGGAAGAAGATTCTAGAAGAAGTAGAGGGGATTTATCCTGCCTATAAAAGGGAGCCGACGAGGACGACGTCGTCAGTTCGATGCAACTTATCGAAGAAGAAGAAGGATCGAGTCTGGAGAGATAGCTCTGCTCGAAGCAACGTGCTCAGAACGATCGAGAACGCAGCAGTTCACGTTGGAAAGACAGGTCAAAACTCTTACCAGGCTACTGCTCGAAACGTCGTGCTATAAAAGGGACTCTGGCGCACGAGATCATAAGTACTACACAGCTCGTTGAAGGAGTCACATCGCTGGAGAAGATGTTGGAATACGTAGTGGATCTGCAAGGCTTCCAGAGAGTTCCCAACGACTTTGTGTTCATGGAGGGAGCCTTCCTTCAGCTTCAGGATTCTGCTCTGCCTCTCGTCTTCTAGTTCCAACCACCAACGGACTGGTCGAATCTTATAGACGAGGAGAAGTCTATGGCGAGATGGCTGGAGAGGAATTATCACGGTATTCCTTGGGGCTCCGGGGACATTCCGTTTGCAAGAGTGGGGGAAGTCATTTGAAAGATGCTGTTTGGCACCAGCTACATCTATGTCAAGGGCCGAGACAAGAAATACTGGCTGGAACTGATGATTCCAGAAAATAAATTTTCAATCGTCGACTTGGAGTCAATGGGATGTCCTTCTCTGAAGGATATGCGTAAAAACAGCGAAGCAGTTTCGTGTGCGAATCACAAACTCTGCGAGAACTATCCAGTTTGCGCTGTAAAGAACGCATTTATTTGCCTTGAGACAACGGCTAAAAAAGAAAAACGAATGTCTCAGACAGGCTGATGATAATGGTATCGATGAAGTGGACTACCCTCGTGGTAGTGACACTTCGTTAGATTTAAGGTTCCGCAAACGAGATCCCAGTGCAGAACTCTATTTGTCTATGTATAATTAATTATTTAGTGTTTGTATTTTTGTAATTAATAAAGGAAAAAGAGAAAGAAGAGAGAGGCAAAGTAAATGGAGGGAAAACTGAGCCTCACATAGAAGCGAGTGGCTGTTTCTCATAGGTAGGGGGCGTGGACGGGGCCCTCTCCACTTTCTCTCTCTCTTTCTTCTGTTTTCTATCTTTATTTCACACACACACACACACACACACACACACACACACACACACCCCATATACACACACAAATACACACACCCACACACATACGCACAGAACACTCCATTCATACTATATTCATACTATATTCATACTATATTCATACTCCATTTAAACTACATTCATACTCCATTCAAACAACATTGATACTGCATTGATACTGCATTGATACCACATTCATACTGCATTCAAACAACATTCATACTACATTTATTCAAGCACACACACACACACACATACACACTGACACAAAATTAAAACAAATTTTAACATTAAAAATGATAGATTCTTAAAAATAAACATACAAAAATAAATAAACATAAAAAATAAACGTACAAAAATTAACACACAAAATAAAATGGTTAATGATAAATTGGTCGACGTGGCGGTCCTGTAGGTATGGGTGCGGGTTGCGTTAATTTACGAACGCAGGGATCGTTCGGCCACTCCACCCACTTAGGTCGCTGCTGCTAGGGCTCCTGCTGCTGCTACTGAGGCCGCTGATGAGGGTCCTGCTGCTGCTGATGTTCCTCAATATAATCAATAATTATGTTGAGGAACTCATCCCCAAAGAGATCCTCTGCTGATCTTGCGAAAAGCTCGCGTGGAGGTAATGGTGGCGGGGGTAGAGTTCTACAGCTCAGCGTAGAACCTACTATGACTGCTTTTATCGGTGGAAGTAAAACAGGCAATCCATAGGAGAGAAGCTCACGCTGTGGTGACGGCGGCGTGATATTCTCTACTTCAGGCCTGTACGCCTCTATTGGGACAACATTAATAGAATCCTGATTCTGTTGTTGCTGGAAAATTGTATTAGATGAGAGAGAGAGATAGAGAGAGAGAGAGAGAGAGAGAGAGAGAGAGAGAGAGGGATAGATTATATAAACAAGAGTAAACTAACTAAAATTCTTACCTCATGTAGCTCTACCTCCTGTAGCTCTACCTCCATAGGCACCTGCTGCTGCTGTAGTTGTGGGACATCCTCCTCCTATTTTTTTTTTTTTTTTTTTTTTTTTTTTAAGTGGCATTTCGAACTCGAAAGTTCATTGCCTCATCTACGCAAGCCTTCCACGTATCTCTATTTTGTGCTAACCCTATCCATTTCGCTCCGTCCTGCCCGATTTCAGTTAAGTCCGCTTTTACATTGTCCTCCCACCTGCGTCTAGGTCTACCTAGAGGTCGCGACGTATTTGGCTTTCCTTTCATTATACGCGCTGCCGTGCGATCATTTCCCATTCTTGCAACGTGCCCTGCCCATCTTAGTCTTCGCGATTTAATTATTCTGTTTATATTCGGTGACGCGTATAAGTTATGTAGCTCGTCGTTGTGCAGTTTCCTCCACTCCCCGGTTTCCTCATCTTTCTTTGGCCCGTATATTTTTCGCAGAAC
>CM053170.1:24551672-24573094 GCA_012977825.3 Pteromalus puparum
CTTTGGTCAAGTTCTATATGGATTCTAAAATGCTCTAGAAATAGTTGTTTAATCTTTCGTGATCTATGTGATACCAACATTGGCTTTGGAAATAAATTAATAGTTTTGGGAGGAGACTTTCGCAATTCTACCGTTGTAAAAAATAGTAGTAGAACTTTATAATAGCAGAAACTAAAAAGCGTCTACCTTTGGTTACACTTCCATATTTAAATTAACATAAATATGCGTTCATTGATTAGAACATTTTCCAAATTATTATTAGAAGTAGAGAAGGAAAGATACAAAATTTAGTATTCCCGAAAATGGAAACAAATGATATATGTACAAAAATCTTTGGTCACAGCATAAATTTTCACTTATAGCGTAATACTCACTTCTCACAATGAATTATTATTTTTTGAATAATAAATCTTAATCAAATGGAAGGAGAGTAAAAAGTATTACAGTGGTTGATACTGCAACCTATCAAGTGTTGATAAATCTGACGATAACATTTACATAAATTTTCCTGTTCGAAATATTAATAGCATTCGCGAAGGATTGCCACCTCATGAACTCATTTAAAATTGGGGCTTTATTATGTTTAAGAAACTTGAGTATAACAGACGGTTTGTGTATTACTGATAAGCAGTAGAATGTAGTCATAAATCAAGAAGATATTATTACTCTTGAAAACCTTTACCAAGAACATTTTGATGATTACTTGAATGCATGGCAAGAATGGCAACAAATGCAAATGACTTACGTTATTAAAGAAATATCTTACGCCGATCTGCTTGACAAACCATTAGAGACATTACTCAAGCATGCAAACTACAGATTACGGACCCGTCGTAAAGAAGCGTATAAAATTCATAGCAAATTCCCAATTTATGGGTTACGAATTTCGAAAATTTGGGTAAAAATATTACTGAAACGAGCAAGGTGAATAGTTCATGAAAAAAGACTTCAAAGCATTACTTATAAATAAGTACCCAGTTTAATTGTAGAAAATATTGCCTATTATTCGAATTAGAACTAAAAATAATCATATAAATATCATATAGAATAAAACTATTTATTGATGAATAAAATCCCTTTTTACAGTATACAATGTCAATATATCAGTCTAAATTGAGAATTATAAGGATGCCGATTCCCTACGGAGACCAAGCAGAAACACGTGAATTGATTCATAGCCTAGCCTCGACTATGCTGCCTACAGAAATGGCAATGACAATCTACCAAAGCATCCTAGGGGACAACATTAAACTTATAGAGTATTGTTTAGATTGCCTATATCAACCGAGACTATTGCAATCTTGTTCTTTGGAAGGCACGAATCTTATACATCTAACTATTAAATTAGGCTCCCTTGAAGCAGTCAAAATTATGTTATCAAGAAATATTAAAAATATAAATGTTGTCGATCGAAAGGAATGTTATGCTCTGTTGATTGCATACAAAACTAATAGTTATAATAAAATAACCTTAATAATGAGATATGAAGATATGAACTTTGCATTTTTTTTTTGTTTTCTGTATAGTCAGAAAGAGCTCTGAAATAAGATTCTTGAATCAAAACAATCGTATTGAATCCAGACGATATTCACGCTTTAAGAACTCATCATCCAGATATGTACAAACTATTCTTAGAATCAAAGCCAGAATGGCATAGTTTAAGCCAGACAAAATTTATAAACTATATCACGTACAGAGACTTAAGGGGTGTTACACTTAAGGTGGACCTAACAACCTTGAATAGTCTTAAAATAGAAATCGGATTTTATTTTTACATGTACCTTAAAGTGTTTAAGAAATGTATTAAAAAAACATATAAACTAAAAAACAATATAAAGAACAAAAACAATTCTTATATGTACCAAATACTAGGTGCAGCATGTCTTTGAAGTTTTTCTTCAAATCCCTATTTGTTTAAAAATGTTGAAAACGACAAACATTTT
Organism: Pteromalus puparum; assembly: GCA_012977825.3. NCBI lineage: Eukaryota > Metazoa > Arthropoda > Insecta > Hymenoptera > Pteromalidae > Pteromalus > Pteromalus puparum. The sequence continues at coordinate 24,553,616 of CM053170.1, forward strand.
GGTTAAATTATAACGAGTTGCCTTTAGTACACTCGTTACGTCCCTCTCTCCTACATTATATTATACTAAATATATCTTTGTATTAAATATATGTATTTGTAAAAACATTGCTTTCAGTAGCAAGGTAAGTGAGAGAGCAGACAGTCTGTCGAACTAACGGAGAGAGAGAGAAAGAGAGAGAGCCGCGCGCGTGTCTGCATGTACTAACAGGAGTGCGAGTGAGTAAATACTCTCTCTCTCTCTCTCTCTCTCTCTCTCTCTCTCTCTCTCTCTCTCTCTCTCTGCATTATTCGCTCTGCTTCGTCTCTCTCTTACCCCGCGCTGCACTTGTATTAGAATCCAAATCGTGACATAAACGAAACAGTTACCATTACTCGGCCTGTGTGATTTCGCTCCTGACTCTACCTTTCTCGTGCGTTTCTCTTAGATATAACTTGCGAATAAGCTACGTAGCATTTTTCTCCTGTCGCATTACGACGGATCAGTGAATGCGCCACTGATCGAATTTCACAAGGAACAACATGAATTGCATTACGTTACAATTTAACAAAAAATACAAATTTGTATAGTAGTTTAATGTTAGTGAAAATATTTGTTGATATCTAGGCTATTACACTGTCATTTCGCCTTGAAAAGAAAATGTGTTCTTTACTTCTTAGGCCTCTCCTCATCTAAATAAAACTGATCTGGGTCTATAATACATAAAAGACAAAATGTAAAAATTTAAATGATGATGAGTTCTTAAAGCGTGAATATCGTCTGGATTCAAGAATCTTATTTCAGAGCTCTTTCTGACTATACAGAAAACAAAAAAAAATGTAAAGTTCATATCTTCATATCTTAATATTAAGCTTATTTTATTATAACTATTAGTTTTGTATGCAATCAACAGAGCATAGCATTCCTTTCCATCGACAACATTTATATTTTTAATATTTCTTGATAACATAATTTAGACTGCTTCAAGGGAGCCTAATTCAATAGTTAGATGTATAAGATTCGTGCCTTCCAAAGAACAAGATTGCAATAGTCTCGGTTGATATAGGCAATCTAAACAATACTCTATAAGTTTAATGTTGTCCCCTAGGATGCTTTGGTAGATTGTCATTGCCATTTCTGTAGGCAGCATAGTCGAGGCTAGGCTATGAATCAATTCACGTGTTTCTGCTTGGTCTCCGTAGGGAATCGGCATCCTTATAATTCTCAATTTAGACTGATATATTGACATTGTATACTGTAAAAAGGGATTTTATTCATCAATAAATAGTTTTATTCTATATGATATTTATATGATTATTTTTAGTTCTAATTCGAATAATAGGCAATATTTTCTACAATTAAACTGGGTACTTATTTATAAGTAATGCTTTGAAGTCTTTTTTCATGAACTATTCACCTTGCTCGTTTCAGTAATATTTTTACCCAAATTTTCGAAATTCGTAACCCATAAATTGGGAATTTGCTATGAATTTTATACGCTTCTTTACGACGGGTCCGTAATCTGTAGTTTGCATGCTTGAGTAATGTCTCTAATGGTTTGTCAAGCAGATCGGCGTAAGATATTTCTTTAATAACGTAAGTCATTTGCATTTGTTGCCATTCTTGCCATGCATTCAAGTAATCATCAAAATGTTCTTGGTAAAGGTTTTCAAGAGTAATAATATCTTCTTGATTTATGACTACATTCTACTGCTTATCAGTAATATTTGTCATTTTTAACATTTTTAAACAAATATTTTGTTTAAATTGAAGATAACTTTTTAAGATTTAATTTAGTGACAAATCCCTACACTCATGTCAGAACCATGTGTATTTCAAACATGTTTGTAAATTTTTAGTGCTCTTTGATGCCTAAAACTGAAGTAAGTCTGCGGTGAGTGAAAAAATGAAAATTGTGAATTTTGGCCTTCGGAGACATGTTGACCCTGGTATTTGGTACATATAAAAATTGTTCTTGTTCTCTATAGTTTTTTTAAGTTTATATGTTTGTTTAATACATTTTTTAAACAATTTAATGTTAATATAAAAATAAAATCCGATTTTTCATTTTTTTTACAATTTAAGGTGGTCTACCTAAAAACGAGTAGCATACATGATTATGATTTAACTGTTTTATTAATATTTTCACATCGAGGCCCACATAAATTTTTTAATTTGGCGGATCCAATTTTGCTTATAGACAATTACGTAGAAACTACCATCTCCAGCATATTTTATTTCTGGTTCCTAGTGAATTCTGACAGAAAGAAAGTGATAAGTATTTCAGCTTTTTTATCAAGGCAATAATAAGAATTTTGACTTGAACAGTTGTGAGAGATTTTGAGACGATACCTTTTTTTCCATTTTTGTATTTATCCTCATTCGAAAATTAATAGGCCTAGATAGCTAATATTTTGCATATAGATTTCTTTTGTGATTGTAAAAAGATATTTAAAGTTGAATTGACTTTAACTGAAATACTTTTGTGTTCGACTCGAATACCCATGACAATTATTTAGTTGTATAGCATAAGTTTGCATTCACATCAGTTTCGGAGTCGAAATCAAAAGTTTTTCAGTTAAGGTCAATTCAACTTTAAATATCTTTTTACACTCACAAAAGAAATCTATATGCAAAATATGAGCACTATAGACCTGTTATTTTTTGAATGAGAATTATGCAAAAATGAAAAAAAAGGTATCGTCTCAAAATCTCTCACAACTATTTAATTCAAAATTCTTATTAATTCCTTTACAGGAAATACATTCGAAACCAGAAATACAATATGCTAGAGATAGTAATTTCTGTGTAACTGGCTATAAGTAAAGTTTGACCCACCAAATTAAAAAAATTCACATGGGCCTTCATGTCAAAATAGGAATAAAAACAGTTAAATTAGAATCATCTAGGTTACATAATTTCTAGGTAAATTTAAAAATTCACATGGGCCTTTATGTAAAAATATGAACAGAAACAGTTAAATTTCAATCATCTAGGTTACATAATTTCTAGGTAAATTAAAAAAATCACATCGGCCGTCCTGTCATAATATGAACAAAAACAGTTAAATTAGAATCTTCTAGGTTACATAATTTCTAGCTAACATACCAAGTGGAAGTGTCATATTTTAGTTGTCTAGTAGTATTTTAACAATTCGAAGTACATTGTATATTGATAGGTAAACTTAAACTTACTGATTCGGATACTGAACTTTTCTTTAAATTCATCTCTCACACATCATTGAGGGTGACTTTGGGCACAGAGACACAGTATGTCTTTATACTTTGTATTCTTTTACTGCACTTCTCACTGACATTTAAAAAAAACTGAATAATATTCACACACATTACTTGTTTGTCACGTGTGAATATTCACACGTATATAGCATAGCTAGTCATAACGCACTCAAGTACAAATCGCCAAACACGTGCATGGCACCAGCTCGGGCGCACCCCGAGGCCCGATTCTTCCGACTCAGCACGACTTCCCTCCAGGACTTCGGACGACCGCGCGGGTAGGAATCATACCACCCAGGGAAGCTATAAAAGCGGGTGCATACAGGCCCTCGGCCTCTACTCCACCACCCGCGATCCAGCACCAGACAGGTAGTTTTGACTCGGAGACGACAGATAGGATCGCATAATTATAGAGACGCGCATTCTCCGAGGTCACTTTAAACACACGTATCTCTCTTTCACGCGAATCATTCATTGTAAATTACGATTAATAAACAAACACATTCACCGATAATCTCTCGTGTTCATCTATCGCCCCGGTATTTTCGCAGCAATCGTGAGCTTAACACCTCACGGAAAACAAAACATCGACCCTCACACGTAACATTTTCTGGTGCTACGTGTGGGGTTTTGTTCGCAAAATATACGGGAATATTTTGGCATCGCGATAGTGATAGATTACTCGGTTGTTACTTCAATCCAATTGACAGGAAGGAAGGATGAACTTTGCCTTTCTACTCGTCATCGCAGTCACCTTAAGGTAAGTCACAAGTTATTATAAACTAACAAACATACCCTGGGACTAACATCAGTGAGAACTTTTTCGGTTCGGAAAGCTAACCAAACTAACTCAAAATGGTTCCAAAAATAAATTTCAAAATGGTAAGGGCAAATGTATCGGATAACCAAACATTCAACTTTAATGAACGGTCTGAAATGGGATCGCAAATTATATTCGCGCACGAGGCCGACGATCCCGAATCTTTTCATAGACGGTTGCAAGAATTTGAGACGTCAGCGGAACCGGCGCTAGTTTTACACACACAACTAACGATAGCGTTGCAACTCGCAGACGTAGCAGTAGCACATCCATCGAAAGAAACGATAGACACCGCGATAAATCACATACAGAACGTATTCAGACGAGAAAAATTAATTCCAATGGATAAACTGCAATTATTAAAAGTCGCGAAGGAACACTTACTGAACGTCCGAGACGAACTGGCACGGTCGGGAACAGACGACAAAACGTGGCAACGAGACGGCCTTTCCATCATACAGAATAACGGAACCATCCCTAAATTATCTAACGAAGACGATCCATTCGGATTAAGGATCAAGAAGGACAATATGGACGAATATGTCACAGAAAAGAAGCCCATTATTAAGTAAATGGTCATTCGCTATGTAAAACATAGGAATAATATTATGAGGCATAAATAAAGCATAAATAAAGCACCTGAATAAAAAAAACACTAAACACATAAATATAAAAAAAATAATAATAATAATAAGCCAGGAAATTAAATGTATTACTCACATTAGAAGAAAAAAAACCGCAAGAAACCACAACGAGGTCGAGAAAAAAAAGAGCAAGTACGAGGAGAGCACGTGTTGACGTCAGATGCTGCACGAGGCAACGGGCCAAGGAAGACTAGGTGCAGCTGCATCCCGCCAAATGCATGTGCAGTGAAGTTCGCAACCGAAGTATACGTGAGCGCGGCAACGGAACCACGAGCACAGAACTAGAAACACGCGCGGAGCGCTACCGCTCGGCCGGAGCCGGTACGGCGGTCGTGCAGCCGAGGAATGTGGTGTGCAGCCGAGGAATGTAAGATGGCCGAAGGCGGCATATTCAAATCAGGATTTCGGGAATCGACTACACCCCCCTTCGAGTCAAAGGTACGGGTACACCCCCCGAGAGGACTCACACCCCAAAAATTGCAAATAAATAATATATATACTTCGTATAACATACTTATAAAACCGCTCGACCAACCTAAGCAAGAATTGATAAGCGCTCGACCAACCTTAGCAAAGTTTCATGTGACCGGAGAATAACGCGTACTATTTTAGAGACTTTAAACGAGTGAGTAAAATAAAAAAAAAAAAAAAAAAAAACTAGTGCGCCACAACGCGGCCTTCGGCCTGCCCAAAACGCTCGCGCTTCGCGTTTTGCGCATAAGGCACGACCACCGATGCTCGAGCTTCGCGCTCGCCATGGACACCGACGCTCGCGCTCCGCTCTCGCTGTCTAACCTTACTACTTAATCTAATTATTAGAAAAAAAATCAATAAAATATTGATTATTCATCTTTTTTTCGTATACAATTAAAAAATGTGTTGGCCATACATAGCTTGAAAGTTTTTACAAATATTTTAGTTTTTGACTTATGATTTTCAATATTGTTGATTTTCGAATAGACATTCATATAAATTTTAACATGTATTCTCTTATGCAACAAAATAATTAGAAACCCTATTTTATTCCGTAAGATTCGAAAAAATTATCTTTTTATAGTACTTGAATTCAAATTATACACGCGAAATTTCATGAGGTGGCCAAATTCGGAACTATCCTATTGGTGGAAAATACATTGATTTATATGTAAGCTGTGACTGTGACGTCACGCTTAACTAACCGAATTCCATCCCGTTCCTAAAGTCGTGAATTTTGTGCAAAGATAGTTTATTACATAATTTGAACAGAAAAAGTATTAGTTTTATTATCAGCTAAGCAAAGCCGAACAGCTGTTCGTTGGCTCTGTCGAAGCGAGGCAGCGAGCTCGACCATTGCGCATGCATTGTGCGCATCGATCTGGCGACCGATTGGCGACATGCTCATGCAGCCGTCTGCCGTGTGTGTTTTATCGTTTTGAAGCTGCCTCCCGGCCTCCGCTAACCGCAATGTTTTGCTCTGTTTAACTTTTTGGCGATATAAGTGAGTGCGTAGTGAAAAAACGGAAACGACGACGCGATGCAGCAATGTTATATGTAGTTTTAAAATCAAAACAGAAGTGCTGCTATGGTGCCTATACGTGTTTACAAGCAACATCTGCTCACCGCGATCCCGCTCGTGGATCAGCTGCTCGCGGTTGTTGCTTAGTAAGACAGTGCAAAAGGTATTATGTGACTGAGACATGTGGTATGACAGTATTCATACTTAAAAGCCGCCTTGTTTCAAATTTGTATGCAGAGATTAGTGGTCTGAATCTCTCAATAATTATTTATGAGTTTCATTTTGTAATATTTTTCTGTATGTGTAGGTGTATAAAAACTTCTGCATTTGTTGGATTATGGTCTACTGCGTCTACCAAAGTCAACCTAAGGATACTGATGGTGTTGATAACTGAGCTATCAAAATCAAGTTGGAACGTAACTTCATTCAAGACTATGGCACTACTATACTTCTACTATACGTATCTATAATCATGTATTTTAGAGGCTGGTTTTTCTTTAACAGTTAATTAAATTATACAGTCATTGTTTTCTAGTTTTATTAATTAAATTCTATGTTTCTTGTAGGTGAAAAAAACAATTTAACATGGAAGGACTCAAGAGGATTTTCAAGAGGATTTTAGAGATAGTTAACAGAAGATTCAAGATTTTGTCAAGATTTGATTTAGTAATAGGGTTTCATTTAGAAAATGTATTATAATAGCATAGTTTAGAGGGATGTGTCAGGCTTCTCAGAGCAGGCTGATATATCGAATCTCACACATTTTTCGCACTGGGTCAGATGGGGCATGTTGCAGCAAAGTTATTATTGAATTTATGTATCAAAAAATCGCTTCTAGGAATGTTGTATGTCAAAAAGTGTTAAAAAATATCTTTGCCACGGTAAAAAGTTGTATTTTAAAGTTGTTTACAACTTTTATATTTAAGATTTTTATGTAAAACGTAAATCTGAAAAGTTTTATGGCAAATAATTGGTTTTTTAGCTGTAAAAAATCGATTTTGGGCTGTTAACTCGAGTTCTAAGCATTTTCATGATTTGATGTTAATGGAAAAAAGTTGTATTTTTGAATGATCTACAACTTTTCCCTTTAACTTTTTTTTTTAGAATGCTTAGAATTCGAGTTACAGCTAAAAAACCGTTTTTAGCGATTTTTGAAGGTGACCGTATTCTGCGTACATGTGCGGGATTAAGCTGAAAATAGAACCATCAGGTTCTAGTGGTAAGGGGAGTTTGCAAACAAAGTTTTCGCTTGATCGACTAAAGTATCTCAGAGATAATCGTGTAACACCAAAATTTGTATGTAAAAATAGGCGTAAAAATCGAACAAATTGTGCTCGCATTTCAAAATTACGTAGAGGATCGGGATAAAAAAAATAGTTTTTTAGGTTTTGCGAGAGGAGACTCCTCCTAAAATTTCAGCCCGATCGGTCGAAAACTGCGTGAGATATCGCATGTCACACATTTTTCGCACACAAAACTATAAGGCACTTCCGTGTCGCAGTCGTGCATAAAAATAGTACGTAAATCTTAACCTAACCTAGCATATTAAGTAGATTAGATACATTTACCTCTATGTTCATTCGGGAATAGACTAATAAACATTATAAAAACTCACAAGTAAAATAGGAGGGTAAATCATATGAGAAAAACTCAAATTTTTGTTTTGGACGCGGCATTTTATTTGCATAATTATTGTTTGCGGGCGAGGGCGCCCGGTAGCGACCCCAAGGACGTGTCACGTGTGAATATTCACACGTATATAGCATAACTAGTCATAACGCACTCGAGTACAAATCGCCAAACACGTGCATGGCAACAACTCGGGCGCACCCCGAGGCCCGATTCTTCCGACTCAGCGCGACTTCCCTCCGCGACTTCGGACGACCGCGCGGGTAGGAATCACACCACCCAGGGAGGCTGTAAAAGCTGGTGCATACAGGCGCTCGGGCTCTACTCCACCACCCGCGATCTAGCACTAGACAGGTAGTTTTGACTCGGAGACGACAGATAGGATCGCATAATTATAGAGACGCGCATTCTCCGAGGTCACTTTAAACACGCGTATCTCTCTTTCACGCGAATCATTCATTGTAAATTACGATTAATAAACAAACACATTCACCGATAATCTCTCGTGTTCATCTATCGCCCCGGTATTTTCGCAGCAATTGTGAGCTTAACACCTCACGGAGAACAAAACATCGACCCTCACACGTAACGTGTTATCACTACTTCAAATAGGGTTAGGATGCCACTTTTCAATACACATGTTTTACACTCTTGGTAATAATTAATTTACTAAGGTTTCTTACTTAATTATTTAGTTGTATAGCAGAAGTTTGCATTCACGTCAGTTTCGGAGTCGAAATCAAAAGTTTTTCAGTTAAGGTCAATTCAACTTTAAATATCTTTTTACACTCACAAAAGAAATCTATATGCAATATATGAGCATTATAGACCTGTTATTTTTTGAATGAGAATATATGCAAAAATGGAAAATTTACTTTAATTTACCAAGGTTTCTTGCTGGTTATATAAAATATATTTGTTCTGCCATCGAGTTTTCAACATTTTATTTCAAACATATCTAACATTCTTACCAGAGATGTGACTGTCTTGAGGGTTATGAATTTAAAGCGCGGTTCTGATCTCGTTGCATAGGCAACAAACCAGCAACTAATGAGAATCACTTATTCAAAGCTTTACAGTAAAAGCCATCATTTTTTATAGAGAGAATTGCCCCACTATGCAAGTCTTAAAGCTGCGTAGTCGGCGTAATGAGCACCTGCAGCTTTCTCTAATAGCCAAGTTTGAGATAGCACGGATAATTCCATTTGTTTTGCATATACGAGTAGTATTTCTAAAACCTCAGTATGCCTGCGAGCAGCAAGGCCTAGATAGTATTACTTCTTTACATCCGCCCCGGCTTTCAGTAATACTTCCACAGCCTCGAAATCCGATCGTTTTATGGCGAATGCTAAGATGGTTTGACCCATACGATTCGTACTGTTTATTGAAATTCCTTTTTCTATTAATAATGATTATAATCTTTTGTCATCATATTTTACAGCTTGTCACATTGTCATGTGAATCGCAATTCTGTATGCGTTAAGGGTGGCTCCTAACTCAACCAAATTTTCTACAATATCGAGAAGTTTCGCTAGAAGGGCGACATAGATCGCAGGAACGTGATGCCCTCCTAACTACATATTGTCTACTTTATTTTCTAGTAATCAAGTGGCGCGGCAGCGCCACGAAGGCGAGTTTGAGAAGCAGACGAAGCCGCGGCGCTGCGCTACTATTTACTTCTATGTTGGGATTCGCATTTTTCCTTATAAGGAAATAAATGCTTTTCTTTGTAATCTCCGAGTTATTTTGACTTATATCATCTATTATTATGCCTAATTATAATTTTCAACAAAAACATTGATAAGAAGAGCTCCCTTTATATGTAATATACGAGTGTGCCATTCGGAAATGCTCAAATCAAATCCGTTTTTTTCTTCCATCAAAATGTTTGGACCGTTAAGTTAGCCGCAGAAATGTTTGGACCGTGAAGTTGGCCGCACAGCTATATGCAGATGGGTATTGCTTTCTCATCGGTTTTCCGCATTGCTCGCTCACATGTTGTTGTATGTATAGTGGCTCGGCAGTTAGCGGCGCTAAGGGTTATATGAACAAATCCTTTAAGAAAATAGTTAATTAATAATAAAAATTTGTTGACTATTGTATAAATATGGATTTAAAATCATATTTCACAACCAATGAACAGATAGAAGAATGGGAGGATCGTGATCCAACAACGTAAGTAGTTATTGAAATTATATTTTTGAGGTTATTTTTTCTCGTTTTTTCGAAGGAATAATGTATTTTCTTCTTTGCAGTAATCTTGTTGGGTATGTTGATTCTATTGTGGCATCGACCCCATCAGGACCAAAACAAGATCTATTATTTAAATTTATATTGAGTAATGGGAGCAAGAAAATCTGTGTGATGATTTGGGATGTCAAAATTTGAGAAAAAGTTGATAACTAATGTGTTTATTCTACCAATACATTCAATTTTGAAAAGAAATTAAAATACATGTTTATAACCTATATACCAAGATAGATTTACATTGTAATTAATTATAATCAAAAAGACGTTACAAAATTTAACAAGAACATACAAAAATATAACAAATATAAATTATTATGATGCTACTGCAAGTAATGAGGTCTAGATGCAATAATCTCCATACATATTTTTAACTTAGTAAATGGGAACCAGTCGCAGTATATATATAATCCTTAAGATAAAAACAACTTAATATGCTGTTTAAACATTTTAAAACTAATCGTCATGCAAAATTTTAATCCTGTAAGTATAAGAATTTGAATTATAAATGAGAGCAAAAACAAAATTCTGAATGATTCCGATTCTTTTTTTTTGAAATTGTTTTTCTCTTTCATTTGAAAACTATTATACTTAGAGATGAGAAATTTTGCATATTGATTTGTTTGAACATGTTTAAAGAGAATATTAAATTGTTTTTATCTTTAGGATTATAGTTTTTATTTTGACATTTATACTTCTATTGATATTTCAGTGCTGAAGGCAAAGGATTGGAGATGAAAAGCCGAATAAAGACAAGATAAGTCACTCTAGCCTGTTTCTAATTAATTAAACAAGTATCAATACACAGAATTATATATCATACATCAACGCACTTTATAGACTATATATAATGTTTTAAACATTGACTGCGACTGGCTCCCATATACTGAGTCAAGAATATCTGTGGAGATTATCGCATCTAGACCTTATCACTGGTGATCTTTAACACAAAGATACGACCTAATAATTCTAATATCAACACCTACATAAATAATTACACACATGTCAGAATAGTTTGTCAGTAAATGTTGAGCATGGTCATAAAATGATTAGACACGTAAGGTTAAGTTATTACTCCTTCAACTCAGTAGATGATATAGCTACTTGCAGTCAATGTTTCAATCATTATGGCACTATATACAATGTACTGATGTAAAATATATAATTTTTTTGTTTATACTAATCAGAAATTGTATATAGTGATAGTTTTACGTTAGCTTCTCTGTATTTGGCTTTTCATTTTGTATTCTATGCCTTCAGCGTTAAAATATCAACAGAAGTGTAAATATCAAAATCAAAACTATAATCTTTAAGATGAAAACAACTTAATATGCTGTTTAAGAATGTTAAAACAGATCAATATGCAAAATTTCAGCCCTGTTAGTATAATAGTCAAACAAAATTCTGAATGATTTTACAATTACATGTTTTTAAATTGTTTTTCTCTTTCATTTTAAAACTATTATACCTAGAGAGGTGATATTTTGCATATTGATTTGTTTTAACATGTTTAAAGAGAATATTAAATTGTTTGTATCTTAGATTGATTTGTTTCTACATGTTTAAAGAGAATATTAATTTGTTTTTATCTTAGAAATTATAGTTTTGATTTTGAAAATGAAAAGCCGAATGAAACAGCTAGCTGAAAAACATTGCATCGCAGCTGTTTCTGTAAAAATATACTGTATATAATGTTTTAAACATTGACTGCGGCTGGCTCCCATATACTAAGTCCAAAGAATATTTGTGGAAATCATCGCATCATGAAGCATTTATGCATTTATGCAATTTTATGCCATATAGTATTCGATTTTATGCATATAGTATTCGGATTTTAATCAGTTGAAGAATTGTTATTGAGCTTGGGGCCATTTTTTTCACAGATATTGACCATTATAATTCGGACCTGAAGGTTAATGGTTAATGGTAGTTCAAGGCACTACAAAACTTGTTAAGTAGGCTAAAATATTTTTTGAAACTATTTTCTTTTTTTCAGGTTTATACAATTTTCTTTTTTTTGGTTTTCTACTTTTAATGGAGGTTGTGACGGCAAGCATAATAAACTAGGAGTGATTGGAAATTCTAAGTAATATTGTTAATGAATAATTTGATGAAGTGAAGTTTATATTACAAACTGATCATTGCGTATATACAATTTTTTTTCAAATAAATGATAATATAAAAAGTTGCTTAAAACATCTCTAGTTTGTGGTAAAATAATTACTTGCTTAGGCTTAGGATATTTTCAAAATCACATAAAAACAAAACAATTTTACGTTATTTGGTGGGGGCCATGGTGGGGGGGTGGGGGCGGGCGGTGGGGGTGGTTGGGGGGAAGTCTTGGCAAATGAACATATAATATAGGAAGAATATATATTATAACGGTTTCTGTACGTTATAAGCGACTCAGTGGCGCATCCACTGATCTGTCAATGTGCGAAGGAATAGATGCAGCAGCTCATTGCAGGCTCTCGAAGGCTATGCGAACCTGGCCCGTAGCGCAGTATATGCTGAACGTGCACGTCCTCGTGCACGTGAGCTCGCGGAGGCGTCGTGAGTGATAATGCTACGTAGCGTATTCGCGAGTTAAATCTAAGGGAAACGCACGGGAAAGGATAGAGTCAGGAGCAAAATCACACAAGTCAAGTAGCGGTAACTGTTTCGTTTATGTAACGATTATGATTCTAATACAGATGCAGCACGGGGTAAGCGAGAGACGAAGTAGAGCGAATATCGCCGAGAGAGAGAAAGAGAGAGAGAGAGAGAGAGAGAGAGAGTATTACGATCTAGCCGGTACTTACAGATGCGGTTCGTGCCGTCTCGCAGATGCCTTGTGGCTCGACCGGAGTGGCGCAAAACGGATGACGGGGGCCCCTCGCTGGATGGCAGGAAGGACGCCTCGTGGCCTCGAGTGTGGCTGGGTGCAGCGGGAAGTCGAGCGGCAAAGTAACTGCTCCGCTCGTGTCTGGCATGCTGTATCGTGTAGCGCGCTGTGTCCAATAGCGCGATGCACACCCAGCGACACGCTCCAACACGTCACGGATGCAGCAGCAATCCTCCGGGTTACGTTTCGTCGCCGTAGCTAGGGTTCGTAGAATTGCACGAAACGAGCTAATCGGTGCGAGAACAAAGCGAGCTCTACTATGCAAAATGACGGAGCTGAGACAGCTTATGACACTGCTGATAGTGAGAGTGAAGCACCGATTGGTAAACACAATTTACCTTTACTTAATCAGGCGAATTTGGACAAAATATATGGATTACGTAAGGAGAACGACAACTACATGCTCGGAAAATCAGTTGTAAAATTCAAAGATAAGAAGATAGTAGTCGACGATGTTGCGTATCCGAAAACTGCCGGATTGATGGACTTGATTGCATACAGAAATCCTGACAAACAAATTGTCAGTGCTGATGATATGAAAAATTATCGCAGCATTTTAGAAGCAACGAGTGTTCACAAAAAGAAGCTCGACCCTAAGGCAGACATACGAGCTTCAAATATTAAAAAATATATAGACTATATCGCCCCTCTGTTCTTGGGAAAGAAGGAAGGTGGAGCACTGCCTCGATATAAAATTGCTAGAATGAACACGCGTATGGATTACATCTACTGGGACGATCCGAATGAACTGGTTGATCGACTACGTTTGCTCATTGCCAAACAATCAGCTGGTAATCCCAGTCACGTAAACGAGATTCACTCGATCATAGAAGAGCTCCGTGAAGGTGGTTATATACGCTGAGAATTACCTGTAAACGTCAATTTAAAAAAGAACGAGGGAGGCCGTGGTCCTCCTGGTTTTGGTTTTAAAGTCACAACTGATGGACAGCATGACTTGGATAATAAGAGACTATGTAATCTAGCAGCTCCTTATAAGTTGACTGATGCTGCCGACTTGAATACGCTTCAACAAGAAATCCAAAAGGTGTTAGAAATTACATCTCGATTGGAAAGAGAAATGAACAATTTAGATCCCTTTGTTGAAGCACATAGAGATGAACTTGATTTAAAATTACTTAAACTTACGACAGATATCCAGACTATAAAAGAGGCTCCCACAAAAATATCTGAAGGCAATCACTTGTCAACAGTGCCAATCCAAAAGCCAAAAACTACGTCACAAGCCTACTCATTTGAATACCCGAGGTATGGATAAGCCTTGTTGAGCCTATAAAAGAGGCATTACAAGATATTTCTGGCTGCAATCTCTTGCTTGTCGTCAAAGTGACAACACTATAATGGAATGAGTTGTAACGGTTCGACTTTCCCCGTTTGTTGAGTAGTCGGCCGGACGCCAGGATTTGGTTAAGGGAAAGGTTAATTGAAGAGACTTGTTTATGCAATTAATAATAATAAAGATATATTCTAATAATTAAGTTAACAAGGTGATAATTTAAATATGAGTCTCCATCTGTAACAGAAATCGAAGTCGCGGTGGTTTAGAATATTTCGCATTCACAATCGGTTTAGCTTAATCTATAGCGGTTTACGGTACATTAACACGACGTTACCGGAGTTACGTGGTTTCGGTGCGGTTATCGGCTTTACGGACGCGGTATCGGAGTTTCGGACGGTGAAACGGGTTCGGGTTAACGACGGTTTTCGGAAGTTAGGTTTCCCTCGAGTCCATGGAGTCGTGAGCGCACGGCCCTACGGATCGAGGTCGCTCGTCTCGTTCTTCCCCTGGTCCTGTGTGCTCACAGTGACCAGGCGAATCCCGAGCGGTCGGCGGGTGGTCGGTTTTGTACAGGCAGGAGTTGGCCGGTGCTTCACCAGGACGTGTGCGCACGACCTGGGGAATCGTCGGCGGGGCTTTAGTTATTTTCTCAGCCCCGTGTGCTCACGGTGGCCGGGAAAACAACTAGTCCCTTGGGACGGATGGTCAGGAGCAGGTGGCAACGTCGAGTATTGGCTACGTGTGCTCACGTAAATGAGACTCGGCGCTGTTCGGCTACTCCTGGTTGTCTCGTGTGCGCACGACGGCAACTCGGAGTTTCGGGTTCGCCAACAGTGTCGTCACGTGGCGTTGGCGTCGATCTAGCTCTAGCTGTTCCTCTCGGTAACGTGTGCGCACGATGCCGCTAGGAGTTCAGCTCGAGTAGAACTGCCTCGCTATGCCGTGCGGCCCGCCTTATATAGGTGTGTTCTCGGCGCGCCGCTCGCGCCGCCTTGCTCGTCGCCGCCGAGTTACTAGTAGAATCTCGCGCTCGTGCGGACTGGCCTTTCGGTTGGTGCGCGCGCGCGCTCACCTCGCTTCGTGCGGACTCGCCTTTGTTCGCTGCGCGCGCGCACTCGCTGGCGTCAGCTGATTTACTCGGCGCCGTGTTTGTTGATCTCGTGTGCGAGACTTATGTCTCGTCACATCTCCCCCTCTCTTCGGAGCGTGAAATTTCGCGGATAGCAAATTTTATGCTATTACAGATAAAAGAAGAAAAAAAAAACATTAACGAAAGAAAAACGGAACTTACAATAAGTGTCTGCTCGGTCGCAGCCTGCATACATATTTTCTCTTATACTACAGTCTACTCTTAAATACTACAAATTTCCTAAACTTAAATGATACCTACTACGGACTTCTTATTATGACTACTATGGATTTCTTAAACGCTAAGTTATGTCGCTACCTTCTTCGTCTTCTTCGATGCTGCTTCTTACTCCTTCGTCGGTGAAAGGTTTAAGGTCCTTGATGTGTATATGCTTGATGTTGCGCCCTTTGTCGTCCTGAAGGTCGAAGATCACCGGTGACACCTGTTTCTTGACAGATAGCGGTTTCGAGTATTTCGGGGCTAACTTGGCATTGCGTGCGTCGGCTTTACTGGACAAAGTTACTAATTTCCTGACTACCTTGTCACCCACCTTTGGCCTCCATTCTGTACGGCGGGGTTTTCCGGTGCTGCACCCCGTTTTCCTTCAGGAATCCTGTGAACTCTTTGCTGACGAATTGTCGACCATTATCGCTTACCAGCGCGTTAGGACAGCCATGGCGGAAGAAGATTGTCTCCTTTACGTGTCGGATTATGGCTCGGCTATCGGTTTTCTTCAGCGCTGCTAACTCTACCCACTTGGTGAACCTGGCCTGCATTACTAGTAGCCAAATGTTTTCCTTGCTGGACCGTGGCTGTGGTCCGACGAGATCGATCGAGACCATTTCCCATGGTTGTTCAACGTTGGTTGCGTGCATAGTCCCCGCTTTCGTCTGTTGCTGTGCCTTGTATGATTGGCACTTCTGGCAGCTACGTACATATCGAGCGCCCTCTCGCAACATACCTGGCCAGTAATAGCTTCGTGCTAAACGCTGAAGCGTTTTGGCCACTCCTAATTGTCCTGCGGTCATGTTATCGTGGCATTCTTTTAGAATGATGGTTCGTTTGTCGGTGGGTATGCAGATTTTCTGTTGGAAAAAGAGGTTTAACACAGAGAGGATTAATAATTAAGTATTTATTAATCGTTTCTTCTACAGCTACTATCTATATAACGCCGTGTACACCATGTGTACTGTACGACGGCTCGTTCCCAAGAGAGCGATGTGCGAGACTCGTTTAGTCTCGACACCGCAAGTAGTCATGTGACTCACACTCATACGCGAGAGGGGATACTTGCATGTGTGCGTTCCCTCACACACTCGTTAACGCGCTCACTCATTCTAGCACGAACTATACTGTACATACAGTCAAATGTACTATATTCTCAATACGCCTCCTTACATTTGTACTGTACATTATATTTTTACATTTAACAACTGTCTGAATTTTTCAAATTTTTCTCTACAGAGAGCTTTTGTAAAAATGTCCGCAACATTTTCATTAGTATCAATTTTACAAACTTCAATCAATTTATCTTTCACGCTTTGATGTACAGTATGATAATGAATTTCAATATGCTTAGAATTTTTCGTAAAATTACCGTTATTTGCAATGTTTATTGCACCTGAATTGTCTTCATAAATTTTAATCGGTTCTGCAATATTTATTTCGAATATCTTTACCAACTCTCTGATGTATTCTAGTTCGCTTACAGATTCGGATAGGGCTACATATTCTGCGTATGTCGACGCTTTAGTTACACATTTTTGTTTTCTTGACTTCCAGTCAATTACATTTTCGAACATTCTTATAACATAACCTGTCGTAGATTTTCTATCAATAATATCACCAGCCCAATCTGCATCCACATAGCAGTCGATTATATTATTACCATTTTCTTTCCTTTTATAATTTAAACATAAGTCTTTCGTTAAATACAAATATCTTAGTACTCTTAAAGCATACTTCCAATGAGTCTGGTCATAACAATTCTGATACCTACTTAAGTAATTTACGCTAAAACTTATATCTGGTCTCGTATTCGAACTTATATACAATAAAGCACCTATCAAGTTTCTATACTTAATATTTGACTCGCAATTTTCAGACTTCTCAAGTTTCAAGTTTGTCTCCATAGGAGTGCTATATAATTTACTATTTTCTATTTGATATTTACATGCTAGTGACTCTATGTATTTAGTTTGGCTTAGTTTCATTTTACAATCGTTATAATCATATTCTATATTTATCCCTAAATAATCTTTTATTTCTCCTAGGTCTTTCATTTTAAATTTATTCATTAGCACTTTCTTCAGACTTTGAATTTTTTTCTTGCTTTTACAACAGATCAATAAGTCATCTACATATAACAAAAGATATAAAACATCATCTCCTTTTCCATAGGTATACAAGCAATTATCAGCATTGCTTCTTTTAAATTTTAATTTCGCTAAGTATTCATCAAAGCATTCGTACCATTTTCTTGGACTTTCTCGTAGTCCATACAGCGCTTTAAACAATTTACAAACTTTGTTTGTTCCATCATTGTAACCTTTTGGTTGATTGACGTATACCTCTGAGCTTACTTTACCATTTAAGAATGCTGTTACAACGTCCATCTGTTCTATAATTAATCCGAATTGACAACAATAAGAAAGCAAAATTTTTAATGTTTGCGTTTTTGCTACTGGAGCGTATATGTCATCAATACCATTCGTTTGTTGAAAACCTCTTACTACTAACCTAGCTTTAAATATATCATCAGCCTTTTTTGTGTAAACCCATTTTACGTCTAGTACTTCTTTTCCTTTTTGTTTCTCAACTAATTTCCATGTTTCATTTTCATACAAGCTATTCATTTCTTTATCCATAGCATTTTTCCAACTATCGCATTCATCGCTATTCATCGCCTCCTCAAATGTACAAGGTGTATCTACTCTACAATAATATACGGATACTCTATTAGTACTATTTTCCGGATATCTTATCGGACTCTTTTTCACACGTGTTGATCGACGTGGAGTATTTGGTTTCAAACTATTTTTATCGATATTCTTTACATTTGTTTGATCTTTTTCGGTTACATTTTCATTTTCATCTGCGCTATCAAATACATCATCATCGATTTCGCTTTCGAACTCTTGTTCGCTTCTCTTACTCGACTCGAGAGTCGGAGTACGGGAAGAAATATTTTCGTCGTCATAATCAAGACCAATACATTTTTGATATGATTCTACAACATCAACATGTCTATGAACTGTTACTCTACCGTTCAACAAAACTCTATAACCTACTTCACTGTAACCTAGTAAAATTCCCATTTCAGCTTTTTTATCCCATTTGGATGATCTTTTTTGCTCTGGTTTTCTAACAAAGACTTTACTACCGTATAACTTTAGATTTTCAACATTTGGTCTTTTTCTGAAAAATATCTCATATGGAGTTTTCTTTTCAATCGTGTTGGCTAAAGTACGATTTTTCAAATATGTTGCAGCACTAATTATTTCTGGCCAATATTTTTTATCTACTTGTGCCTCATCTAATAAACAACGTGCCATATCCATTATTGTTCTATTAAATCTTTCAGCAGTACCATTTAACTCATGTACGTACGCTGGACAATTGTTTATATAAATACCCTTTTCTTTCGCAAATTTATAAAATCGATTATTTAGGTATTCTGTACCATTATCGCATCGTATTGTTTTTACTCTTTTTCCTGTTAAGTTTTCTACTTCATTTACATACTTTATCATACAATCATATACTTCATCCTTTGTTTTAATGCAGTAAATTTTGGCTATTTTGCTGTAATCGTCGATAAATGAAACAAAATATTTTTCACCGTTTGGACCCGGGGTCTTGAAGCTACCACAAACGTCAGTGTGTATAACCTCTAAGATATCTTTCGCTCTTGTTCTGTTATTTTTAAACGGTAAATTATGCATTTTATTCTCTATGCAAATTTTGCATTTTAATATTTCCGATTCAAACTCAGTTGGAATACCCGTCACCAATTGTTTTCGACTTACAAAATTTAAATAGCCAAAATTCACATGCCCTAGCATTCTATGCCACTTTTCTTTTTTACTCATTTTACCATTAATATACTGAGCATTGTTT
>CM053170.1:24593840-24609623 GCA_012977825.3 Pteromalus puparum
TGAAACCACCGCTTATATTGAGTTTTTGAAAGGGAGGGGGTAAATTTAAATAATCTGTGGAGGGGGAAGCTTTTGAATTTCAGAAAGAGAAGTTAGGGTATATAAGGAGCTCAAAATACTCTAAGGCTCAGTCTTTCGATCTTCATCGAGTGAGAAGTTCCTCCTTCAAGATGTTGAAATACATTGTGGATGTCCAAGGTTTCAAGATGCCCGACAACGAGTTTGTTTTCAAGGAGGTGGCTCTGGTACCACTCCAGGACAATGCGCTACCAACAGTGCTGTTTTTCAAGCCACCGCTTCCTTGGGAAGAGCTGCCAGTCAAGTACAAAAGCGAGAATCGGTGGCTGGAGGCCAACTACCACGGAATGCTATGGAACTCAGGACACATCTCCTACTGCCAGTTACCATGCATCCTCCGAGGATTTCTCAAGGATAGTGAGATATACGTTAAGGGACTTGAAAAGAAGAAATGGTTGCAACAGCTTCTTCCTCTAACAACCATCTACAACATCGAGGATTGGAACTGTCCTGCGTTGAAGAAACTACCAACTGACGAAGATCCTTGTGTTTATCACGTTACCTGCGATTCTCCTGTATGCGCGTTTCAAAATGCTTCTGCACTGAGAGACTGGCTATTTCAGCAGCTGCGTTTACAAAACACTTTTCTGTACAGTTAAAGTGACAAACAGTTTTAAAAACTAAATATGTATAAAAAGAATTTTACATTATCTTGTGTGTGTGAAAAATGTCTTAGCAGCAATTTCAGTCTGTAAAAAAGTCATGTGTGTGTTTTGTCATATTGTGGCTCTGAAAAGAGCCGATGCATCTTGACTACGTTAAAAAATATTTGCACTTAAAAGTGCAATAGAGGTTACATTAATAACCTTCCTCAATAGTTTGCCCTACGTTTACAACTAGCGAACAAAGTTTCGTTAGCTTGTGATGTAAAAATGGACCAATGGTACTTCTGGTCAGACTCAATGGTCGCGTTATCATGGATCAAATCACCGTCAAATAAATGGAAGACATTCGTCGCGAATCGCGTCGCAGAAATTCAAGAACTAACCAATGACAATTGGAATCACGTAGAAACCGGAGTGAATCCCGCGGATCTAATATCTCGCGGTGTTAACGCAACGGAACTTCGCGATTCAAACTTATGGTGGCACGGACCTTTCTGGCTGTCAGACCAAAAAACCAATTGACCGGCAATGAAGGAGGTATCTGCTGAATCGCTACCGGAACAAAAACAAAATATTCAAACTTTTTTATCGCGAGTTCACGAAGAACGGGTAGAAAAACCGATTGCTCGAAACCAAGTACAATTCAAAGCTTTAGTAGATATTGATCGTTTTTCTTCTTTGACGCGACTACTTCGAACGACTGCTTATGTGCTTCGCTTTATTCATAATATCGTGAACAAACGAGGTACGGGCAAGAAAATCGAAGTTAATTTAAAATCAGTACCGTTGTCAGGCGATGAGCTGCAACGCGCAATGCACAAGCTAGCGAACTTCGCACAACACGAAGTTTTCGGAAATGAAATCAATAGCTTAAAAAACGGCAAAGAAATACCGAAAAATAGTAAATTATTGCAACTGTCACCGTTTCTAGACTCTGAAGAAATATTAAGAGTAGGCGGTCGATTAAAAAATGCAATCCTCTCGTTTAATCAAAAACACCCTATTATTCTTGCGTCTAATCATAAATTAACTAAGTTGATAATTGACTATGAGCACAAAAGGCTTTTCCATGCGGGCTGTCAATCAGTACTAGCCTCGATTCGCAATCAATTCTGGATTTTAAATGGCAAAAATTCAGTCAAGAAAATTTTACGTGAATGTGTGACGTGTTTTAGGGCAAAACCTACCGATATCACATGCATAATGGGCGACTTACCAGCCTCTAGACTCACCCCTGCGCGACCCTTTTTGAATTGCGGCGTTGATTACGCAGGACCTTTTTTAATCAAAGAAAGGACTCGCTCGCGAGTATCAACAAAGGCATACATATGCATCTTCGTCTGTTTTGTGACAAAAGCAGTTCATATAGAACTAGCAACAGACTTATCCACCGACGCTTTTTTAAACTGCTTAAAAAGATTTATCTCGCGTCGCGGATTATGTGCCAATATTTTCTCAGATAATGGCACCAATTTTGTAGGAGCAAACAACGAGCTCAATGAGCTCTTCAAGCTGCTCAATAATAATGAATTTCGCGAGACTGTAACCAATTTTGCCTCGCATGAAAAAATAAATTGGCATTTCATACCACCTCGCGCACCTCATTTTGGAGGATTGTGGGAAAGCGCGGTAAAATCAACAAAATACCATCTCAAAAGAGTCATAGGAGAAACGCGATTAACGTTTGAAGAATTTTACACCGTGTTAACACAGGTCGAAGCTTGCTTAAACTCCCGACCTTTATCACCTCTATCCACTGACCCAAATGACCTTACTCCATTAACACCTGCACATTTTTTGATTGGAGACTCATTAAAGGCATTACCTCAGGCTGATTTGTCTGATATAAAAATAAATCGACTTAATAGATATCAGCATTTACAGTACATGATACAACATTTCTGGAAGAGGTGGCATCAAGAATACCTTCCTCAGCTACAACAACGCATCAAATGGAAGCACGATTCTCTCCCCCTTATCAAGAAAGGGACAATGGTCATCATCAAGGATGATAACTCGGCGCCAATGCACTGGCCCTTGGGAAGAATCGCAGAAATTCACCCAGGCAAGGATGGTCACATCCGAGTAGTAACTATAAAAACTGCAAAAGGATTAATCAAACGACCGATTTCTAAAATCTGCATTTTACCAATCAACCAAGAGGCCGACGCTGAAGCCGATCACACTGAAGAATCCCAAGACGCCTCAAATGCGGCAACACTTAAAACTTAAGTTTAGAATAAGAAAATATTTAGGTTAACTCAATACTGTGTAAATTCATATTAACTGAATATTTTATATCTTTTCTATTGTGTAATTGTAAGAACTCATTATATACCGGGTTGAAAGATATTCTTTCAAGGCGGGCGGAATGTTTGGAACTCTAATTTCTGTTTCTGGGATTATCCGTCATAAAAAAAATAGGAAATCCTGGATTGCACATCATAAAATAATAGACCCGTGGATTATGAATCATAAATGGGGAAAACGTGTCTCTCCACGTTTTACCCTACTTTGGAAATTCCCAGCAACACATTTAGTATTTTTGAAAATTCCCCGAGCCGTTTTATGACGTGCATTTATTGCACCGCCATCTACCTGAGGGTCATGAAGATCCAAGTGTAGGACGGACCCTTCTTTGCGACGAGTCCAATCCTAGGCGCATTCACCCTTCCACCACCAATGCTAAGGACTAGGAGCGTCGGTAGATGACAGCACTGCAGTGGCGTCGTGAAATAGACCTGCGGGAGCGTCCAGAAGGCAGAACGACAAGAACACTCTCTGAATCGAGGAGAACCAACTCTGAGTTCACAGAGCGAACAGAGCCAATATTGTATCGGCACGTTCTCACAACAAACTACAATCTCACTCATTTGTTTACTTTCCACAAGTATTCTATCTCGGCATCTGATAAGATCCGATAATTTCTGTTTTTTAATAAATTCAAACTGAACTTCTACACACACAGTGTCTTCGCTTTATATCTTAAAAGAAGCAAGGCGCAAACACTTTTCTGTACAGTTTACAAGTGACAAACAGTTTTAAAAGACTAAATATGTATAGAAGGAAAATTTACTTATCTTGTGTGTGTGAAAGAATTGTCTAGGCAGCAATGTTCAGTCTGTAAAAAATCATGTGTGTGTTTTGTCATATTGTGCTCTGAAAGAGCCGAATGCAGTCTGACTACGGTTAAAAACATATTTGCATCTTAAAAGTTGCATATAGAGGTTAGCATTAATAACGCTTTCCTTCAATTAGTTTGCCCTACGTTGAAGAGTTAGTCAATGCTACACACAAAGATATTATATGAAGCATATACATATTACAAACAAGAAATAATAATAGCCTAAAAGGGCTGTAATTCGAAAGAGGAACTCACGAGCGCTATCA
The DNA here is from genome assembly GCA_012977825.3 of Pteromalus puparum. Classification (NCBI taxonomy): domain Eukaryota; kingdom Metazoa; phylum Arthropoda; class Insecta; order Hymenoptera; family Pteromalidae; genus Pteromalus; species Pteromalus puparum. The sequence continues at coordinate 24,597,914 of CM053170.1, forward strand.
CTTCGAATAAGCTGCCGCGTATCAACAAATAGGTTTGTTCCCCACGTGGAGAACAAGCGAAATTATGTGTTGGCCATGATAATCAGACGGTCTTCTTCCAGTAGGCCTTGCGTTGGCAGGCTTAATTTATCGAAGCACCGGTCGTTGTCAGCGCCATGGAATCCAGGCGCCGTTGTCACCTATACTTTAAGACGTTCATGTCCTTAAGAGTCCAGCACCAGTCTCTCGAGCAGTAAGCCTTGGGCGTTGCGGCTTCTTCATCGAGCAGACCGCTATTGTCGGTGGCCATGGATATCCACCAGCACCGGTCCTGTTTAGCAGTAGGTCTTGGACGTTGCGGGCTTCTTCGAGCAGCCGCTATTGTCAGTGGCCATGGATGTCCAGACNAGCAGTAGGTCTTGGACGTTGAGGGCTTCTTCAAGCAGCCGCTATTGTCGGTGGCCATGCGGCCAAGGATCTATACTTTAAGACGTTCATTGTCTTAAGAACGATTTTAAACTAATGTTTAAAGCGCGGATGAGGCTCCCCTTATAGACTTCGCGAGACCCGCAGCAAGCCAACCGGCAGCGATCCCCACCCGGCGTCGGTAGCGCCGAGTGGGGGAACTCTTGCGCGCTGTCGATAAAAAGGCCCCGATCTCGCGCTAACGCATCAGTTGAATTTCAATAATTCTAAAGATGAGAATCTTCAGAAGAAACGACGTCCCCGAAGAATTTGTACAACTAGGCTACGAGGAGTTGGAGAGCCTATACAGGGAAATGGAAGCGTTCCCTCTTGAAGATCTGGAGATCGACGCTTTACTTCCAGCATGGCTCAATTCGCCAACTCCACCAGCGACACCGCCAATGATGGACATCAGCAACGACGAGGAAAAAGACGTGGATGCAACACTGCCGATGGATCCATCGTCTCCTCCAGCGCCTATGATAAACATCAACAGCAGCTCTGAAGCGGACGCGGCAATGTCGGGCGAACCATCGCCGATGCACGACATTCAAGAAGAGGCAGAGCCCGCCGGTTCACCACTGCTGCTCTATAATCCGGTCATAAGGCGCTACGTGATTGTAGAGCATCCGGAAATCCTCCAGTGTCCGGAGCAGCAGCAGCGAAGTCTTTACTCCACTCAGCCGGAGGTCATCGACTTGACCTCTTCGCCGGATGATTCGCCAGTTGTCGTTGCCATTTTTTCTCCAGAGGTTAAAATCCTCTGTGAGATTAAAAAGGCGAGAAGACCACCGCCAAGAAGCAATGACAGCGACGATGAGTCTCCGGCAGCCAAGAAGAGACTTGCTCTATAACCTGTCCTTTTAAGGACAAAAAAAAAACAATCAGCCCTTTTCAGGGCTACTAATTTTTAAAACGTAGTATAACTATTTTATAATATACTTTTAAAAAATGATGAGTAAGAGAGAGAGAGAGTGATTTTTTATATCACGTCTCCTTACTGAAATGTTTTTTTTCAGCTATAATTCCCCTAACCTCAAAGGTTCTTTCTAGAACTCTCTTAATGAGTAAGAGAGATTGAGTGATTTTTTAAATCACGTCTCCTTACTGAAATGTTTTTTTTTCAGCTATAAGTCCCCTAACCTCAAAGTTCTTTCTAGAACTCTCTAAATGAGTAAGAGAGATTGAGTGATTTTGTAAATCACGTCTCCTTACTGAAATGTTTTTTCAGCGATAAGTCCCCGAACCTCAAAAGAATAGTTCTTTCTAAATGAGTAAGAGAGATCGAGTGATTTTTTTTTAAAAATCATCTCTCCCTACTGAAATCTTCTTAAGCAATAAGTCCCCTAAGCTCAAAGATCAATGCCAATAGTTCTTTCCAGAAGTTTCTCTAAAAAATTGCATGAGTAAAACAGATCTTTACTTTAATAATTATTAAAATTCTTTAACATTTTTCTAATGAATCGCGGCAAGTTTGATAATTAAAAAAGTTCTTTAGCGTTATTCAAACTTTCTTTTAAAAAGTAATATACCCTATATTGTAAGGTCGCTGAAAACGTGAAAGATATTTGAAAAAATCGTTTTCTAATCTCAAAACTAAAAAGCGTAGCTGTCCGCGCTCTGGAGTTTTTTTAAAAGTAAAAAAACTATCACGAGACTGAGTGGAGAGGGAAATCGGTTAACCCCTCCATGATCATGACAACATATAGCGTGTTCTTATAAGTATAAAAAGGCCAGTAGTTGACTTCATAAGTCATTCTGGTTCACTCGCTCTAGCAAGTAAAACCATGCCTTCGAGAAAAATGTTGCGCTTTCCTGATGAAGATCCTTCACCGCCTAGTTCGCCCACTTGGGACATGGTGTACTATCGTTCACCATCCTGGCATCGTCCCGCTTCGCCACCTCTCCGGAACAACGGGAACTTGTTTTGAACCCGTTTTATAAGGCTGCGGCGGAGGTCATCGAAATTTCATCTTCACCCGAAGTTGAAATTTTACCGACTCCTGAAAAGATCGCGCCGGAGTTGGTAGACCTTGTCTCGCCTCAACAGTGTACGACCAAGAGAGGGTTCGAAGACGGCTTGCCAGAACGTCGACCTGTAAGAAGGCGTTTGTCTTACAGTAGCGACGACGACATGGTAGTCTCACCTCCAAAGTCTACATCCAAGAGAGCGCTCGAAGACAGCTTGCCTGAACGTCAACCTGTAAGAAGGCGGCTATCTTACAGTAGCGACGATTCACCAGGATGTCTAGTGATCTTCGAAGAAGAAAGCCCATGCCTACTTTTGGCAGCTCTTTAACGTATGACAACTGTGTTTTTCTCAAATCCGAGTGACTTCGTTTTTATTTTTCGATTAAGTGAAAAAAGTTTAAATTATTATTAATAGTAGTAGTAGATAAGCTTATAATGGCAATTGAAACTAATTCATTACTAGATAAAGTTATAATGGTGATCCAAACTTAGCCTCTCGAAAACTCGTAACGGGTAAGTCGGTAAGATTACCGACTGCTAACCGAAAGGTTGCCGGTTCAAATCTCCGCAGTACCAAAAAATTTTTTCATTCTCTGCTGTGAAGCAGAAACGAAAAAAAAATTATTTTATAAGTTAAAACGCACGTGAATTAGAACGCATGTGAATTATAACGGTGTCACGGTGCTGCAGAATCAACCTGCCGCAGTTTGTGAAACGCATGCGCATCACGGTGCTCCAGAATCAACCGCCGCAGTATCATCCTGCTCCAGTATCATCGTGCCGCAGTATCATCTTTGTTTATATCTACTCTCGGAGGATATAGTAAAGCTCTTTTCCGTAATAATGTTTCCATTTTTTCGGAACCGTCTATCTTGAAGCCCCAGGACAAAGCGGTCTTGCCTGAATGTGATCTTTCATAACAGCGCATTTCACAAAATTATTTCGACGGAGTGCGTTTTCCCCAATCTGACGTGTAGAGCATTCTCTCCATTCCTAGATGTAATTTTTAGGTTTATCTTATGTTGTGTCAATACTCTTGATACTTTGTTATTTTGAAGCATAATGGTGGCTACGACGCACAGTGAGAAATTCGGATAGATTTTTGGACAAAAATCTGCTGACAGCACAACGCACTCGACACACACTCACATCATCAAGTCTTTCCTGAGCGCACCGCTGGGCAGTCTTCCATTGCGCCTCTGCATATGGTCCTCTCTGTATAATTATTCTGTAACATGAAAACTATGTCAATTTCCCAGTAATAGTTTGCTTAGTTTATTATGGCTATCAGAGGGCAAAGGCTTAGTAAAAATATCAGCTCTTTGCTCCTCTGATTCGACCCATTCTATCTTTACGTAACCCAATTGGGCGCATTGTTTAACATAGTCTTCGCATATCTCTGACATATGCCTGAGCTTGTTACTTCTATTCATCTTGGTGCAAGCTACTGCCGCTTTGTTATCGCACCACAGGATGAATGGAAAGTACATCATGTGGATGGGGCTACAGAGGTCTGTTTGTACGTTCTCCATGCTATCGTATCTCCGTATTGTATGACCAATAGTCGTTAGTGAGTCTTTGCAATCTGCGAAACTTGCGTCTAAGAATGTCTCCATTCCTTCTTTTAAGCCTTTGTACGTCAACTTCCAACTTGCAGGGTAGGCAATATACTTGAATATCCTGGTGATCATTTTCTACTCGTTCTCGGTTGGATTCTGCTGATGTCTGCTTAGGACGTTGACTGTATAGGCCAAATCGGGCCTTCCACCTGATACCAATGATTCGCGGTAAAAAAGCACCACAGCGTTGTGTGCACCCATCGATTAAAGGTAAATTACTGTTGATCTCGATCGAATGCACAAAGGCGCGCGAGGGGAAAAAAATCGTAGTGAGTGCACAAACACCTTTCGAAGTTAATGACACCTACTCGCGCGAGTTGCATCAGAAACGAGCATAATTCGCCCGGTCAACCTTCAACGAGCAGCCCCTAATCGCGATTTTACGGTCTTCCCTTCTAAACACAGTAAAAAGCGCCGGCGTTGAGCAAGACGTTTACGCGGATCCGAAATAATCACGCCGAGGCTAAAAGATACGGCTCCAGCTGTCCGAGACCCGCTGAGCACGAGGTCCGCACATTAGTAACTTTGCTTATAAACACGACTTCGTTACCTATCTGCAGTTGCTTATCCGAGCTGGTGACAATCCAGATTTTTCCGGTGTAGAGCGAAAGCCAGATATCTTTCCGGCTGGTCGTGTCGGAGTTGGTATTCGTCCAAGATCTTCTCACGAATATCTTCCAAATTTTCGTCTATACTTTGTTTTGTTGAGACGTTTTGTAATTAGTAATTACGCTTAACTCTATATGAGCCAGTCAGGTTGAGGGGTAGAATGTCAGTTAAGGGGGTAAAACCAAAAATTTGATTATAACTTTTTTTCTAGGAAGAAGCTATATAGGGAAGGGGGAGGGGGGGGGTTACCAAAAGGGATAGGGTATAAGTCGTGCATCAAGTATGGGTGGCGGGTGGGCTTTTTGCTGCCAAACAGTGCGATCGATCTCGAGGGCTAAGCGAGGAATAGTAAAGTTTATTCTCTTTAAATGCGTTATAGCTATATTGTTTGTTAACATTAGGATTATACGAAAAATGCCCAAAAATAATTTTGCAAATTCAATCGGCGGCCGACGTCGACAGGGTTAGGGTACGCGCGGCGAGAGACGCGAGCGAGGAGACTCGAGTTCCGCTTCGGCCGCTTATCAACATGCGGCGATATTACCACGCAAATAATCCGCCGGCGAATCTGTTCTGGCAACCTGGGCGCACACCGGGACTCACCGAGTACGTCAACACCCTTGGAAGGGAGCCGCCTCCAGACCCGAGTACGAGCGGCCCGGAATCTCGTGGAGTGCTGTAAGGAACGCGAGGGCGAGTTAGCTAACGGCGAACCGGCGACCGAGTAAGTTGCGTTTTATATTATCTTCCACGCGAAGCTGCCGCAGGTCTGGACTCGCTGCCACCGAGTCCTCGACCCGGCTTCGTGTGTGACATTGTGCGCGATCCTCTCGCCATAGCGCGTGCGAACTTTGTACACCGATTTGTATCATCAGTAGAGTCACAATATATCTTTCTTTTATTGTTATCCCCAGCGTATTCGGAAGTACGCATTTAACGGAATTCGGCAGGCAATGCACTGGTGATAGTGATTGCACTACGCGGCTAACGTCCGCGCACTATCACCACGCCGATCACCGAGGGACCAGCCAGACGCTATACGACGTTCACTGTGTGTTGACGTGCGGCATTTCCGCGGCCGCATGACATTGTCGAGTCCACCCCGTTACAATATATATATATATATATATATATATATATTTGTTTTCGTTATTATGTCATGGTAACATATAAGTATGATACAAAGACTACAAGAAATATAGAAAACTATGAAAACGCGTATGTGATAAAGCCTTCAATAAACATAATTTATGTAAAGCGATTTCCATAATTTTATATTTATTTTTGCAATTTAAAATAATATTTAAAATTATTTTTCATTTTTTTATTTTTTTATTAGTTCTATCAATATTATTTCTTGTTATTCAATGTCATATTTTTTTGCATCACAACTAATAATAATTAATTTATATAGAAAAAGTAAGCATGCACTACTAGAATTATAGCAATTAATAAAAAAAATATAGAAATTTGTCTTGCAATGAAGTATTTCCGGCATATTTACACCATACTGTAATTTTTTTAATTTCATTGCATTCATTTTGCTTATTTACATTTTTTTTTTTGCTTTTTCAAATCTCACATATCACATTTGTAGTATGCAATTTATTAAAAGCGAAATTAGTATGCGTAAATATATAGCACAACCATGCAATACAGTAGAAAGCTGAGGTGACAAATTAAAATTATTTAAAAAATAAAACTTTTTAATGCAAGCAATACAATCTATACTTATTAGCTTATTTTATTAGCTGCTTTTGAGGCAGGGCCGCTATACGACAAAGCCTTATATTTTTATCGTCAAAAACGTGCGATATGTGAAGAAATCTTCAGACATTTGGGTTAAAATTTTGCAGAAATTCACTCGTACAGTATAAATTTCAATTTTTTTTTGTTTCCCGATTATCCACCATCTTTTTAAATGTTTATTATGCTTTTTTTCTTACTCCAATCAACGCATCAGACCACAATGCTAATCAGCGCAGCATTGCTCGTACACCTAGACATTTTTTTCTTTTTTTTTTAAGTGGCATTTCGAACTCGAAAGTTCATCGCCTCATCTACGCAAGCCTTCCACGTATCCCTATTTTGTGCTAACCCTATCCATTTCGCGCCGTCCTGCCCGATTTCAGTTAAGTCCGCTTTTACATTGTCCTCCCACCTGCGTCTAGGTCTACCTAGAGGTCGCGACGTATTTGGCTTTCCTTTCATTATACGCGCTGCCGTGCGATCATTTCCCATTCTTGCAACGTGCCCTGCCCATCTTAGTCTTCGCGATTTAATTATTCTGTTTATATTCGGTGACGCGTATAAGTTATGTAGCTCGTCGTTGTGCAGTTTCCTCCACTCCCCGGTTTCCTCATCCTTCTTTGGCTCGTATATTTTTCGCAGAACTTTATTTTCGAACACCCTAAAACGGTTTCCCTCTGCTTTAGTGAGCGCCCAAGTTTCGCATCCGTACAAGATTACCGGCATTATTATAGTCCTATATATCCTAATTTTTACATTTTTAGACAGCAGTTTTGATTTTAGTAGTTTGTTCACGGCGTAGAAGCAGGCATTACCCGAATGTAGTCTCTTATTAATCTCGGCTTTGATTTCGTTTCGATCATTTATAGTTGTGCCTAAATATCTGAATTCGCTAACCTTTTCGAAAGTAAAATTTCCGACTCTAAGATCCCCCTCTCCTTCGCAAATGCCCAGTTTATCCATAATCATATATTTCGTTTTCGATTCGCTCACCTCTAACCCCGTTTCCTCGGCCGCATTTATGAGTATTTCCGCGTTTCTCGCTACCGTTTCGCCATTATCCCCCACTATGTCCAAATCATCTGCATATCCTAGAATCTGCGTTTTTCCGTTGAGTGTTGCGCCCAGCCCGCTAGTCTGCATTTGTCTAACAACATACTCTAGCGTTAAGTTAAAGAGTACCGTGGAGAGCCCGTCCCCTTGTTTCAAACCGTCGTGTATCATGAACGATTCAGATACATTACCGCCTACTCGTACTTTTTTCGTGCTTCCGTTCAGACATATTTGTATTAATTTCACAAGCTTTTTGGCACGCCGAGGAGCACAAGGATTTGATACATTTGCTTCGCTTGACAGAATCATACGCTTTTTTAAAATCTATGAATAACTGGTGTATTGTTTCGCAATATTCCCCATTTCAGGCACGACACCGCGACCACGCGAAGAGCCTTAATATTTTCGCAGTGCGAAACGGATAGGGAGGAATTAACCAATTGCCGGATACTCGCAACAATTCAAATCGACCGGATCGGGCTGAGAAACTTTTAAGAGAAGTATCCTGTATCGCAATAGCTTCACATGCAAACTTAATTATTTTTTAATACCGCATCAGCTTCGTACGATCGTATTGTGAAAATGCGCGTGCATCGCACATCGTTACGGATTGATCGGACTTTTTAACGATGTACTTTCGCGAAACTAAAAACTTTTGCGTGTTAGAACACGATTAACCTCTGAGAATTTAAACAATCGGCTAAAAAAGCTTGTGATGTCAAACTCTCTTAATAATAGTAGGACGCTGAACAGTCTATTTTTGGCGGCTGATCCGCTGCAATGATATACGCAGAGAGCGGTTCACGCTCCACAAATCGTAAAAACAAACGGTTTTTTTGGCGTGCTAACTCGAATTATAGGCTCATTCACAAAAAAAAGTTAAATAGAAAAGTTCTGTAATATTATAAAAAGTACAACTGTTTTGCTATGACATGACAATATGATAAATGCATATAGCCGCGTTACAGCCCAAAGTGCGATTTACACAAAACAAGATTGCATACAAAAACTGCGGATTAACGTTTTACATATAGATAATGTTAAAATATACAACAATTTTGTAGATATTTTTGAATCACAACTTTTACCGTGGAAAACATTTTTTCTTACACTATTAACCAAACAAACAACCGAAAACCGATTTAGGCAGGAAAACGCGTACGTAAATACGGCTATGCCAATTAATAAAAAAGCTTCTGTTATAAAACAATATCCTCTTCAAAATAATAATTTTGTGCAACTCTGGAGTCGTGTTTCATTTTTTCCACCTAAAAAGAAAAAGACATATAAACCGAAGAAATCTGTGTATCTTAATAATTATTTAATAAAACCATTTATGAATCTACATCTTCTTTTATGCAGCTGCCATGCTGAAAGAATAAATTCAGTAAATGACATGAAGAGTCACTGTTAAAATTATAGAAACCATATTTACCTGAATGTCTACAAACTAACGATGATCCAGTTTACTGATATAGGGTCATAAACCGGATGGCCCTTGATCTACTGCTCGCCACATACGCCAGCAGACCAATGATATCTCCAAGTTGTAGTATGTATCTATAAACCTGAAAAACAATAGAAATCAATAAAATCCATATCAAACAAAAAATTATGTCATCTAGACACACGATCCTCACTGATAAAAACACTCATCCGTCAATAGAGTTAACAGTATTGCCGAGTCTTCGGAGCGGGAGCTTATTATTCCAACTCCAAGATTTCATGGCTCGATCAACCGAAGATACAAATATCTTAGTTGTAGTGCCGGTGCATTGCAGTAGACTATAATTAGTCAACAATGCAGCATGCTCGTACCTAGCACAACAGGGAGACACGATATGGCTACAGAGCACAAACTGTTTCTCAGATAGTTTATATTTACAAACAAACGCAAAAATATTAATAAGATCCATGTTAAGAGTACGTCAAGCAATTCAAGGAATATTTATTTTGAAAACTTAGAACATGTATAAGCGAGTTAACCAAAACTAATTAAGTTTAAATATCAACTAAGACATAAACAGTAAAAGGTCATTGCAATTGTCTCGTCCCTAGTTACCATTCAGAAATAAGAAAACCCATCTCCAGAACCGTATTAAAGTAGTTAAAGTATCCAAGAACATCCATCAATACTACCACAAGCAGGAATCCAGCCCCAAGATCATTTCGACATCGTGTTTAAGCAGGCCAGCCAACGCCAACCAGGACTTGCAGAAAAAGCCAAGAAACAGGTCCATGAGTCACGTTTATCAGCATCGGGTCGGTTCGACCAAAAAGGCATAATAAAAAAAATGCGACAGGCACAGGCGGGAACAAGTAGTTCGGACGACTCATACGAGCTTGGAGGGGTTATCTCCGGTGTGGTTGAATAGCTACAAACACCAAGCACAACGAGGCAGATAATGTTGAACGAACCAGAGACGCCAATCACACCATCGACAGGGAGAGTTAAATCTACTCCCGGATCACCTTGAAATGTAGGATGCAGAACGCAAATCCGCCAGCAACTGCATCGCATTAGACCGCACAGGTGCGGAAATCCAGCACACGGGTAGTGCCTTCCAGTATTCAATATATGGAACGATAATGTCTGTCCTTACCTGATACAACGCCGTATAGCTATCCAGTTGGAGACATCACATACAACACTGATTTAACTCAAAACAGATCACCCAATCAATGATCACTCGAACTGTACTGTACATAGAACTCAAAAAAATGATGAACATGCAAAAACATATACGGTTGATGGATCTGTGTGATGGGAAGTCGTACCTAGACCGCATCTGACAAAGAATAAGTCATTATCAGCACAGCAAGTAGAAATCAGCAGGACAGCAGCAGAGTAGTATAACCACAAGATAGAAAAGATAACGCACCCTCCCGAAGCGCCAAAACCACATTTTCTGCTAAAGTTAGGATCTTCACGATGAGTGCAGCATTCTCAGAGTAAGATGATATTCAACAGGACATCGGCAGTCGCGTCGGTGGCCATTCCGGTGTGCACCCCAGTTTGAAATACTATTCTTGCCCATGTTTCACAAGGCATAGGAAAACCGTGCAGAGTACGATTCGCGGCAGGGAGTCGCGGCTTGAGCAGAAGGTTGCTTTGTAACCATACGAGGATAAACCAGGAACCGAATAAGAGCAGATGCTGCTCTAGCAATTATTAAACGACTTATTGATATACAATCTACGGCATCAGCGGTCGTCTTTGTCGTTTCTCACGTACGGAACTCACTATTATATACCGTTCGAATTAAGTGATATTACAGGAGAAAACATTGTGCGCTTCGCGGTAGGCCGGGGAGGGTCTTTACTTCTATAAACGTTCAAAACACTATCACAGGCAGTATAGTCACTGGCGAGTGAACGCGTCACCAGTCTGACAGATGCCAGCCACGAAATATATGCCAGACTTCGAGGTTCCGCGTAACTGCCGGTTCGCTTCGATAGAGCCAACGAATATGTTTTGTCTTTGCACAAATATTTAGGACTTTAGAAACCTTATGGAATTCACACTTTGTAAGCATTCACCGGTCAAGCAGCTTACACACATAAACCTTGTCAATTAGTTTCCCACCAATGAGGAAGTTCACGATTTGTCCCTATGAAAGTCGCCAGCTTATAGTTGATGTCGCAGCACTTTGCTGTCGACTTAACAGGCGAATTCGCCATCTAAGTCAAATAGAATTTTTGAATTGTAAAGTAATAAAAACTGATGAAGTTTTCGTTTATCACTTTCGGAAATATAATGTGTTTCTTTTACTTGAGAGCTATGTCAGTATCTTAAAGTAAATTTGGTCGCGCGATAAAGATATCGATAATCAAGAATTATCAGAGAGTAATATCTCTACAAATGCCATACATCATTGAAGAATTGGAAGTGACCTATGACGAACTCTATAAGATCATATAAAGAAAACATCTGAGTTAGCGGCATAAAGGACGAAAGCGATATTGTTGGTAATTGCTATACAAATAGATACATAATAATAGTAATTTTTTTTCATGGCGTTTTCTTTTTTTGTATACATTAGATAACAATACGTCAGACAGCGAGAGTGCAGAGCTCGCCGACACCACGGCAGTATTATGGAGCGCGATAGCCGGAGCAACCTGCGGCTTCGGCAGCGCGCTTGGCGAGCGCAGATAGCGCGAGCGCGGGGGGCCTGGCTGACGCAGCGAAGCGTCGAGGGTCAGCGCGTGCCTATGCGCGCAAAACCGAAGCGCGACAGCGCGAGCGTCGTTTGCGTGCCTTG
>CM053170.1:24619636-24647198 GCA_012977825.3 Pteromalus puparum
ATCATATCATTATAAAAAAGCAAAAATATTTTTTCAAAAATAGAAAAATGGCTATAATATGGCCATAAAATGGTCAGAATCATAAAACAAAAAATGACCTAAATTCAGAATTAGAAAAAATATATGCATGTCAAATTTTATTACGATCCGTCGCATGGTTCCAAAATTATGGCGGTATACGTACACACACACACACACACACACACACACAGCCATCCGCACGGACATTTTCTAAAAACGTATGATTCGTACTCCAAACACCTCCAAATGCGTTTCCACGAAGTATTAGCAAAACTGAAAATGTTACTATTACAAAGCTTCCTCTTGAGGAGGAAGCAATTTTGTCATCTTCGATTTGACAGAGAACCACCCATATATATTTTTTACTTTTCAGCTTTTCGTATAGTACTACTTCAGAGGCATTATGTCCTCTGAAGGTTAACTACAGGGTGATTCTAAAACAATACAACATTTTTATACCATCGTGATCAGCATGAAAAACTGAGTCTAGGGGAATTAGTCCGAAAAATTTTCCTCCACTTTTCAATTTCCCAGTTAGGAAAGGAAAATCCCCCCACCACAGCGCTCGGCGGAGAAGCGCGTGAGGGGAAGCGAGCGCGTTGGCAACAAGTGGTGGAAGCCGTTGCTAAGGAGGACGGCGGCGGCAAACGGAGCGGCAGAGAAAGTTATAGCTATAGAGAACGGCGAGCGCAATTATTTCGCAAAGTCTGACGATCTGCACGTGCACAAATTTTCGTTCAACTCAGAACTGATTTCAATTCATTTTCCAGGTACTTAATTTCCAGGTTAAGTCAATGAGAAAACGGCGAGAGCCTCAATATCGGAGCAGCTGCGGCTGTCTTCTCGCGCTTTTCCGGCCATACCGTAATGGAAAACTACACGAAGGGCTCGAGCCGCCTCGAAACTCGGAAGATAAAACTTATTTACAACAAAAATTCGAAAAACGGTGAGGGCCTCAATTTTGGAGCAGCTCCGGCATTCTTCTCGCGCTTTTCTAACCTTATCGTAATGGCAAACTGCACCAGGAGGTCAGGTAGCCTCGAGACTTGAAAGATAAGGTTTTTTGAATGCAAAAAGTCGGAAAACGGCGAGAGCTGCCTGTTCGGAGTCGCTGCGGCTGTCTTCTCGCGCTTTTCCGGCCATATCAAAATGGCAAACTGCACCAGGAGCTCGGTTCTAGTCGAGACTCAAGAGATAAGGTCTTTTGGCTACAAAAATGCGGAAAACGGCGAGAGCTGCTCTTTCGGAGCAGCTGCAGCTGTCTTCTCGCGTATTTTCAGCCTTTTTACACTGGCAAACTGCACCAGAAGGTCGGGTCGCATCGAGACTTAAAAGATGAGGTTTTTTAGCTGCGAAAATGCGGAAAACGGCGAGAGCTCTTTTTTCGGAGTCGATACGGTATCTAACTACGCGCCGTGTAATAAAGTGCCACTTAGGTCACACGTATCGTAATGTACTATAATAAAACTCATATGTGTCGTAGTATGTGCGACTACGGTGCTTTGGAACGTTTTCTGGGGCCGTAATATCAACTTTTGCATCCACTTTTGCAGATATTTGGAAAAGCTTCATCGTTTTGGCTGTGCAAGCTCTCAATCGATATGTTTCGAAGTATGCGTGACTACGACGCTTTGGAGGTGTTCTTTGGGTCAGTATAAAGATCCGCATTTGCACGAGAAATATGGTCTATACGGCTAGTATAGAGTGTATGCGAAATGGTACGCGATTTCTTCGCGTACGAAAAACAATTTCCTACTCGCAAAAACGTAAAAAATTCGCACTCTAAAACTTCCCCTCCCGTCGCGTATCGTTTCAAGTACTATCGTATCGTATCGCTGGCATGCCTCTATCGCTAAAGTAGCCAAAAACTTATCGCACTTAATCGAAATTTTTGGCATGAAACTCGGTTTGGAAGGTATGCATCGCCCAGCCCTCAAAAAACCATAGGTTTTCTTGGCCAAAATACAAAATTGTCTGCTTTATGTTTTCGGAGCAGCAGCAAAAATGTGCTCGCGCTTATTCAATAAATGTTTTTTTTTGTTAGAACATTATGCCGTAACATACGCAAAACAGGGCGTCGTCTCCGCGGAAACCACGATCGTGTTTTTCAATTTACGTTGACTTTCCGCTATTGCTTGACATTCAGTATCAGATTACGCTGAACGCACTGACTGACTGATTAATATGGCAGAAGAAGTAGTCATACCCGCGCCGCAAGAGCGTAATGCTGGTTACACTAACCAAGAATACGCCGACATGTTAGTTGTATACGGTGCGTGCAATCAAGTGGGCCGAGCAGCAGCTGCTGAATATCAGCGGCGTTTTCCGAACCGTCGACACCCAGACGCCGGCACCTTTACGCGCGTCTATCAACGCCTGGCTGAGACGGGTAGTGTTCAGGTGAGGAACCCTGACGGAGGTCGCCGCAGGGGTGCTATATTAGATTGCTTCGCCGAAGATCCGACGACAAGCTTGCGACGCACTGCTCGGTTCATCGGAACCTCCTATTCTACGTGTCAACGTGTTATGCAGGAGGACGGCCAGCACGCTTTCAAATACCGCCGAGTCCACGAAATTTGTAAGTACCGAATTATTGTATTATAAAGGGGATGTCGTCACTAAAGCTCCGCAAATCCGTCACGGGATATTTCGTATTTCTCAACGTTCAGATAAACGAAAAGTCCGATCAAAATTTTCTTTAGTAGAACGATTTATTAACCTTAACACTACGGCACTACAGACTCGGTTTTTCATTAAAAGCTTTTTTTAAACAGTTATGTGTAATAGAAAAACAATGTTTGTAGCTACGTCATCACTTTGAAGGGAAAGCACATCGATATTTGTAAAATTTCATCCTTAATATTCAGTAGGAAAAATGAAAACTTAAAAAATTTTATTGTCTTATTGTTGTAAGAATAATTTATTCATTGAACAAATGGATGTAGTGAAACGCTCCGACTAAGCTTTATATTTTTTATTTTATTGTTTGGTCCGGGATGTCATGGAATTTGAATTTACTTTATATTTTTATTTTATATTTTTTGTTAATATACCTGACAAAGAACTTATGTTTGAATTTTTTTTTTAGAGAGAATATGTTTTGAGAATTTCTTCCAAACAGACGTATTGCTGTTTGAAATACTCTCCTTAATAAAACTTTCTCCAAGAACATAATGCCTCGAAGATATTCTATTTAAAATTAAAAATGTATATATAACCTTCAGAGGACATAATGCCTCTGAAGTAGTACTATACGAAAAGCTGAAAAGTAAAAAATATATATGGGTGGTTCTCTGTCAAATCGAAGATGACAAAATTGCTTCCTCCTCAAGAGGAAGCTTTGTAATAGTAACATTTTCAGTTTTGCTAATACTTCGTGGAAACGCATTTGGAGGTGTTTGGAGTACGAATCATACGTTTTTAGAAAATGTCCGTGCGGATGGCTGTGTGTGTGTGTGTGTGTGTGTGTGTGTGTGTGTGTGTGTGTACGTATACCGCCATAATTTTGGAACCATGCGACGGATCGTAATAAAATTTGACATGCATATATTTTTTCTAATTCTGAATTTAGGTCATTTTTTGTTTTATGATTCTGACCATTTCTGGCCATATGATAGATTTTTCTATTTTGAAAAAATATTTTTGCTTTTTATAATGATACGATTTATATAATATATCAACAATAGTGTATCTAAAAGAACATAAATTATCTACTTTTTCCCGCAAGATTTTTCTAGATTGACTGATCTGTTCATTTTTTATAAAGTAATTTTCGATAAACATATATAACTCAAAAAATAAATAGTTAAATGTTTTGAAAAATTCATGACAATAAAAAACAACGATATCTACTAGTGTAAAAATTTTAAGCAATTTTGGCGACCAGTTTTGAGATAAACATCAAAAACTCAAAAAATTGAGTTGAAATTTAGGAAAAGATTGATCTTTTGATCACTTCGGTTAGGTTCATTTTGTAGCTTATGAAACCTTTTAGTTTAAAAGATATTAAGATTCAAATTCTTCAACTCTCCCTGTATACTCTGTGTGATTGAACATATTATTTTGTTAAACATATAATTTGATAATTAAAGCTTAGTATATTTTGAGAGTTTCATGGTTTTTAAAATGTCCGTGCAGATGAGTTTTGTCTGTGTGTATGTGTGTGGTGCGTGCGTGCGGCGTGCTGAGCGTGGGCGTACGTATAGTGTTATAATTCGGAACTACGTGTGATCGTAATAAGATTGGCGTGTGGTCATACGTTTCTGATTCTGAATTCGAGTAAATTTTTTTTTTAAATTTAGACTATTTATGACCATTTCATGGCCATTTTTCGATTTTTGAAAAAATATTTTTGCTTTTTATTACGATATGATTTAACAATATATTCAACAATAGTGTACCTAAAAGACTGCTCCCCAAGGTGGGATATTTCCCCCTTCTCAACGCCCAGCGCTCTCTCGTCTAAGAGAGCTCGGGCTTCAGTCCCGCGGATTCCGTGAGACCCTCCCCAGGAGCTATTCTAATGTCTGGTGAATCTCTCCCCTGGCGAGCCTCCTTTTAGTATCGAATAGTAGCCATATTTAAATACAGAATGAGTTTGATTGTCCCATGTAATTATACTTCCACTAGAAGAATAAGGAAAAGCTAAGTGGCCAATGACTTGGCAGCGGTTTATAATGATAATGATTTATACAATATATTCAACAATAGTGTATCTAAAAGAACATAAATTGTCTACTTTTTCCCGCAAGATTTTCTAGATTGACTGATCTGTTCATTTTTATGATATAAAAGGTAATATTTTCGATAAACATATAAAATCAAAAATACATAGTTAAATGTTTGAAAAATTCATGACAATAAAAAACAACGATATCTACTAGTTGTAAAAATTTAAGCAATTTTGGCGCTAGTTTTGAGATAAAAATCAAAGACTAAAAAAATGGTTTTTTATTCGTACGATTACGGGAGTAAATGTTAAATTGAGTTGAAATTTAAGGAAAAGATTGATCGTTTGATCACAATCGGCTAGGTTCTGTGGCCGTAGCTCCTGGCAAAGCGAGCTCGCTCGACTGCGCAATACATGGTGCGCATTATCTGGCGTCTATCTCGCGCCGGCTGTCGAAGACACGTTCACGCACCTGTTTCAATGCGTGTCTGGATTGTGTAAACGACCTCCGTTCACGGAGATTTTTGTTCCTTCTGACTGTTCCTGTGAGAGGACAGTTAGTAAATTTCTTCTAGAAAAGTGTTGTGGCGCAATACACCTAAGTTGTGCTTTGAAGCAGTAGCCTTCACTCACTGCGATCTCGCTCGCAGATCGGCTGTTCCGGCTCTTCATTTCTAGTGTACTTAGTGCTGTGCAAAAAGTGTAAAACAAGATGCATCGAAATTGCAGCCACGATGCGACGTGTGAGAGGCAATACGTCAGGGAGTGATGCAATAGGGAAAAAAAGTAACGCCAGCAAGAAACTTGAGCTTCCGCTTGGAGGTTATCCCTTGTTTTGGTGTCTACTCCTGTTGCTGCTGCTGGTGCGCTTGCTGCCTCCCCTGCTGTGTTTAAATTTTCAAGATGCATTCTACATGAGGATTGATTATTGTGACTGTTTGTGCTGCTTCAACGGCTGTGCTAATTTCTTCCTCCTACATCTTACTGTCTGGATGAAGATTTATCAAATTCGTCATTACTCAAGATTCACAACAGATATTTCTTGTATTATGTGCAATGAAATGAGTAATTACGTGGTTGTGTCATCTGTTTTTATCTATTTTAGCATTGATGGCTGCAGACAAGGCGACTAGAGCTGGATCAACACTGTCTGATGCTACTGATGTTGGTTGGCGTTTCTAAGGCTTCAGTTATCTGCAAACGACTCTGAAGCCAGGTTTACGCTCTCTGGTTAAAACCAGATTCACGCTGACTGTTGGGCAGGTTAGCATTACTGGCCCATTTCATTCATCTGATGTCGACCGTGGAGGTAGAATGGTGCTGGCCTCTTCCAATCAACTGAAGACGAACCAGGAGCTGGAACCACGTTGTCTGATGGACTGATTAGTGTTGCTGGCTTCTCTTAATCATCTGTACACGACCATGGAGTTGGAAGTTGCTAGTATACGTTCTACAGCAGAACGTCAAGAGTCCGTCTAGTACAAGTCCAGTGCTGCTGGAGTTACTGGTCCAGGGTGTACTCCAGCTGCACATTCAGGGGCCACTGCTGCGACTGCTATATGTGCTGCTTATACTCATACAACTTTTGCTGCTGCTGCTACTCGAGCTTGGTCAACTGCTGCTGCTGTTATACGTGCATCTTCTACAACAGCTGTATGTTCAGGATTAACTCGATGCTTCTTCTGGTACATCTCCTGTTATATGGCTAATTAAGTAGCTTCTGCTGCTACTTCTCAAGCTTTTTGCAGGCCAAAACTTTATCGCATGTCTATATGATGATATAGCACATCAATATAAATTTAACTTTTCAAGATTTGTGTGGTTAAAAATTGTATATCTCAAACCTCATGTATCATATACAATTGAAACTTGATATGCAAGCCTGTGTTATGTATTTCAACATATTTATACAGTTTAGTGACTTAAGTGTAACCAAAAGATCTACTTTTTTTGAAAACACTTGCGCCAAAAGCGTATAATTAGAATTAACTAGATCTTCTGGTTATACTTAAATCACTAAACTGCATAAATATGTTGAAATACATAATAAGAGCTTGCATATCAAATTTTAAGTTTGTACAATACACCACTTATATACATAAACTTAGTTTTTTTTAAATTTTTGTAAAAGTGGTGCATTGCATTAAATTATTTTTTATAATAAGAATGGCGTGTAGTCGAAACACGTGTGGATATGCGAAATACATAACTATATGTAATAATAAGAATGGCGTGTAGTCGAAACACGTGGGTATATGCGAAATACACATAACTATTTGTAATAAAAAGAAGCGTGTAGTCGAAACACGCGTGTATACGTGCAAAATACACATAATTTTTTATAGTAGGATGTCTGTGTATTCGAAACACGCGTGTTTGTTTATAATAATTATTTTAGACTTAACAGCAATTTTTTTACGCCTTGCGTATCCGTATCTCGGTTTTATGCGCATCTCTGGCGATCGTCGCCAGATGGCGCCAGAGGTGATCATAAGCACCACCTGCATTACCGGCGCTAGGCCGATAAAATCGCAGAAATGGGTTTGACACCCCCTTAAGGATTTCATAACTTGTTAGAGGAGAAACCATGAGTATAATAATAAGATACAGATTGGTAAGGATGGACACAAAACTTATAGTTGCCAACATTTTACCTTGTAAGAGGTTTTTTTTGAACTGATGTCATAACCTTTTAATGAGTTTCAAATAAACTTATAAATAAATGTTTTTAACGCAAACAATCTCTTAAGAAGCAATTCCTAACGTCATTGTTGTAAGACGTTAGAAATCTTTGTTAGAAAATTATCCTAGTCTTGATCGTAAGAAGCGGCGGTAGGAGTGATGCGCCCAACGTGCGGAACTACTTAGCAAATTTCACAATAACTTTCGATTAGGATTCCTAAAAATCGCTCAACTTAGTCATCACAATCACTCCTATTCCGAGGTTAAAACAGCTGTAACGAAAGAAGGAAGATCTTCTAGTTTCTTTTCGACTCCGGAGGAAGAATTAAACGTATAGGGTCTTGTAGCTAGGCATCTGTTGCCGTTGAGGAGCCTCTGGTATACGAATCGAACGACCAGCCACGGAGGTCGTCTTTACAACCGACGGGTTCGTCATCAAGGACAAGTAGAGAGAGCTCGTGAAGTTTCAGACGAGCTTAGAGTGGCCGCCGATCACACTGTCGGTCTCGCTCTTGATGTCGCAGTCCAGCATATGTTCTGATGGTGCGATTTGTCGATGTTCAGTGTCTAGTCCATCGTTATGATCCAGCGCGCTTGTATGGCTATTCTCCATCTTCATACAAAATTCACACGTCGTGTCTGCGGCTATCCATGCAAGTGCTCGCTCAACATCCTCGACGTCCTCGTCATTTTCCTCGTCTTTGGGACTCAGTGAGATCATTGTTATAGTCGCATTTCTCAAACTCGTTCTCGGGCTGTAGAAGAAGAATAATTCCTCGTAATCTTTCTAACAAGCGTCATGAGGCTGTGGAAGACAAGAAAAACAGACGAGATCTTACTTACTAGAGCAATATCTGTTGTCTTTGTGTATGATGGCTCTGGTGCAAGCCAAAATGGTCGTTGAGGTTAGAATTGCAGCCTACGGATCTGTGTCGAACTACAGTAGCGAAAACTTGGTGTTACAGTAACAGTGTTTAAGTTACAGTTGAGCTTTGATTACCCACGGATCACGCTGCATGCACGTTGTCGACTCGCTCTCTATGTCGCAGTCCAGCAAGTCATGAAACGATTTGCCCGTGCCTATAGTTTTCAATCCATCGCTGTGAGCCAGGGGTCCTGAGCACGCTGCTGTGTTCAGTTGACGATCTTAATTAAGTGCTTGAGTTGACACGTAATTTTTGTCAGGCATTACGTTAGTGGTAGGTTTAGACTTGTTGCGAGATGTCGTGGGTTTGCTGAGCTTGAGGCTGGACGGTACCCGGCACTGCCGATCTCCTGGGAAAGCGTCGGCTTCTCTTACAGTATACTTGATTTTTCAAAATAATAATTTTCTTTAGTCTTCTCAAAAATATTCTTCGAATTGGATTTCTTATATTCTCTTTCCAAATAGTTTCTTTTTCATTTAAATCTTGTTCTAGACGTACTTCATATTTAAGCCACAAGAACATGTGCTTAACCTCAAAATTACCACGTGCTCTGATACAGCACTTCACCACGTGTTTCACTTGCTGACTTTAATCCTCTTGCATCGCACTTAAATCTTGATTATTTTTCAAAAATCTTCCTTCTGTTTAATACTTGACTACTTTATCTTTTTTGCAGAGCGTATATTTTTCTTTTTAAACTCTTATTTGCCCGATTAATCTTCACTTGAAAATTTTCTTTCTTCGGCAGACGTTTCGACACAAAAAAATCAAATTTCAATGTTTCACGAGTACGTACGTTTTTCCAAGAAACATTGTCCTTTAATATCACTGTTTATTTTGTTAATAATCATTGACTTCTTTTCCACGTGGCTTTTATTCTAACCTCACTTTTTGGTATCTCTGCACAACTCGAAAGTTAATGTAGAAGATATAGATTTTCGAACCACGGACTGCTAACATGTTGGATTGTGTGAATCAATAAACAAGGCAGTGAGTTTTAACTAATAATAAATGATGATTTATTGATAAATGGCATCAGCCATAGTCGGTAGTGCGTCCGCTCAGCTTGGAGGTTTACAGGCAAGAGAGAGAGACGCGAGTACAGAGTATACAGTGTAGTTGGCGCTTAGATTGTACATGCGAGGCATGCACAGTTCACTTGCTCTCGAGAAGTTCGAAATGAAATAAAAAAGCTGAAATGGGAATTTTCTAGGTTATAGTGATGTGTTGCTATAGAGTTCTTTGAAATAATAGAATAATGGTATTAAGACATGTTGATGTCGTTGAATCAGACGCAAAATGTATTGGCCTCGATTATGACGACGAAAATATTTCTTCTTCTACTCCGATTCTCGAGTCATGTAGAGAAGATGAACTTGAGTTCGAAAACAAAATTGATGATGATGTATTTGATAGCGCAGATAAAAATGAAATTGTAACCGAAAAAGAACAAACAAGTGTAAACAATATCGATAAAATTAGTTTGAAACCAAATACTCCACGTCGATCAACACGTGCGAAAAAGAGTCCGATAAGATATCCGGAAAATAGTGCTAATAGAGTATCCGTACATTATTGCATAGTAGATACACCTAATACATTTGAGGAGGCGTTGAATAGTAATGATAGTAAAAATTGGCAAAAAGCCATGAATCAAGAAATAGTGTGTATAAACAAAAATAAAACTTGAAAATTAGTTGATAAAATCAAAGATAAAAAGATACTAGACGTTAAATGGGTATACACGAGAAAATCAGACGATAGATATAAGGCTAGGCTAGTTGTGCGAGGTTTTCAACAAACTGATGTAATTGATGACATATACGCTCCAGTTGCAAAGAATCAAACATTCAAAATTTTGTTTTCTTTTTGTTGCCAAAACGGCTTAAAGATTGAGCAAATGGATGTAGAAACTGCCTTTTTAAATGGCAAAATAAATTCAGAGTATATGTCTATCAACCAAAAGGTTACGAAGACAGAACGAACAAAGTATACAAACTATCGAAAGCGTTGTATGGATTGAGAGAAAGTCCAAGAGACTGGTATGAGTGTTTTGATGAGTGCATTACAAAATTAGGATTTAAGAGAAGTAATGCAGATCTCTGTTTATATAAAAAAGGAAAAGAGAATGATGAAATTTATGTTTTGATCTATGTAGATGATTTATTAATTTGTAGTAAAAGCAAAGGAAAAATACAAAGTATTAAGAAACTTTTGTCAGATAAATTTAAAATGAAAGATTTAGGAGAAATTAAAGAGTATCTTGGAATAAATATTAACTACAATCATCTAGAGAATAAACTATCTTTAAGCCAAACGAAGTACATAGAGTCATTAGCAGATAAATACAAAATACAAAGTAGTAGATTGTATAGTACTCCTATGGAGACAAATTTTAAATTTGAAAAGGCTGAAAGTTGTGAATCTAACATTAAATATAGAAACTTGATTGGTGCTTTATTATAAATAAGTTCAAATACGAGACCAGATATAAGTTTTAGTATGAATTACCTTAATAGATACCAAAATAGTTATAGTGAAACACATTGGAAATATGCTCTAAGAGTGTTAAAATATTCGTATTTAACGGAATATCTGATATTGCATTATAAAAAGAATGAAAGTTGTAATATTATAGAATGTTATGTTGAAGCAGATTGGGCTGGCGATGTTATAGATAGAAAATCTACGACTGGATATGTAATAAGAATGAAGAAACATTGCATTGCAAGACTCGCTAGATTCGGCAATATTGCTAGCGCGTAGAACAACATTGCTGCAACCATTAGGCAATG
Organism: Pteromalus puparum; assembly: GCA_012977825.3. Taxonomy (NCBI): domain Eukaryota; kingdom Metazoa; phylum Arthropoda; class Insecta; order Hymenoptera; family Pteromalidae; genus Pteromalus; species Pteromalus puparum. The sequence continues at coordinate 24,630,730 of CM053170.1, forward strand.
TTGTCACGCACCAAAATGTCCGCTTTTTCATTGCGAGGCTGGTTATCTCCCACAGAGATCCCAATATTTTGGGAACATTGCCTGAAGATTGCCCTACCAGATTGTGCAATATTGCATGAAGCCTTATTAATATTCCTGCAACTATTTAAGAAACATTGCTACTAGATTGTGTAATATTTAACTAATACTGCGCTAACCTTAAAATATTTTCGCATCATTATGAAAATTGTTTTTATAATGATGCGAAAATATTTTAAGGTTAGCGCAGTATTAGTTAAATATTACACAATCTAGTAGCAATGTTTCTTAAATAGTTGCAGGAATATTAATAAGGCTTCATGCAATATTGCACAATCTGGTAGGGCAATCTTCCGGCAATGTTCCCAAAATATTGGGATCTCTGTGGGAGATAGCCAGCCTCGCAATGAAAAAGCGGACATTTTGGTGCGTGACAACATTGCCTAATGGTTGCAGCAATGTTGTTTTACGCGCTAGCAATATTGCCGAATCTAGCCAGTCTTGCAATGCAATGTTGAGGCAATGTTGCCAAATTATCGGGTGCTATATGGGATATCCCATATAGACCCCGATCTTACAGCAATATTGCTTGAATGTTGCGTTCACATATTCGCTGGATTCAATAATATTGTTGAAAGATTATAAAACCTTGCTAAGCTTTTGGAGCAATATTGTTGTGGACAGCTATGTCCGTTCAACCATTGCAAGTTCGCCTGGTCTGGGCCAGCCCGTCTGCAGGATGCGTGTTGAATCATGTACATTCTATATTGTATTATAAGAATAAACAAACTAGATTGTTGTACGACCCTTACAAGAAAAGTACAAGGGTCGCAAAGAGTGCGTACAAAATATATACGCGCGGAATGTGTGAGCGCGTTGATAAGTATGTGAGGGGATGCACACATGTAAGTATCCCCTCTCGCGGTATGCGTGTGAGTCACATGACTACAAGCGGTGCCGAGACTATACGAGTCTCGAACATCACTCTCTTGGTTCCAAGCCGTCGCCAAGTACACATGGTGTACACGACGCAGCATAGTAGCTTGTATATATAATAGAAGAACAATAAATCCACATTTATTTAACCTTAAATCCTCTCCGTGTCAACCTCATTTCAACAAGGCGTATAAGTGCTTGTTGATGATTCGAAAATTCCCGTGTTCCTAGAGAGCAGTCACGTGACCTGCGCGTCTGCACATGGCCCGTCTCCCGCTATGCCCCGCAACAAGTTTGGCGTGTATATATATATATATATATACACCGGGTACCCCCCCTTCTCGCTCTGCTCGCCAACCCCCACTTTTAATGTTACATTTAATACATACGACATTAACTAAGAATAGCTAAGAACTATAATTATATTTTAATGCATTAAATTAGAGTATTTAGAGAGGCGAAGGATAGATATATTTAGAGAAACGAAATTTTTATGTTTATGTTTTGAATTTGATTTTGTCTAGTAGATAGTGTGTGGGATATATGTGCGCGTTTAAGACAACAGTCGTTTTCATTCGATTCCTTCTGTTGGAACGCGGTAGAACACTCAAAATCGTGCTTCGCACACATGCCCTTACAGACGGTGAGAACAGCCCTGATACGTAGGTTGTTGATACCTTAAATTACAATCAGTTGATGTTTTTGAATTTAATGAAATGATATAACACATTTTTTTAAATTAGATTTTAAGTAAAGCAATTAAGTGAGCATTTTTGAGATATGTGATTGAAATTTAATTCAAGAATATTTATCAATTCTCTAACATTGAGGACAGTATTAATATTATACACTTTTGTTATTGAGCATTTTTTGACGCTTGACTGTGATAGCAGACTTAATATTATGATAAGTGATTAAAATATTATTTAAAATTTAACAATAAATTAAATTACTTTAAATTACTTAAAACGAAATTAAAAGGCATTGGTTATTTGATATTTGTTATTTTCGTTTTGCTGTGATATGTGATTCGAATACTAATTGGAAACGGACATTATTCATTCGAAATTTTTTAGCTTCTAAGGAATTGATTCCATTACTCCAAATTAAATAAGTTGTGTTGCTATATTCATATAAATAATCGTGACAACTTTCTTAACCGTTTACATCTAAGTGGTGGTGGCTTTCATGCATTACGCAACACAGAAACTACTTTAACGGCATGGTTTAAATTAAATAAAACGGATGATTTTGCAAAAAATATTAAAATGTTCAAATTCTGCAATATTACAGATTTGATCAAAAAACGAAATCTTGGATAAAACGATCGCGTAATTATAAATATGGTGCCATAGGACGATTAAATGTTGTATCTCGAAAAAATTGTGAAAGGTTTTTCTTAAAGTTAATACTAAACCGAAAGAACGGTGCTACTTTTTTTGAAGATTTACGAACTTATGATAATACACTTTATCAAACGTATAAAGAAGCAGCACTTGCTATGGGTTTAGTAGCTAATGACTCTTGTGTTTATAATATTTTTGAAGAGGCTTGTCAAATAATGTTGCCTTTACAATTACGTAAATTTTTTGCTTGGTTCATATTAGCAGGAAACATTCAAGGAAATACAATTTGGAATAAGTTTAAAAATTTTTTCACTGAAGATTTTAAAGACAATAAAGAAAATAATGCTTTATCTCACATTCAAAGTATATTAGAAACAGAAGAAAGATGTTGTGAGGATTTTAGTTTACCAGAACCTGATAATCGTATTGTTAATGATATCATGTCTCCCGAAAATCGAATGCATAGTGCCACTATTTTCAAATAAATGGTAAATCAATTAAATGAAGATCAACACTCTATTTTCACAGAACTCATTAATAGCAAAACCAAAATTTATTTTATTGACGGTCCTGGAGGTTCAGGAAAAACTTTCTCATACAAAACTTTAATACATTATTATATTTCATTAAATAAACCAGTCTTATCAATGGCTTGGACTGGTATTGCTTTTATATTATTATCAAAAGGAATGACAAGTCATAGAAATTTTAGATTACCTTTGAATTTGGATAATGTAGATACTGATACTGATACTGCTTTTTTTTAAATTAGAATCAGATAATAAAAAATTAAGGTTAGCTGATTTAATTATTTGGGATAAAGCATCTATGATTCCGAAAAAAGCTTTAGAAATTATAGATCAAACCTTGCAAGATGTATGCTGTGATAAGATAACTTTTAGAGGAAAATTAATTGTATTGGGAGGTGATCTTAGACAAATTCTTCCAGTAATGAAATATGGTTATAGAAATTCTATTGTTGAGAAAACAATTAAATATTCAAAATTCTGGCCTCTTTTCAAAGTTTTAAAATTAAAAAAAAAAATTCGTTCCAATGATAGAGAGTTCTCATAATTATTATTATATTTAGGAGAAGGTAAAATTGATCCTTTCAGAATACCACAACTTTGGAAAAATAATGATATTTGTGACAAAATTTATAGCAATATTAATCAAAATATTTCTATAAATTCTGTGATTTTAGCTCCTCATAATGACGATATTAAAATCAATAATGGTAAAGTATTAAAATTATTGTATGGAGATTCATGGACATATTACAGCATAGATTACGCAACACATACGGGTGTTGATCATACTGACGAAAATATTCATCTAAATTATCCAATTGAAATGATAACACAGCCCCACAAAAAAAAATTATAAGTCCCAAAAACTTGACCACGGTACTTATATGTTTTTGGGATCGCTGAATCCGAATCCAGGGTTAGTTTAATCCCATCAGATCTTAAGTCAAGGTCAAATAGGGGTCAAATTATCAAAATGCATTAAGAAAAGACTAAAACCATGGTATCTTGAGTTTTTTTGGGGCGCTGTATCTGAATCCGGGCTTATTACAACCTTATCATTTCATGGTCAAGGTCAGTTGAAGTTCAAATCATAAAGAATATAAAAGATAAGCCACTTGTTGATCCATCAAAAATTCTTATAGCATCTCTGCGCATTAAATTGGGACTTACGTTTTAGTGTATTTTTCATATATTTCGATAATTTGACCTTCAACTGACCTTGAGAAAGATCTGATTGTTTAATCTGACCTCGGATTCGGATTCAGCGACCCCAAAAACCCCTAGATACCATGGTTTTAGTGTATTTTTCATGTATTTCGATAATTTGACCTTCAACTGACCTTGAGAAAGTTCTGATGGGGTTAAACGGACCCCGGATTCGGATTTAGCGACTCCAAAAACTCCAAGATACCAAGGTTTAGTCTTTTCTGAATGTATTTTGATAATTTGACCCCTATTTGACCTTGACTTAAGATCTGATTGGGTTAAACTAACCCTGGATTCGGATTCAGCGATCCCAAAAACATATAAGTACCGTGGTCAAGTTTTCGGGACTTACAATTTCTTTTATTGTGGGGCTGTGTTATTGATGATAATATATATATATATATATATATATGTGTGTGTGTGTGTGTGTGTGTGTGTGTGTGTGTGTGTGTGTGTGTGTGTGTGTGTGTGTGTGTGTGTGTGTGTTTTGTTTTTGTTTATCCGGAGAGTTGGAGAAATGCTTAATGTACCATGACAGGAGCCGTGCGAGACTCACCGTTTGTGAGACTCTCCTGGCGTGGGACGGACGGACGCCAGGCATACTCACTAAAACTCCACCTCTCTTGCGGCCGCGAAAATCCCCCCGGCTGCTCTCGCATTTCTTCGGAGGATCGCCTGTCTTATGATATTCTAGCCGTCCCCTAATCTGTCAAACATTCGTCGTTGTTTTTCACACGGAGAACCGTCTCCACGTGCGCCGTTACCTCGTCCCATTCCTGCTTGCTGTGAAGCATCACGCTAACTGCTGTCTCGGGCGTGAACGCCCCTATCGTCAGCTCTAGAACTCTACGCCTATCTGTCCATGGGGGGCAGTTAAAGAACGTGTGTCACGCGTCGTCCCGTTCGTCCCCGCAGCATTTACACGCCGGTGTTGCCACCCTGTTCATCGCGAACAGGTAGCTTCTAAAGTAGCCATGCCCAGAGAGGAACTGGGTAAGGTAGAAGTTCACCTCCCTCCACCTCCACTCCGTCCATGGCCTTATCTCCGTCATCAGTGTTCTCGTCCATCTCGCCTGCTGGCCTGCTGGCCTGCTGGCCTCCTTTATGAGTCGCGTAGTGCGTTCTACCAACGCTTCTGCTTTTTCGCGTTCTATCAATTGGTGTGGGAGCCCGTTTGATGGGAGTTCAGCCTCCTGAATCGCGTCTGCAAGTCTTTCTGTGTTCATACGCCGGGTATTCCAGCGCAGTGTTCGCTTTGTTCTTGCTGTAGTCCTATTCCCGCGATCGTTCTGGATGTTGAAAAGGATATACTGATGATCGCTCGCAGTATATTCCTCCGTGACGTGCCAATCCCTAACTTGGGCGATCGTCGCTTCGCTCGCGAAAGTTATATCAGGTATGGACTCTCCAAAACCTGGTCTACGGTAAGTAGGGGTATTTCCCTCGTTTGCCACTACGAGTCTTAATCTAGCTGCCATCTCAAGGATGGCCCTACCTCTGCTGTAAGTTGTCGGCATGCCCCATTCCGTGGCCCTAGCGTTGAAGTCGCCCCCTTTCACGAGTTCCCCAGATACATCCCTTATCGCGTCTTCTAGTGCTCCTAGCTTCATCGCAAACTCCGCCGCGGTGAGGTTCTGCGTTGTTAGACACCCAGCCACGTATGTCACGGTCCGTGTATTGTTCGCTGACTAAAGCGATGTCCACTTTCTGCTCGACTACGAATTGTTTTAGCAGATCGCGGGCCAGCCTACTTCTGTGCAGATTACCTTGAAGTATTCGCGCCATTATGTTCTGGTCTTACTCGCGTTCAGGGCTGCTCGGAAGACCGCGCATGCACCGGTGCCTGGAGCATGCACGTCTTCTCTTCGGGTATCTTAGCGTCTATACATAAGAAACATTTCATCTCCTGGATCGGCACAGTGCATTCTGCTGCCCTGTGTCCATCCGCGCCACAATTCCAGCAGTTAGCGCTCCTGTCGGGGCCTTCACAACTTGCTTTCACGTGTCCGTATCCTAGACAGCGATAGCATCGCGTAACATTCGCGCGAATCCTTACTCGGCAATTTACCCACCCGATACGGATCATTCCTTTTTTAAGTAGAACGGTGGCCTTAGTCTGATCTATTTCGACCACCGCCACCCTCTGTTCTCTCTTGTTCGGCTCAAACAGATGAACTTTGGCCTCACCTTCGCCCGTCTCGGCTGTAATAGCACTTCGGACATCTTCCTGCGTCGAAAGACTGTCGATGTCCCTGATCTCTAGTGTAGTTCTGGAGATCTTTCCCCTAACTTTGCCTGCATGCCCTATTGTGGTTTGTATGGCAGTTTTGAGTGATTCCATTTTGTCTTCACTCTTACCCACAACGACCAGAACTCACCATCTTTTGTTTTGCTGAGATACTTAACCTCTGTTTTCAACTCTTCTGGCTTAACCTTTGCCTTGATCTCTCTCAAGATCTCGGCATAAGTCTTACCCAGTTCCGGTCTTATGAGGATTGCGTCTCCCCTCTGCCGCGAGGCCTTCCCTGCGTTTTTCCTCAGTTGTTGAGGCTGGCTTTTCTCCTGTTTTTTCTTCTTCGCGTTCCTTCCTGCAGCTAGCTGCCAAGTCCCTTGTGTATCTACAGCTTCCTCTTGCGTTTTGCTTGTAGAAGGTGCAGATCTGTCCTCCTTCTTGTCTTTTTTAGCAGAGGTACCACCGCCACCGTCGGATGATGTCCGTCCCCTCTTCTTCGACTTGCGAAGCTTTGAATGGTCTTCTCTAGATTGTTGAGCTGACAACTTTTTCGCGCCATTCTCCATCTTGTCGAGAAGCGTGAAAACTTCAATCATGAGAGCTCCTGTTACTGGTAGCCCCTCTTTGATCGTTGTATTCACATTCTTCTGCTTATCCAGAGTTTTGGTCATCTCTCTGGACGTTCATCTTATTTCCAGTAGCTTTTCTCGCATGCTGGCGTGTTCTTTTAGCCACAGCCCCATCACTGTCTTGTTTTCGTATTCAACGGCACTCATCGCGCTCGCTATACTAGTGCTGCTGGTTGACTTGTGGATTGGGTATCCCCCGTCTTGCGATACTGGCACCTTTAGGGTGTCAACTGTCAGGTTTCCCTGTACCTCTGGTTCTAGTTCGTTCATATCATCCATGTTTGAACTCAATTTTCTTTGTCCTGTCATGTTTCCATCCACCTGGATCCCCCCGTCTATGGAGAGAGCTGACATGGCCCCAAAAGATGACTGAAGGCGGTGCCAGACTGGGTACATCATATCAGGATATAGCGCGCGCTGTCGCACTAGCCCATCTCCGCTCTCTTGAAACTCCCACCTCGAACAAAAGTGATTGGCTCTCTGGAGAGTTTCTGGCAGAAGTCACACGACATCACACACTTGCTCCAGCCGTTTGGCTGGTACTAGCTAGGTAGCCAGCCTCCCGTCTTGCCGTCAGCAGAAGCCAAAGATGGTTCAGGTCACATCGGCGCGCAACCTCGGATCGCCTCCCCATCCAGGATCTCCCTTTGGCAGCTCACGGGTCGCACCGCACGGCAAACACGGCGGCCTGTTTGGTCTACGAAGCATATTTTATTTCTGCTTTACCCGCCAGGGCTACCACCTCGGCGAGCATTCTCCTATCCGCCACCCTGGGGACGCGCCGCATACAGGGTTACAGGCTCCCCACGCGGGTGTATGTGTGTGTTATTATAATAAAATGATAACTTATTAATTGTACATAATTATAATATAGTAGGTATAAAATATGTATTTTTAATCTAGATAATGATTGATTCTAGTGGAATGCTTCTGGATTTGTGTTGTTTGATTGAAAATAATTTTTTAATCTATTATTTTTATTTAAGCTCTTATTAGAAAAAGTTTTGTACATAATTGTTATTATCTGAAAATTATAGACTATAAAAAAAAAATAATTGAGCAAAACAGAAATTTTCAGTAGTAAAATGCTGGAATTGAAACTAACATAATCAGTTATTCTCAATTATAATTTGATTTTTTTTTGGTTTTCTTTACTTTACTGCTAATGTTACAAGATTTCAATAGTAATGTTAATTTATTTTATTATGTTATTATCGGCGTAATTTTGAAAATCAGTAGCAATTCAATGATAATAGTTTTGTTTGGGTAAAAATTAGTGAATGCATAAGACAACAATTATAAATAGAGAAAAACATTTTATTTATAAAAAATTGTTGTCTTTTATTATTAATAGTGTGAAATGCTCACTTCTTTCGCATTTTTGATATATTAAAAATAGTAAAGTTATTTGTTATAAAATAAGCCAATCAATACCCTTTCCTATTAGAATGCAGCATATAATGAGATTGAGGAAATTCGAAACACGTAAGTCATAAAACGCGCCCGACAGCACAAAGGCATGCTATACTTGACATCAGAACGCTACCATTTCACAATTAAAAAGATTCTAAATAGAGAACGACAGTAAAGATTAATTAAATATAAAGCGAGAAACGGCAACGTGATATGAAGTAAGAATAAAACTATAATTTAATTCAAGAGTCAATAAATAAAATCATTTCTAATAATTAATAATAATCATAGACTCACGTATAATAATGACGATTAAACAAGACATAAACGTAAACGCGCAGAATAACTAAAAGCACGAAAAAGTATAAAAGTAGAATCAAAGCCGGAAAACATCGATTCATAGAAACAATAAAGCAGAGACGTAGAAAGTGAAAGGCCAAGCAAACACTACGGCGCTATAGCAGAGGACCACTACTAAGGAGACACACCTATACGCACGGACACTATGGCGCTATAGCAGAGGACCACTACTAAGGAGACACACCTATACGCACGCACACCACGGCACTACAGCTGTGGCACGCGACCAAAGAGACACAAAGATATGCCGCACACGTTATGATCGTGGAGCGAAAGGCGAAGCGAAACAGGCACATCGATATGTACACATTCGAGGAAACAAGTACTGCTCAGCAGCATCGACGAAAGAATAGAAATCATGCATAGCAGAACAACGGAAGGCAAAAAGAAGAAAAAGTGAACTAGATCATCATTCGGACATTTTAGCAGGAGAACGCAGCTCAGCAACATGAAAAAAGTGAAAGGGCCGCCAGTCGAAGGTTGCCTAGAACCAACACGTGCAGAGGTTATTAAAATCTGGAGGAACGCTCGAGCACGGCTAGATCATAGCTCGATGCCGCCGTAAGAAGAAATACTGCCTAGATGATGTGCGATAGCTATTACAGACGAGAAAAATAAAACTCAGAAGCCGGATAAAGGTTGCCGCATGGCAAATAAAATAATTTAAGCCGGCATTAGATACGACACTGCGCGGCGGATAGTAAGGTGCAGCTCTCCAAATCAACAGGAAAAATTCGAGAGTAGCCCGCCATAAAATGATAATTTACAATGGCTCTGACAGCGAAAAAGCGTAAAATGCCTAGAGTGCGTACACGGAATGATTATCCATCGAATTTTCTCATTGGACCACGGAGTCGCGATTGCGTCCTAGAAGATACATCTGAGCCCTCCTGTTGGCCAAAAAGCCATTCCGTAAAAACCAAGCAAGCAACAGATCGCCATAGTCCGAAAGGTATATAAGGACCCGGCAACAGATTCGCGGGACTCCAGTCCGATCAAAAAATGGTCGCGTGCGTAAGTTCTGCAGGAGCTCGGTTCATTCGGGACTTAGAATTTTTCGGCTTCTTTGGACTTATAAAATTTTAATACTTTCGGACTCCGAATTTTCGCTCTTATAGACGCTTGAAGATTTTTTCGTCATCGAGGCTTAGAATTTTTGCTACGATCAACTCAGATCTTGTTAATTATCAAGACTCAGAAGTCATTTTGTCGTTTGTCGTTTTTCTTGAAAGAATTAATCAGCGCGAGATTTTAGCTAGTTGCGAGCGAACGTTATTTGAAATTTGTTTGTTTAAAAGCGAATAAATCGAATTAAATTGATATCGCGAGTGTACTTTAAACCCGACTATTCCCGATCCTTGCCGAGCCCCATTCACCTTCGCATTCGCTCCGCTTTGGAAGCTGAGTCCAAACCCTTACTGAGAGGACGTGCTGGTAGCAGAGCAGCTCGGTAGCAGAAAAGGAACAAGGTAAACGACTTATACATATACACCATTAGGCTATGCACCTCTATTTACACTCTCTTTCTCTTTTTCTCTTTCAATAGATCAGGGCATGTAATTAATATTGTTCTATATACAGTTCATGCATGTTCCGTCGCAAGACGGAGTTCTAATATAGCGGTGTCCCTTGTTAACATTCGGCGTATTTCAACTGCATCTTCTGGGTAGTAATATCGAAGGATCGGCATGGTTTGCATATGTATCGGGGAAAACCGTCTACCGACCATGCAATACACGTCTGCTATGACGTCTGACGCACAAACAAGACCATAAGGCGACAGCTACAGGACCGAGCACTAATGAGGGTCTGGGGAAAACCGGCTGCCATCTAACGGCCCGACGGCGCGGCGCCAGATGCCGAATCCGTCGGTGGGACCGCAGACCAGGCCGGGTCCTTTACGACCGGGTCCTTTTATGACCGAGCTCGTCCTCTACCTAAGGCCTCGGTTTCCCTCTCCAAAAAGCCAGAGAGCTTTGGAAGGGGAAGCGGGGGAGAAAACCGAGAGCAATCGCTCTCGGCCAGCAAATGCAAATTCAGTCTACTTCGACACTTGGAGAGATTCAGTTCGCTCGCTCAGAAAAGCTGCAGCTCAACGCATTCGTGCAGTCCTTTTTCAAGGTTTCTATAAATTTAACGCGACTCTCGATACAACCGACGTTAAGACGCTTGTCATAGCCAAGATTTTGAGGGTCAATACGAAGCTACTACACTCTGACGCGGTCAACGAGACCAGCGAGAGATGCCACGCGTTCTTCTCCATTCGATACGAAGCCCCTACACTCTGAGGCGGTCAACAAGACCAGCGAGAGACGCCACGCGTTCTTCTCAATTGGATACAACTCACAACACATCTACAATACTCAAATCCACACCTCTATCAATATATTTTATTCCTCTGTAACAACCAATCAAATTTACCTTCGAGAGAGGTTTTATGCCGCCAGGCTTTCCTTTCTCACAGAGCCCAAATATATCTATTATTGTGGCTCTAAAACAGTCTGCATTTATTTTCCTTTATCCTACTAATTTTAAACCCTTGAACCACCGGAACATTCCATGTTGGAATCTTCTCGGCCCACCTAATTAACACAGTCAATCTGTAATGATATATAGTCTGATGTTCTGCGCATGCGCATGCATCTACGACCGAGACTGAGAATCTGCTTGCGAACGCGCATTTGCAGAATCTTACGACGCGATCTTTACTAAAACTTAGTTTAAATCATAATTATAAGTTAACCACCCAAACTAACCACCGAATTTGGATATATTTGGGTGGACCCCATATTTGGGTGGATACAACCTTCGATATTATATATTGAAACGCTAGGAGGAGCCTAGGTTTCTTTTCGACCGTGCAACCGAACAGGCTTCAATTCATACGTGGTGGCGAGCCGCCGCGGCTCAGGGCGCCAGGCATCGAAATGCCAGGGACCTAAGATCCCCTTTCCTTGAGAGGCCACCACGTGTCAAAGACTATCGATGCGAGAAATTTAAGCTCGGCTAGCTTATCGTTGGGAAAGGTCGGGAGTCAGGGTCGTGGGATAATAACGCTTGACTTGGCTGTTGCTGACTTTGCTTTTTACGTACTCATTTATTTTCTCAAATCTCTGAACTTTATTACACTACGGCATCCTGCCGATAATCACTCTGTCTCTCACATGGCCCGCTGGCCGAGACTTCACACATCACACTCCGCGGCTCGCATACCGCTCGCTTGTTCACGGCCCACGACAAGGTCGCCGCGATTTTCCCATCCGAGTGCGCGAAACGGCTCCACGTAAAATTCGCCGACGGATCCGCCCGTGCCCATCGCGCAATCGACGCCGTGCTCGCGCTCGTCAGCGCGAACACCGCCGACTTGCCGATGCGGCCGAAACACTCGCCTCGCCTCTCCGAAACGTCCGCCGGCCAGGACGATCGGCGCGTCCGTCACGACGTGCTCTCACGGGCTTGCGACTCCCCGGCCGAATCTTCAACACGTTATTACCGCCCGCGCGCCAACTCTTTTCCTAGCCGCTTGCCGGCAACCTTGCCACGACCGTGACGCGCGCACACACACACTACACAGGGACTCGCTGTCCCGACACACGTCTAACTACTAACCTACTCCATCCCAATGCATCCGCGCATTATCGACTCATAATAATTATCTAAACTATCGGATATCAGACAGCCATCTCGCATGAGGCTGTCTGCGCAAACCTTATGGTCTAGCGAGAGCGGAAGCGAGAGCGATTAATTTATAACAGGACGGGAGCGATAGCTGAGGACTATACGATAGCTTGGGAACAAGGAGTTAAGTACGATACTAAATTAACAAGGGATTCGATAGCTGAGTGACGGGAATGGATACGATAGCTGGATTAAACGATAGTTGACTAGGAAACGTTAGCTGGACGCACGAGAACGATAGCTGGACCGGGATTTACGATAGCTGATTGTTGCACGCGAGCAACAATCACGAGAGCGAAATATTCGAGAGCGATAAAACACGACAGCGGCACCAGGCGCGAATCCTGGCACGTGGTCGCGGGACGGCGCCATTTTCCTTTGTCGCAACCTGCGAGACTGCGCCGCGATAAGCACGTGTTCGCGACGATCTTATGCATTCGCGCACTTTACGATTCGCGAATATCGAAACGACCGCACTGACACCACTTACTTTTTTATTGCGGGACGTCGACTCCAATCCACTCCTTGGGCTGCGGGGTTTGCCGCCAACGGGGAGAACGGTGTCAGGCGGAGCGAAGAGAGAGCAACCTAGCTCGGCCGAGGCTGATAAGCGAAAGGGACGAGAATCTCCCCACCGGTCGGCACAAGAGGCCCGCGAGTCAGCGCCGCGCGCGTTCGCTGAGTGTACTCTCTCCTCCCGTATTCGCTCGCATGGACGCTCCGCCGCGGGAGCCGGGCGCTCTCTTACCGACGCGGCGTCTCTCGCACGCTTTGTAACGTGCAGTCGGACTGCCACGTTACAATATATATATATATATATATATATATACACATACTAGTGGGGCTTCGCCCACCTGCTCGCTCCGCTCGCCAACCTCCCATTTCAGTTTCTGTTTTATTTTTATTTTAAAATTATATTCTATATAAAATTTATAGATTATAAAAAAAGATTAAATATTTGTCCACATTAAGAAAATAAAAACAAAATTCGTTACTAGAAGTAAAAGTACTGTTAAACTACTGTTAATGGCATTTTAAAAAGTTGTTTATTTAGAGCTTCAGAAATTTATCTTTTGGTCGTATCTATTGCTTATAAATCTTTTTGCCAGACAAAATGATTGCCTTGACACATTTTACTATATTGTGTAAACAAAGATTCAGACTGAGAAGAAAGAAATGCATATCTATTTTTGGATTCCGAATTCGGGAAAAACATTTATTTATTAATTTTTTCTATTACTTATATTTTTATGGCCATTTTTTGACTTTCGAAAAACATTTTTTTCGTTTTTTTCAATCATTCCATTGTTACAAACAATTCAGCTAAAATGCATTTGCAAGATAATAAAATTACCTACTATTCCCGGTTTGGTCCTCGGGATTGACCGTTCCGTCCGGCAGATAAAATGAAAAACGTGATTTTTTTTAGAAAATTCATATTTCTGAAACTAAACATCATAACCTCACGAAAAAAAAATATCTTAATGAGTTACGTGTCAAACTATATTCCATTAAATTTTCAAGTAATTTGACTACTTATTTTTTCAGTAATAAATCGAAAACTAAAAAAAAAATTAGTATTTTTTGAGTCTCAATTACGGGCTTAAAAAGGCCTTATTGCACTTGAGATTTTGGGAAATGGTATTTGATATGTATTGGCTAAGTTCATTGCGCAGCTTTCAAATCCCTATGGTTCTTAAGATATCAAGGTTTGAATTTTTTTTTTTGAAAATTTTTGATTTCTTATATCTCTAAAACAATGTAGTCTAATTCTTCAAAATTTTATTTGGGGATTCACCATAAACGAAGATATCTGCTGTTAAAATTTCAAACGATTTCGTTGAGCGGTTCTTAAGTAAAAAGCTGAAATGTAAAAACCGATTATTCTAAAAAATTTGGCTTCCTCTTATAGGGTTATCGTTGCACGTCATAAAGTCCCTCCCTAGGAATTTATGTCATACTGATAATATTAAAATAGCTCTCACATTATACTGTATTTCAAAACAATATTTTATTTATTAGAACAATAAATTTCGTTGGAGGAAGCTACATGCCAATGAAATGGCAGCGGTTTCTAATTCTATTGATAATTTTATACTTTTTTCTGATCTTCCAACATAAAATTCTGTTCGGGTTATTCAGGGTTGATTAGGGAAATTTGAATTTCGCGCCGTAGCGCGTCGAGCGCTGCGGCGAGAGCGGGCGAGCGCATGCGCGCGCCGCCAGGGGCGTCTAAGTTTTCGCGCGGGACGGGGGCTCGCGTGCACGTGCCTGTCAGTTCTGACAGCTCCTCTCGAGTGATCAGTTGACACCACGTTTTTTTTATAACCGGCTTGCGATTTACTTATTGTAACAGCGTGCGATTAGAGTCGTTCTTAACGTCCTTTTCAGGACGATCGACTCTCGTATTTGTATTTGCGTGCGTCGCGTAGTGTGGGTGTGCATTTTGCGACCGGCGTGCTGTGTGATTGTGTTCTTCGTGTGTTGGGACTTCGGCCACGTGCGAGCTTCCTCGACGTGCCGATCTCCATCCGGCGATCGCTCCTACGCGGAAGGGCTGAAAAGGTCTGCCCGTGGTCCAGGATTGGTGTCCTCGAGACGTCGAGGCGTCCTGCGACCGAGGAAGGGGCATCCCACCCACGTGCGACCAGGACTTTACGTCGTGCCGTCCACATTCTCTGCGCTAAAGGTAGGAGAACTCTCCAGCGTGCGAAAAGGTACCTCGCGGCGAATGCGTTAGCTGTAATTGCGATTTTGTCTCTTTGATTTTTGTTCTATCCTAGAGTCACTTTCCTTTGTATAATTTCTCTCTTTGTTTGAATAAAATCACGCGCTTGTCCCGGCTTTCCCCTCTACTCCGCGAGAGGTTTTACGCCGAGGCAAGTTGTCTTTTTTTCCCGCGCAATAAATTGTGTTTTGTGTTCTGATTTATTAACCCAACCTTCCCTCACTCAATCTACCATTTAGTTTAACATATATATATATAGAACTCATTAGATTTTGTTCAAAATCATAATCTGAATCATTAGTGAATCAGTTGGACAGGGTAAGTGAGTTCTTTGAAATTGTACTCACTTACCCTGTAAACTATGAATCTCAAATATAATTAATTAATCAGACATTTAATGCCCCAATATGGGAAATGGTGGGGGGGGGGTGGTAAGGGGGGCTTTGGATATTTTCAAAATCACATAAAAACGAACCAATTTTACTTTATTTGGTGGGGGGACCATGGTAGGGATGGAGTGGGGGGGGGCAGTCGTGCAAAAATGACTATATAATATAGGAAGGTTATATATCGAAGGTCTATATATATTCGATTCGATATTTTATATATGGGTGGTTCTCTGACAAATCGTGCGCGACAAAAAAAAAATGTTTGACCAAACTTGGGGGATATGTTCTAGAGGTCACTACGATGTCAGCTGTAAATTTTTATATCGATTCGATCAATTCTCTTCGAGTTATAAGGGTTCAAAGTTGGTTATTTAGGCATTTTTTGCATTTTTTGCCCATTTTCAATGATTTATAGCTCTTAAACAACACATCTTTCACTAAAAACACACTGAATGTTTTGTGATCTTCACTCCGACTATTTTTGTACGGTGAAAAGATACCTTTTTATAGTGCAAAAGTACCTGTACAAGAGCCCGAATGGCAGAGGCCTTTGTTTTTTGTTTTCATGGGACACATAGTAGTGAAAAACCCTTAGAAATAATTTAAATGACTAATAATAGCTATGACAAAGGACGTAAGATTCATTTTTACCAACATAACCTACCAATGTGATATTTTTATGAATGATCCGGATAAATACGTCCTTTGTATCAGCTATTATTATTTATTTATATCATTTCTAAGGGTTTTTCACTACTAGTATCCCATAAAAACAAAAAACAAAGGCCTCTGCCATTCTGGCTCTTGTACAGGTACTTTTGCACTATAAAAATGTATCTTTTCACCGTACAAAAATAGTCGGAGTGAAGATCACAAAACATTCAGTGTGTTTTTAGTGAAAGATGTGTTGTTTAAGAGCTATAAATCATTGAAAATGGGCAAAAAATGCAAAAAATGCCTAAATAACCAACTTTGAACCCTTATAACTCGAAGAGAATTGATC
>CM053170.1:24653581-24672118 GCA_012977825.3 Pteromalus puparum
TTGTACCATATACATCGCCGATATACATAGGTGTGTAGTAATGTATCGATACACACACATATGTATGTATGTATGTATGTAAGTATGTACACCGACCCAATGCACATTATATTTTGATCAAGGAGTGACCATCGTCCCGATCACAAACCAAAGCTACTATAGCCATCCACACTACACTACGCAACTGCGCTGAGTAGCCAGTTTCGGATTGTGAACGTCACAATGGACTTTCGCTGATAAGCATTATAGCAGACGGCAGACAGTATGTCAGAACCAGAGACAGTAAACCGAAGCGCGCGAGAAAGAGGAGAAGGAAAAGAAAGAGAGAGAGAGAGAGAGAGAGAGAGAGAGAAGAGAGAAGAAGGGAGAGAGGCAAGCGAGCGAGCACTCAGGCGAGGCGAGTGTTAGTCCAGTAAAATTAGAAATCTGAAATCGACCTGGCGGTGGAAATGGCTGGGATTTTGGATATTATGTAATCGAGGTCGAAAAATCCGATTTCTGAAATTTTCAGCTTTGTACAACAAGGGTTCTATGCGAAAATCGGCGGTGCGAAACTTATTTTTGCTTAATCTGCGAGAGCGGTTTAAGCTAGCAGCAAAATGGCTGACGCCAATGCGAAAGAGCGTTAAATTTTTGCATTAGAAGATTTTTTATTTTGATTCCGGATGAGCGTAAAGTTCCGAAGCTATTAAATAAAAAAGAAAAATTTGCTTGATATGGGGGCAGGGAGGGGAGAACGCGAACGAACATGCCGCCGCTCTCATCCGCGAGCAAGCGGCGGGACGCGGGAGCCGAAGGCCTCGTTTGAAAGCGCATCAGCCGCAAATACCATTTTTGACTTGCGCGGTGGTGCCGGAAAACGTTTATATCACTTGAGATAAGTAAGTAAAGTTCTTAAAAGGCCTTCGTGAATATATATGGTGGGGGTATCATAAGCGAGAAAAATAGCTTACTTGCATCCCAACTTTTGAAAACTAACTACTTTTCGTACGCTGTATGTGCTTCTAGTAGTACGTACGACACTAAAGTGAATTTTGTAAATTATTGTTGAAATAAATTTCGAAGATAGCATTTTTTTAAATGTTATTATTAGACAATATCAATAATACAAAAGATAAAGCTGTCAAAGTAAACTACCGATATATCATTGTAAAATGAGTGTATGTTAAACAATAAATAATAAAATGGTTATACAATATTCAAGTAAGTATCGATAATTATAACAGTATGTACATAATTTTTTAATTTCAGTTTCTGGATTCATTAAACTTCTTCTCCTTGTAAATATATTTATTTCATCATCCAGAGAATTTTCATTATCTTGTTCGATATCTTGTTCTTCTAATATCGCTCTCATTATGACTTTACGTGAATTTGAGCATTTTGCACAGCTTTGAGCCATTAGCAATTTTTGGCAACTGTAACTACATTTTATTCCAGCCTTTTGCTGAACATCGAGATTGTTAGGCAGTTTGTTTTACAGCCACAGAGTATCTGAAAATTAAGTAAATGTTATTTATCACAGTAAAAATGATGATTAAAATGAAGTGAGGTAAGACAGAGGAGGATTGTTTATAATAATGGTATTATAAATGGTGTAAATATAGTGTACAGAACAAATGTACTATATATATACAATTTAATAAAAATTACAGGTAAGACAAATATGGAATAGTTCAGTAAAATAATAAATCAAATAAGTCGTTTAAAAATTATTTTTAAAAGAAAAAATAGCCAGTTTCATATAAATATATTTAGGGATAATATCTTAATGACTCACCATCTGTAGTAATTCGTTGGTGCAAGCTGGTTTGGTGTTCATTATAGGTAATAAGCATATTACTCGTCTTTTTCCAATCCGCTCATAAATTCTGGATCTAAATCAAATCCCAGCCAAATTTTGCATTTGGTAATATAACTCTTTTAGTATGTTCTGTTAAATACCGAGGCTGTAGGCGGTAAAAGACGAAAAGATAATTCTTTTTTTGCAATTGCTGTAGATGTGCAAAATGTTTTATATGCTTAATTCATGTAGAGACAGTTTTGTGGTCATCCGCGACCATATAATGCTTTATGATAACTTTTTCAGCACTTGCATATAGATCGTCGATATTTTGTAATGGCTTATAAAACATAGATACCAATTGTTTGCAAATCTTCGTTTTTTTGTAATAAAGTAATAATACTTTTTTTAGCCCGCTTGTTATATATAGCCTTGTTGAATCGCATCGCAGCAAACGCATGAGGGCGAATAAAATATATTTATTAGATAGATGTTTTATATTAACTAGCTTCTTTGTTAATTACATTTTTAAGGATAAAATAGGTTCCGTATCATGCTACTCTTCGCGGCAAATAAGTTGAGGCTGTGCTACTGCTTCGGGCAGAGAGAAGCGGGTTGCTGGTGCTACTCTCGCGGCGGAAGAATGAACCGTGCTACTCCTTCGATAAAGAATCTTGAGCTGTGGCTGGTCTTCGTAGGGACCCGACGATTAAATTGAATGTTTACCCTAGCTAATCTCTCTCTCTGCTCTATTTAACTCTGAGTTCATGCTAGCGTGCGGCGCTTCTGCAGCGCACACAACTCAGCTCAACGCAGATCACATTAATCATCTAAAGGTATTAATAAAGTGGTACATCAGAAGAGAATATAAATAATTAGCATAAGTCAAAATCGAGAGGATTAAGCAATTGTACCCGGTGCATTTAAACGCAGCGCCACCATACATTAAAATAAACCATCGTTAAAAAATAAAAAGCAACTAAAGCGAAAATTTCATGAAAAATATAACTACATACATAAGAATCGTTACACTACCTTAACAGTAATACAATATAAGACAACTGTGTAATATTTTTTAAAAAATGACGTATCAAATACAAATGTCTAGTGCATTATTTAAATAATGTCATCATAAAGTGCAAATACTATTTTCACAAATATTTGTCTTCTTGCGTATAAAGTTTTTTAAAAATGTCAGATGCGCATTCCGAATTATTTAATATATTTCTAGGGCATCATTATTAAGATAGGCCAATACATGTGTACGTAGCCGTTATGTTATACTAAAAAAACTCGCTTTAAAATAATAGATATCCTTCTAGGTTTGACGGGAACCCAATAAATATGCTGGTGTCGCAAATTCCATATAACTGCTTAAGGCACACACTCACAAATGATAATTTCGTTATTGATGCCAAAGATTTTTAGTTTAAATGTTACTTCCGATATACACTCTTAAAGCAGCGATGTTACTTCGACAAGAATGTAAAAGTGATCTGACGCATAATGTACAGCTAAGGTACTGAATTGCGAATATGGCATCGCCTTATATCGTTCACGATTTAAAACATTTGTGTTCTAGTGACAGGATGTTAAGGTGTCGCATGGATTTTACGAAGTAATTCATCTGTGAATGATATTTTAGAGAGCTTATACAGACAGCTGTGGTATTTATATTGCAATACGCAAATTCTTGAATTAAAAAATTGTATTCTAAGATTACCAAAATTAGCAGTAATTATGTTTTCATACTTCGACGTAAAATAAGTTAAAATCAAATAGTATAGCATAGCTGTAATTAAAAAATTATATCAATACTTTTTAATCATATCAAAGAATTGAGAATAATTAAGCGAGAGAAATTATTAAAAATAATTATATTTTAAAACAGAGTTTTAAAGCAGAAACTTTGCAAAATAACTTTTGTTCCTGTAGTGGGAAAATGCCGTAACAACTGCGATTTGTCCTTGTGTAGTCTCCAATTTAAAATTTGTGATGTATGTATTGTAGGCGATTCATGTGTCAATGTAAATAAATAAATGAATAGTTTTAATGCGGTTCAAATGATTTTTATTAAATTGAAAAGTTGTACTTGCTTGCTGATTTGGAATATGTATAGGCGGCCGCGCGCGCGCTCAAGCGCTCGCTTTCAAAATCGGTAATATCTTTTTTGTTAATTGAACATACACAGGTCAAATTTTACAAAAAACATCCTGACATAACTATATTTTTAATAATAAATAGCTTTTAATTTGAAAATTAGAAACTTGGTCACTCACTTTTTTTCGATAGTATGTAAAAAACTCATAAAATTCGATGGGCACAACTTCGAAAAATCGTCACTCAGAAAATAATTGCTCTAAGGAACTTCGATTAGGTTTTTATTTATATACAATATCTTGAAGGAATAAAGTGGTTAAAATTTCAAAAAGAAATAATGCATAAATGTCTGGAGAATAAGCAAGTTGAGTTTTAAAAATCATGTAAATTAGGTTTTCCCCATTTTTGCACTTATTTCCATTTTTCCTGCAATGTTCGCACTTTAATCGAAAAAATAACTCCAGATTCGTGTTCAAGCGACCTCTGAAAACATAAAGTAAAACTATTCAGCGACTAGAACGAACATGGTCACTAAGCGGTCCATTTAGGATGATCCCGCGCTCGGCCTATAACAATGAAAGAACAGGCAATATTAAATAATGAAATAAGTTACTATCCAGGATAATTCCATAATTTTGTTTATAACACTTTATCTTGTGTATTATTTACGCTTTATTGTGTGTATAGTCTGCATTTAAAATCTATTTGCAAATTTTCAAACATTATCACAAATTTCATTTTAATATGAGAATCATACATATTAGCTTGTCAGCAGCATACCATCGATGAAGAATGGGCTGAAAAAAACCTTAAATAGCAACTCCCTTCAACATATGTTATAAATATAATGTTATTTAAGTAATTTAAAAAAAAGTCAAAAAATGATATTTTCGCCTGACGCATTCAAACGCGGCTCGCTCCCGGCCGTCCTGCCGCTGGCGCGCGGCAGAGAGGCGGCGGCCATCGTCGTCTGCGCGTCTCCCCTCCCCTAGCCCGCCATATCAAGCAAATTTCTTTTTTATTTAATAGCTCGGAACTTTACGCTCATCGGAATCAATAAAAAATCGTTTCTAATGCAAAATTTAACAGCTCTTTTCGATTGGCGTCAGCCATTTTGGCTGTAAGCTTAAACCGCTCTCGAAGATATAAGCAAAATAGTTTCGCGCACGCGGTTTTCGGCTATAGAACCCCTTTGGTTGTACAAAGCGCTGAAAATTTTCAGAATCGGATTTTTCGAACGGTTCCTCGATTTACATAATATCCCAAAATGCAAGCATTTCCACCGGCAAGGTCGATTTCAGATCTAATTTTACTGGACGCTAGGTGACCTGTGCACAGCAGGGCCACGGCGGCTGTCTTATTTCCAATTTTCAATTTTCTTAAAACCGCTTCTTTTAAGGCAGCGTTTTATTCTATCTCTGCTCTCTTCTTACAGCGCCTGTGTCTCGAAATACATCGGGTTGCATGACTATGGCAACCACGGGGGCGCCCATCTCAGCGGGCCTCTTAATACAGTCCTGCATGTCGATAAAACAGAGCGTGCCCTTCATTCAGCATATGTACCCTTTTAGCCCCGCAAGATGTTTGGCGCTAACTGTCAATTCTGACTTCCGAAATAAAGGTGGAGCACTCTCTTAAAACTTCCTAGGCCAAGCCTAGTTGCCAACGTGTAGCGTCTATGCTGTGTCCGCTGCTGACAAACACGAGGCGTCGAAGCTGCTGGCGCGGTGGCTTAACCTCGCGCGCGTCGCGTCGCTTTATTTCTCGACTAATTATTATTGCTAAATCACGCGTGAAAATGTGCGTACGTATAATTGTCGTGTTTCCGTGGGTGCGTGCTCTACACAGTGAAAGGTGGCAACTTAGACGGATTTCGACAATTGTGAAAGCGAAGTAAACGAGAGGGGGGGGGGGGGGGGGGGGGGGTGAGGGCGCCAGGACTCGTCACCGCCCCAGCTGCTGTACAACCTGTGTGCTGCGCTATCAGATAAGTTCATTTTGCAAATATTTCTTAAATGATTTGCTTGTGCGATACAAGAGGCCTGTTGCTTTGTGTAATTTTGTGTTTTCTCTTTTATTTTCAGTGGAGCTCGCAGCTGAAAAAAGTTCAATATTGAAAAGGGAGCGAGACCTAGCAACGTTCATTATATGAAATGTACACCAGGGTTGCTTTGCGGCACTACCAGACTGGTTTGTGCATTTTACGATAAAGGTACGAGCATACATATTTTAATATCATCAATTATACTTTTGATTTGAACAAGATGTTTTGCTATTGGTTCTTGTTCGACTGCTTCTTGGAGTAATTTTAGGGTTAATGTGTATAATTGTTGGACTTCGATTCCTTCTATCATTCAAGGACTTTTGCTAAGTAGCAAAGTGATCTTTCAAGCATTGATTCTCTCCTT
This sequence comes from Pteromalus puparum, assembly GCA_012977825.3. NCBI lineage: Eukaryota > Metazoa > Arthropoda > Insecta > Hymenoptera > Pteromalidae > Pteromalus > Pteromalus puparum. The sequence continues at coordinate 24,659,873 of CM053170.1, forward strand.
TGGCTTTGGTGCCTTCAAGTGTAATAGCATCTGCCAATTAGGCATACTAGAAAGTTTACTAAGCAACCTGAATAATATTTTGGCGACAATTGTTCAACATTGTTTGAATCTAGACAATTATTCTATTGCACGAAATGTTGACTCTATAATTTTAAAATTGCAATATACCCTCGACTGCAAAGAACTGCAAATTTTATTTACCTTGAATAAACACTTTGGGCTTTGATTTTGTTCACTTTGTATATAAGCCTATATTACCGTCCAAACTCCAAAATTTTGTTTTGAATCACAAAATATTAAGTGAAACCGTTGTCAACTATTCTCATATAATAATTTATTGATTTTAGGGGCAACAAACTGAATTTGGTACACGTTGTGTTGGTCCGGAAGCGCGAGTTTCAAGATTTTCGACCTCGTCGACCAGAGCGCTGCGGCTACAGATCTTGGGACTTTGACAAAAACTTGGATCAACAATTCAATTAAGTGTGTTTTACTATACAGGTTCGGATTTGGCTAGCATGTATTCGTTAATTCTACAAGTGTTTTGGCACGGGTGGTTGATTCTAAGCCCCCTTTTAATTTTTCAAAACTTGTGGAGTAAATTCAGTGAAAATTTTTAAGATTGTAAGCGTACAAAATTGCAAGCTTGCTAATTTGTATTTGCTTTTAAACTGTTATTTACTTTCAATTTTTGTTTTTGCATGCGAAGTACAAGAGAACAAGATTTAAATTAAATTTTCCTCTTAATGTTTGTAACCGTTATGAACTACGCTCAAATTTAGAACCAGAGCATAGTATTTTAAATGTGTGTGCATGAAAAAAGGAATTGCATGAATTCTTCAAAATGCAATGTTATAGCTATGTGTGTAATACGAATCTTTTGTGTAATGGTAATTATTAATGATTATAAATGAGTGTCTTTACCAATTTGTTGTCGGACACTCAGAAAATTTCAAAGTTTTAACTAATGCATATATATATCATATAGTATCCAGTATATTAAAGTTTTCCTTTTGCCTTTTACAGGGTCGTCTCTTGACGTGTCAATGGTCCAGAGAAGCAAGCCTCAGTCTTTTGAGATTCGGATCCCAGCACCTGGACACAAGCGTAGAACAACGCCCTGGTTCGACAGTGGTTGGGAAATACCACCAGCACTCTGTGCTTTGTACGTCGACCAGATTTCCAAGAGACACCAAGATTTGAATATAGAAAATGAAGATTATGAAAGGGTTATATATCAATATTTTCCTAACGGGCCCTTCCCTCTATCAGCAGCACAGCCTTACCTACTTGTTGTCGGCTTGTGTTGTAATTATTCAATGTATATTTTTAATTAAACTACAGTTGCATGAATTCTTCAAAATCATTCTAATCTTTTACCTCAATTATTTCCCTTTTTTTTTGTTCTACTGGTTCGGTAATGCATTCAATAGCACGTTCAAGGATTAATTTATTAGATGTTCTACAAGTCGAAAATTCAGACTTGACACGAAAATTTCAATTGACTTTACGAATATTTTGGACCGAAAATATCATTTACACTGATTTTTANTTTTTGGACCGAAAATATGATTTACACTGATTTTTAACACGAATTAACCAACACGTGGTCGAAACAAAATTTGAAAGAAAAAACGTCTGCCGCTCGAACAACTGCGCATTGGCGTTGCGACGCCACCACCGCTCAAGTACTCTACGCGCGTGGAGTTGAAATGCGACACCGCTCTTTGTTTCAACGCGTTCTAAAATGCACTTTGTCTTGAATTGATTTGAGCTTTACAATTTCACGTGCACTATTTTTGCATCATCACTCATTAATATTATAATAAAAATCTTTCATGCACATTGAATATTTTTATAATTATGGAGAGAGAGAAAAAGTCGAGCTTAATCGAGACGCACAATATCTCGGTGAGACCTCCAATTTTGTTATGTGAAAAACCCGAGAGGTTTTTCCGTTGATTAAAATATTGATTTTTTTTTGTGAGAGAGTTTGTGCATCAATTCCCCTGTACAGGGAAACGCTTTTCAAAGTTGGTCTAAGCTTTGAATATCCGCGCACTAAACCCGAATTTTCTCTTCCTCCTTTTATCGTATATTTCTAATAATCAAAATTCTCACCTCGATTTTATCCTGTTTTCCAATCAATAAGCCTCCTCACAAATGAAGATGGAAGAGTCTCGTTTCGGGTAAATTCGGTTGTTGTACAACGTCGACAATTGAATGTACTCTTACACTTATGTGGTCCAAATCTTTATTTAATTCAAATTAATAACTTCTAAACAACAAAGAATTAAGAGCTCTTATTTATTTAAACAATGAATCTATAACTCGAATCTGTACTGAAATCTATTACGAAATCTATGGGTCCGCCGGCTTCAATGCCCGATCACGGAGTGGCAGAGTAGCTTGGCTTGGGGACGCTCGGAAGTCTTCCGGACCTCCCACGCTGTCCCAAGATTTACTTCCCCGCCGCTACGTCATAGCGTCGGCGCTTGTTGCACTCATTAGGCCTTACGGGGCCTGGCAACGGTCAAACGCCGAAACTGCAATCGCAGCATCGCACGCGCGCAAGTAGCCGTCGGCGGGGAAGGTGTTTAGCTCAGCGAGATTCTTGGTCACTTGATATTTTAGTGGCCTTGAATACTCGCTATGCTTTTTATATGTGGAACTTTCTCGAAGCTATATTTGAAATAGAATCTCGAATAATAGCTACGGGAAAGTTGTCACATAACAGTCGCGCACGATTTGTCAGAGAACCACCCATATATATACATATTATGGACACCATTTATATACACTCCGACCGAGCTCGTATATTTTATTTTATATTTTTGTGGTCCGGGATGTTATGGTGCAATATTTGCATTCATTCTCTCATAAAGATTTTGTAATTTAAAATTTTCTTAGTTATGATATTTCGATCTTGGCTGACTCATTGCAGCCAAGTCTAAATTACCTAAAAAAAACTTATGTTTGTTTTTTTCTTTTTAAAGAAAATGTTTTAAGAAATTCTCTTGAACAGACGTACTGCTGTTCAAAATTCTCTTCTTATAGAACTTTCTCCAAGGACGTAATGCCTCGAAGATGTTCCATTTAAAATTAAAAATGTGTATAGTTAACCTTTAGGGGACGTATTGACTCTGAAGTAGTACTATACGGAAAGCTGAAAAGTAAAAAATACAAGATAAATAGATATATATCTTATATGTGAACAAATAGCTTATTGTTCCTACGTTTATATACAACTGAAATTTTATTTACTTTAAGAAGGCTGAGTACAAGACAACGGACATATTGCCGAAGTCTCTCGACTCGCGCGTCAAAAGAAGTAGCTACGAGAAATTTCTACTTAGTCAGGAGACTTAGTGCTCCTTCCTTTTCGAGCTCTCTCGAGCGAATGACACCGGGAGCTGCGCGAGCCGCCCTTTTAAGCTGATCCGCGTTTTGAACTACTCTTGTTTCTCGAACTTTCTTAGCGCGTCTGCGCTTGAACTTATACTTTTATAATTTCTTTTTGTTTTGCCTCAGGATCGTTACATTGTCCCCAAGTGGGAATTTAAAATTAGAATTTGAAATTTCCACTTTTACTCCCTTTTTATTACAAAAATGTATAAAACATTCTGATTTGAGATTTAATATTTATAAATTATTTGAAATTAGACTTTACAAAATTAACGAATTATTAATAATTAATTGAGGCTTTTTAGCCAATTGTCAAAATCTTCTATCGATTCGAGGGCGATGTCCTCCCGATTTGCTGAAACTCCAGTTATTTCCAATTCTTCAAAAACTTCGCCCAGGTTGACTTCTTTGCTTGGTTGCGCAGGTAGAGTACGCTTAACTACCGTTAAACTGGAATTGATGCCTTCTTGAATCGCATCAATTTCTGCTCTGACTTTTTCGATGTTGTCTTCCAGCTTCTTCATTTTTTTTGCCATTCTCCTTGCTTTGATTGACATCAAGCTTCTCTTACTGGTTGGTTTAGGGCTCCTTGTTGAATCCAGGGTCTGAGTGCCGGTGGAGTTGGTGAGTGGCCTCTTGTAGAAGTAGAATCCTTTCTTGTACTTTTTTGTCCCTGGAATTGTCACAGACGCACACGTCTGCAACGCGAGCTGCGAGACGAGTCAGCGATAAGAGCTGGCCGAGCTGCACTTCGATGCATGCATGTGCATGCATCGTAGGCGGTAGCTCAGTGGTAGAGCTCCAGGCGTCGCAATCTCGGGGTCCCGGGTTCGATCCTACCCACCGTCTACTCTTTTTCGCTTTCCGACTCGTCTCCTCTCCGTCCGTTACAGAATCTAGCGGAAAGAAGAACCTTGAAGAATCCTCAGCGTAGAAAATGTCTTCTTGTAAAACCTGGAGTAGATTGTCCTCAGCTGAAGGAGACACTCATTGACTTGAGTGCTGGCGTCGCAGCGTCCAAAAAGCTCGGTTTGAGTTCCGGTAGACGTCATCCTTGTAGGACAGCTTCTCCAGAACTGATCAACAACCCTTATTTTGCATCCCTTTTATACTCTTTTCCAAGAAAAACTAATTTTTTTAAGACGCAAAAGCGCGAGTCTCTCTCCGACGTCCGCGCTTTTAAATTTCAAATCAGAATGTTTTCACACTTTATTTTTAGGCACGACCGCGACACGGAAGTGCCTTATAGTTTCGCGTGGGAAAAATGTGTACCAAGCGATATCTCACACAATTTTCGACCAATCGGGCTGAAATTTTAGGAGAAGTCTCCTTTCGCAAAAGCTAAAAAACTATTTTTTTTATCCCGATCCTCTACGTCGTTTTGAAATGAGGGCCCAATTTGTTCGATTTTTACGCGTATTTTTTGAATGAAAATTTTCGTGTTACACGATTATCTCTGAGAGACTTAAATCAATCGGGCCAAAAATGTATGTGCGAACTCCTCTTATAATAGTAAGCTGACAGTTCTATTTTGGGGTTGATCCTGCATGTATAAGCAGAATGCGGTCACCTCCAAAAATCGCTAAAACGGTTTTTTGGCTCCAACTCGAATTCTAAGCATTCTGCAAAAAAAAGTTAAATAGAAAAGTTGTAGATCTTTGAAAAATACAACTTTTCTCCATTAACATCAAATCATGAAAATGCTCATAACTCGAATTTACAGCCCAAAATCTACTTTTTACAGCTAAAAAATCAATTATTTGCCATAAAACTTTGCGGATTTACGTTTTATATGAAAATGTTAAATATAAAAGTTGTAAACATTTTCAAAATACAACTTTTTACCGTGGCAAACATTTTTTTAACACTTTTTCTTATATACACATATTCTTCTGTTTCAAAATAATAATATCCTCTTCAAAGTATTATTTCTTGCTGCAACTGCTTGGCATTGTTTCGTTTTATTTTGGACCTACAAAAAAGAATAAAATTAAAACCAAAAAAACCTCTGCACCTATATAATATTTAAAGTAAAACTATTTATAATCTGCATCTTAGAAGCACTGCATCTGCAAAAATATAAATTACATCAATTACATGAAATTAATCAAATTATATAGAAAATATTGTACCTGTTACACACTAACGAAGCTTCATTATTATCGATGATCAGGCATATGACAATGCCCTTGATCCTACTGCTCCTCATCCAACAGACCATGATATCTCCAGTTGCAGTATGATTTAAACACTAAAAAACAAAAGAAATCATATTAAAAACTCATATCAACAAACAATTATTCAACTCACTGATCTCACCTGATAAAAAAACTGATCCGTCAATAGTAGTAAGCAGTATTGCCGGAGTTTTGATGGAGCTTTCTTCCAACTCCAACATTTTGATGGCTTAGATGCCGACACCAATATCTTCAGTCGTACTCCTGTGCATGCAGTAGACTATGATGCCAAAAAATTCAGCATTACTTGTACACCTAGACATACAGGAAAATATGTTACAAACTTTTTTAACATAGTTTATATTTACAAATTAAAAACTTAGCAGTATATTGATAATAATCACTGTTAAGATACCCGTAAGCAATAAAAGATATCTATTTAGAAAACTTAGAACATGTATAAAGTATTTAATGGTAATTATCTATAGGTAATATCGTATTGATCAACCAATGAATTACGGTCACTATGACAATATGTAAATACATTGTAAAAAGGAGAGTGAGAATCAACTACATCGGTTGTATCCCCCTCATTTATCTCGATATAGCGATGGTCCATGTTTGATTCTAATAAACCTTTATTTTTATATGATAATTTTTCTATTTTATTATCAATACGCATTGTTATCTTATCGTACATAGTATCTATAAGAAAGCCTAGATCTTTTATCGCGTCGATTCCTAAAATACAATCGCGAATTAGTTTTGGAATTATTAAGAAAATTAAGTCTTTAGTGAACGCACCGATTTGTGTACTGGACATTAGTTGTTTCGTTATATGACTTGATTTTAAGCCAGTTGCCCCTCGTATAATTGTACCGACAACAGGTAGAGTTGGAACGTTTTTAAATTTATCCTCGTTAGAAATATAAAAGTTTTCTGAAATACACGTAATTTGGCTTCCCGTATCAATCAGAGCTTTTACTTGAATACCGTTAATTTTAATGTTTATTTCCGGACAAGTGCAAATTTTATCAGTGTCTATATTTTCGTCGGATTCGTAAAGTAAGTCTTCTCGAGGATTGTTAAAGATAGTTAAAATCGGGATGGGTAGTGAAGTTGCTTCCTGTCTATTTTCTAGACAGTCAACAAATTTATCCGAGGCACAAGAAGCAACTTCTACGTGTTTTTTGGCAAACCCCAATGATCTTCTATACAATCATTTAGAGTTGTATTAAAATCAAATTTAGTTGTAGATATTTTAATAGTGTTTTCTTTTGGTTTAGTTCCGAGATTTTTATTTTGTGTATCTTGAGTTTTTGTAGCTTCAATTGTATTTAAAGATTGAGCTTGTGGAGTTTTTTGAAAGTTCAGTTTATTTTGAAACTGTTTATTTGAGTTAAATTTATTCGGTTCGTTAGTATTATTCGTCATGTTCGTGTTGCTAGTTTTTTGCTGAGTATTTTGAGATGAACTGAATGTGGATTTTCTTTGTTCGGGACCACTATCTTTGAAAGCTAATAATTCAAAGAATTTGTCTTGTGTTTTTATATCTTGAGATCTCACTCTGTATCTAACATCCCAATCGAAATGGTTTGAAATCTTACGTACGAGCTCGGTTTCGGTATAATTTTTCTCAAGGTCTTGTGCGAATCCCCATACGTAAGTGGCATATTCAAGACGCAAGTATTTGGCCGAAGGAATGTAATGATTATACTTTACTTTTCGCGCCCATTCGTCTTGTATATCAACGTTCCAAAAACGCGCTTTGAATTTATTTTCGAAATCCTCGAATGTTCTTATAGATTGTTGCGCAATATCGAACCACGCTGAGACAGTGTATTCTAAAGTTTGACCGATCGTTAAAATCATTTCGTCACAATCCACATTCATCACCTCAATATACTTTCTTAACTCTCTTTCTTCTTATCTCATAGGTTTGTCTTTAGAGTCTGCTTTGAATATCGGAGGTTTTAACTTTGGAGATTTAGACGAAAATTTAAAGTTGTATTATTATTATCGAGAGAAATATTGCTCATTTTACTAAAAAGTGACTTTATTTTTTCTTGAAAGGTTTAATTGTAATTTTCAATACTCTCTTTAAAATTTTGAATGCTCTCATCGCTTGTTAAAAATAATTCATTATATTTGAGGTGTTCTACTTCCAAGGATTTAATCTGCTTTTCATTTTTTGTAGATATTTTAAGCAAGTTTTGATTTGTATTAGTGAGTGAAGTTAATTTTGCATTTATCTCTTTTTTCATGTTATCAAATAAGACTTCAGCCTCTCTTTCGTGTTTTTGTATTGCCATATTAATTAAATCCTGATATAGACCTCCCGAAGTGTCTATGTGCGAACCGGTTTCAGCAATTTGAGCCCGATGCTCAGAAAAGGTAGATGCTATTTTATCTTCAACGATTCGAGTTATTCTTTCCTCGATTTTATCTAATTCGTCAAAATCCACTTTCCCGAGTGAACTAGCCTCTGCTTCGCTTACTCTGTTTTTTAGTGCGTTGTGTCTTGCTATTATGCATGTGGTTGATATACCTTCTCTTTCGAACCGTTCATTCATCGTTTCAACTTTTTTATCGATTTCGTAAACCATGTTAGATGTTTCATCTGATTTTTCTAACAGAAAGTTAATCGCGTCGTGAACTGCTTGTAACCATTTGGTTTGTTTAGAATCCTCGGAAGGAGTTACGTTTGCTTCGTCTGGAGTCATTACTTGAGAAAAAGATTGATTAAGATTTTCTAAGACCGTTTCTTTATTCATAGTTTGTCTACGAGTACTAGAGAAAATATTCGCGGACTCCATTTTTACTAATTTATACGTATGTCGGGATGACTTGAAATTATAATTGTGTTTTTTAGATTGATTTTACAGTAAGAATGAATTCAAAATTTACAACCAGACATCCTGGCAGGATCGCCAATGAAATACTCCGACCGAGCTCGTATATTTTATTTTATATTTGTGTGGTCCGGGATGTCATGGTATTTAAATTCATTCTCTTATAAAGATTTTGTAATTTAAAATTTTCTTATTTATGATATTTCGATCTTGGCTGACTCATTGCAGCCAAGTCTAATCTACCTAAAAAGAACTTATGTTTGAATTTTTTTAAAAAGAAAATGTTTTAAGAAATTGTTTTGAACAGACGTACTGCTGTTCAAAATACTCTTCTTATAGAACTTTCTCCAAGGACGTAATGCCTCGAAAATGTTCTATTTAAAATTAAAAATGTGTATACTTAACCTTCTTATTGCCTCTGAAGTAGTACTATAAGAAAAGCTGAAAAGTAAAAAATACAAGAAAAATAGATATATTATATGTGAACAAAAATACAAAAAACAAAAATAGATTTATTATATGTGAACAAATAGTTTATTGTTCCTACTTTTGTATACAACTGAAATTTTATTTACTTTAAGAAGGCTGAATACAAGACAACGGACATATTGCCGAAGTCTCTCGACTCGCGCGTCAAAAGAAGCATCTACGAGAAATTTCTACTTAGTCAGGAGACATAGTGCTCCTTCCTGTTTAAGCTCTCTCGAGCAAATGACGCCAGGAGCTGCGCGAGCCGCCCTTTTAAGCTGTGGCGCGCTCCTGCGCCGGAGCGCTGCTGTTTCTCCCCTCACCCCCCCAATCCGCCGCTGCTGCTACTCGCTGATTGGTTCGGCGCTGATACGCGTTTTGAACTACTCCCGTTTCTCGAACTTTCTTAGCACTTCAGTTCGTCTCCGACGTCCGCGCTTGAACTTATACTATTATAATTTCCTTTTGTTTTGCCCTTGCTTCAGGATCGTTACAATATATATATATATATATATATATGGGTGGTTCTCTGTCATATCGAAAATGAAAAAATTTTTTTTGGTTCAAACTTTATATATATGTTCTATAGGATGCCCGTGACTCCCAAAAAAATTTTCAGCGCGATCCCTTTACTTGGCTTCAAGTTATAGCTGGTCAAAGTTGGTGTTTTAAGCGATTTTTGCATTTTTTGCCTATTTTCAATGATTTGTAGCTCATAATGGATGCATTTTTAACTAAAACTACCCTGATACTTTTTTTTGTTAAATTTTCTAAATTTTTCAATAAATTTACTTTCAAAGTCATATATACATGTTTAGGCTACCTTATTTGCATTTTAAACCTTAAAATGTGATAATCGAAGGGTTTGATCCGGACTTACTTGGTACTTTGGAAAGATCCTGTATATAGGTGCCAAAGTATCTGGTACAAGGAGCCGAAATTTTTGCCAGGGAGGCCCTTTGTTTTTTCTTTTTGGACTTTAGGTAGTGAAAACCCTCAGAATTTGATTTTCAATAACGCATATAGCCTGTTGACCAAAGGACTCAGATTCCTTTTTACTAACATAAACTACCACTGTGATTATTTGTTGATGGATACGTCCTTTGTCACACGCTATTATGAGTTATTTGAATCAATTCTGAGGTCTTTTTCCATACTAGTATCCCATAAAACAAAAAACAAGGCGCTCTCCATTCTGGCTCTTGTACAGATCTTTGTGCCTAGTTAAAAAGGTATCTTTTCACCGTACGAAAGTAGTCGGAGTCCGGATCAAACCCTTCGATTATCACATTTTAAGGTTTAAAATGCAAATAAGGTAGCCTAAACATGTATATATGACTTTGAAAGTAAATTTATTGAAAAATTTAGAAAATTTAACAAAAAAAAGTATCAGGGTAGTTTTAGTTAAAAATGCATCCATTATGAGCTACAAATCATTGAAAATAGGCAAAAAATGCAAAAATCGCTTAAAACACCAACTTTGACCAGCTATAACTTGAAGCCAAGTAAAGGGATCGCGCTGAAAATTTTTTTGGGAGTCACGGGCATCCTATAGAACATATATATAAAGTTTGAACCAAAAAAAATTTTTTCATCTTCGATTTGACAGAGAACCACCCATATATATATATATATATACACACATACACACACACACACGCATATGTGTGTATGTGTGTATATGTACATAAATACGTATGTTTCTTTTCAGGAAACAAGTATAAAAATGGATGAGAATTTATTTAGAACTCTTAAAAAAGATGGAAATGATAGGAATGGAATGTTAAATGATATGCACATGCATGAATTTATGAAATTAATTCCTGCATTTAATATGCAATCCACTCTATTAAGCCAAATATTGAGTGAAATCAGAGAAAGGAATGAAGAAGAAGAATTCATACAAATTTTATTTAGTGGCGATCGTGATGCTGGGCATTGGATTTGTATTTGGTACGATAAAGAAATTATTCATGTTTACGATAGTATAAATGTAGGTCTTAATAATGATCATTTACAATATATTAGTCGATTATTTCCTAGAAATACATCAATAAAAATAGTTGTTGAAAAAGTGCAATATCAACCAGATAGATTTAATAGTAGATTGTTTGCGATTGCAAATGCTGTTTCGATTTGTTTTGGTATATGTCCTTGTAAAATATTACATATTATGCATTTACGATGAGACAACATCTGAAACAATATTTAAATCAAAAACATTAAAAATGTATCCTAATTTTAATCAAGATTTTATAGATCCTCAAATTTCTATTGATTTTGATAGAAATGAATATATTGTATATTCCAACATAAGCAACTTCAATCAATACAGATCATAGATTTAACGACATATCATAAACAATACAACGAATTTACAAGAGATTCAAGATCGTCCACAGAATATGTTATAGATTTAACGATCGCTTCTCATCAAAATTTGCAACCTAGATCTATTAATAAATTTACAAGTTTAAATTTATCTAATTTAGATAATAGTATAATAAATGTAAAACAAGAAAAAATGAATGTTAATTTAATGAGTTAATCAAAAGAATTGAAACGTATTGTCAGAAACAGAAACGATGATGATGGATTTATTAAAATACAGAGAAAACGTAAATATAAATCGAATTCTTATAAAAAACAACTGAGATCAATCAAACAGTCAAGTTTATTATATTTAATCATAATGAAGCAAAAATTTGGTTGCTTCATTATGATTAAATATAATAAACTTGATTTTGTTTGATTGATCTCAGTTCTTTTTTATCTGTGATTTCGTTACAGAATAGATCAAACTCGCATAACCTTTTACTTTTTTAAAAGTAAATTTTTTAAAGAGATTTCAGTCTTTTATAGTAGTTTTCTTTTGAGTATTTTGTATTGGTCCTAATAATAAAATATATGCATCTTTAATGAACCTGGCTTTTTCGTAACATTTTTATCACTAGCATGTAATCACTGATTGTTCTGATACACCACCCTCGAAATTTTTCTACACCTAGACACAAAAAACCACGAATCGCACCACCTAGACCTCGTCATCGGCCACCACATACACCTAGACACCGCTCTCGAATTATTTTTAGACCTAGACACTTAAAACTACGGTGCGAACTACCTAGACCTCGTCATCAGCCACTATGTACACCTAGACGCGGTCCTCGTATGATGTATTTGCCTAGACATAAAAAATCACAAAGCACACCACGTAGACCTTGTCATTGGCCATCCCGTACACCTAGACACCGCTTTCGAATGATTTTTACACCTGGACACAAAAAGCTACAGTGCACACCACCTAGACTTCGTCATCGGCCACCGGCCTGTACACCTAGACA
>CM053170.1:24672739-24707659 GCA_012977825.3 Pteromalus puparum
TCATCGGCCACCCTGTACATCTAGACTCCCCCGCTTCCCCCGAATTATTTCTACACTCAGACACAAAAAGCTACGGTGCGCACTACCTAGACTTCGTCATCGGTCAACCTGTACACCTAGACACCGCCCTCGAATAATTTTGACACCTAGACACAAAAAACCAAGAAGCGCACCACCTAGAACTCGTCATCGGCTACCCTGGCTACCTAGTTACTGTTACTGCTCCGGAACGCAGAGTATGTATTGGCAACATGATATATGAGAAAGCAATTCCCAAATGACTGGGCCGTATGTGGTTAAGTTCACGGTCCTTTGACTTTCAGATCAGCTGATTTCATGAGAATGTAGAATCAAAGACGTTGAAACATTTCGTTTCGTTTTATATAATAATTAATATACTTGTTAATTTTATTATCTTATTAAATATATAAAACTTTATCTCCGAAATTTCTAATCTGAAACTACGTTTTCCAACAGAAATTGTTACCGCGCTAATCAAGGGGCGCGGTAGCGCCCCGATGGCAAGTATATGTTTTATACACTGTGCCGTCGAGAGCACCGGGACCCTATTATACTTTCGATTTGCTAGATAACCTATACATGTTTTAGAATCTTTCTATTATATTGTTTCATACGATATTAATGCTCATGTATGAGTATTCTATCTTAAAGATTTTAACGTTTTTCTGTATTTTTATCAATATACGCTAATGAATGTAGTGAAATCAATTTTAAAAATGTCAAGTGTTAAAAATCAGCAACTGACAAAAATCATTACTTATTCCAAGAAGAATCAATCTTACTCTAACTTCAAGATGAAAATCCGCTTTGTGTTTAATGATTCTCCCACATCTAATATGAATTTTCTAAAAATAATCCGAATCATTTCGTGCAAAGAAATTAGCAAAATCATAAATATAAAAAATTCAAGTAAATTCCTCCTAAGTATATAAAAGAATCATTAACACAAAGCGGATTTTCATCTTGAAGTTATAGTAAGATTGATTCTTCTTGGAATAAGTAATGATTTTTGTCAGTATGCTGATTTTTAACACTTGACATTTTTAAAACTGATTTCACTACATTCATTAGCGTATATTGATAAAAATACAGAAAAACGTTTGTAAGCTATAAACATTAGACAATTTCTTAAAGGATTTCATGACTTTTTAGAAGAGAAATCATAATTATAATACTAAGATACAAATTGGTGAGCGATGGACACAAAACTTATAGTTGCCAATTGATATATACATGTATATTAGGGTGGTTCAAAATTTCTCGACTTTCAAGTTTTTAATTTTTAACCCCTTGAAAAGCTCAAACATATAAAAAAAATAAAGTAGCTGCAAGGAGGGCGCTGTGCGAAGAATTTTAAAGGTCTCTACCTCCGAAAGAAAATCGTTATTTCTCTTTTTTTTTAGTATTTCCGTTCTTTATTCGATTTTTGCTATTAAAGCTATATAAAAGTTTTCTTAGGTCATCAAAAGTGTTTTTTTCGATACACTATAACCTATTATATAAGTTCCAACCCACAGCTAACCCAAGACAAAATGTTACCCGTTCATAATTGATCATTTTTGTCAATTTTGGACGAAAAATGCGGGCAATGCGACAATTCTCCGCTCGCCCATTCTTATTTCTTAGTCGGGACAGGTAAGGGCTCGTTTAGAAGAGAATTTGTACTACTATTTACTAAAAAAACTGCGAGAGAATGCGGGATAAAAATATAAAAATAATGAAAAAAAATGATAAAAATAAAGAAAATAAAAATGCAACAAAATTTGAATTACAAAATAATGTCAGAAAAATTCCACAAGAACTAATTTGTGATGATGATTTACTTACAAAAATGTTTGGACATAAAATTGATCTAATTGATTTATCATTGAAAAATGAGGTAATTTTGTCACCTTCAAATTTTGATGTATTAAACTTTAATGATAATATAGTTAAGGGGGCGTGAAACCCAATTTTTACCGACCGAGTCGATAGTGTGAGTACTCGGAGGAAAATTAGTTGAAACTAAATAAATACAAGGAATTTCGCATAATCAAGACATCATTGCCCTCCGACTTGAACTCATCTAGCACCGTGCAAAGTTTCAAATGAAAATATGAACGCATTAATAAATGGCATTCGAACGAAAATTGGTAGTTGCAGCGTGCATACTCTGGAGATTTTGTTCAAATGCCATTCTTTTATGCGTGCATATAATCACTTGAAAATTTACATAGAGGTAGATAATTATTAAAGGGAGGGCAATGGTGTCTCTATGTGGACTGCTCGTGTTACGAAGCACGTGCAGATGGCGACGTATCCTTTGTACGAGCGCTGGCCACGTCCTTTTGACGTTCTGATGGCGAAAGGGCCCGCGTATTCTACCCCAGTTATGCTGAATGGCCTGGCTGGAGTGAGTCGTTCGCTGGGGAGTGGAGCCATCTGCTGCTCAATCGTGCGGCCTCTAAAGCGGCAGCATCGCACGCATTGCCTGCAGAGAGACCGGATCTTGTTCCTCCCTTGGGGAATCCAGTAGCTGCGGCTCAGGTGGCTCTGGAGTAGTTGCGGTCCTCCGTGCAGCGTGGCTCGATGGGCGTCACGGATGAGCAGCTCTGCTAGGTGGCTATTTCTTGGGATTATCACCGGGTGCTTCTCGTCCTTGCTCAGGAACGAGTACTGCAGTCGACCGCCTACACGCAACAGGCCCGTCGAGTCCATAAACGGCAGCAGACGCCGAAGGGGGCTGGCACGGTGTACCGGTTTGCCCTGCCGTTGGAGAGCCAGCTCCTTCTGAAAATGATATGCCTGGACAGCTGTAATGAGGCGACGGCGCGTGTTGTCCAGCTCTTCAGCCCCTAGCATTGAAGTGGGTCGTTGCGCAGCTGCCAGATGGTAGTTTGCTTTCCACCTGAAAACAAAAGAAATAGCTCGAACTGCACGGCGCATAGAGGAGAAACGGGTTAAGAGCGTTTCTATGCCCTCGTCCGAGACAGCAGCGTGGAAGGTGGCCGTCGTCGCTCGTTTTTCTAGGGTCGTGTCGTAGGTGTAGATCTCCTGGGACTCCATGGTCCCGTTAAATTTCTGCGAAGGTCCTGACCACCACAGTTGGTTCTCCTGTAGCTGGGTGGGTGTCAGGCCACGTGTAGCGTGGTCTGCTGGGTTCTGGGCCGAGCTAACGTGTCCCCAGTGAGCGGATGGTAGCGACGTCTGGATCTCGCTGACGCGGTTCGCGACGAAGACCTTCCACGAACTTGGTGATCCTCTGAGCCAGGCCAGGACTACTTGGGAATCCGACCAACAGTAGACTGGGGCCTTATAGTCGTTGAGGTCGGCCTGTGTTTTGAGGAGAAGCCTGGCCAACAGAAGTGCGCCGCAAAGCTCCAAGCGAGGCAGAGATACGGCCTTGANACTGCTCGTGTTACGAAGCACGTGCAGATGGCGACGTATCCTTTGTACGAGCGCTGGCCACGTCCTTTTGACGTTCTGATGGCGAAAGGGCCCGCGTATTCTACCCCAGTTATGCTGAATGGCCTGGCTGGAGTGAGTCGTTCGCTGGGGAGTGGAGCCATCTGCTGCTCAATCGTGCGGCCTCTAAAGCGGCAGCATCGCACGCATTGCCTGCAGAGAGACCGGATCTTGTTCCTCCCTTGGGGAATCCAGTAGCTGCGGCTCAGGTGGCTCTGGAGTAGTTGCGGTCCTCCGTGCAGCGTGGCTCGATGGGCGTCACGGATGAGCAGCTCTGCTAGGTGGCTATTTCTTGGGATTATCACCGGGTGCTTCTCGTCCTTGCTCAGGAACGAGTACTGCAGTCGACCGCCTACACGCAACAGGCCCGTCGAGTCCATGAATGGCAGCAGGCGCCGAAGGGAGCTGGCACGGTGTACCGGTTTGCCCTGCCGTTGGAGAGCCAGCTCCTTCTGAGAATGATGTGCCTGGACAGCTGTAATGAGGCGACGGCGCGTGCTGTCCAGCTCTTCAGCCCCTAGCATTGAAGTGGGTCGTTGCGCAGCTGGCAGATGGTAGTTCGCCTTCCACCTGAAAACAAAGGAAATAGCTCGAAGTGCAGGGCGCATAGAGGAGAAACGCGTTAAGAGCGTTTCTATGCCCTCGTCCGAAACAGCAGCGTGGAAGGTAGCCGTCGTCGCTCGTTTTTCCAGGGTCGTGTTGTAGGTGTAGATCTTCTGGGACTCCATGGTCCCGTCAAATTTCGGCGAAGGTCCTGACCACCACAGTTGGTTCTCCTGCAGCTGGGTGGGTGTCAGGCCACGTGTAGCGCGGTCTGCTGGGTTCTGGGCCGAGCGAACGTGTCCCCAGTGAGCGGATGGTAGCGACGTCCGGATCTCGCTGACGCGGTTCGCGACGAAGACCTTCCACGAACTTGGTGATACTCTGAGCCAGGCCAGGACTACTTGGGAATCCGACCAACAGTAGACCGGGGCCTTATAGTCGTTGAGGTCGGCCTGTGTTTTGAGGAGAAGCCTGGCCAACAGAAGTGCGCCGCAAAACTCCAAGCGAGGCAGAGATACGGCCTTGANTTTTAACTTTTTATAATTTATGCATTTGTTAACTGTTTCACTTGCTTTGTGTATCTTAATCTTATCTGATTTGACTGTATGTATAGTATAGAGCGCGCTAGAATGAGTGAGCGCGTTAACGAGTGTGTGAGGGAGCGCACACATGCAGGTATCCCCTCTTGCGTATGAGTGTGAGTCGCATGACTACTTGCGGTGTCGAGACTAGACGAGTCTCGCACATCGCTCTCTTGGTTCCGAGCCGTCGTACAGTACACATGGTGTACACGGTGTTATATAGTAGCTGTAGAAGAAACTATTAATAAATACTTATTTATTATTAATCCTCCCGTCTACCTCACTTATTTCTAACAGAAATAAGTTGTCCGACTGAGAAGTTTCAAGTAGCGAAGCTCATTGTAAGCCGTGTATAATTGTTGTTCCGCCGTAGTAGCCACGAAAATTGTATAGAGCGAAATAAATAGTGAGTTGTGTGAGTGCGTGTTACAGACGAGTATTAGCCGAGAAATCGTAGTCGCCGGTAAATTCTTTGTTCAATAAACAAGTGTGATTTTAAAGCGGATGAATAAGTGTTCCAATTCTTTCCGATTTTCCCACGACCGAACCTCCTCCGGGAGAAAGTCTCAACATCAGCCGGACATGTGAAAGTAATAGAGTCTCGGGCAAATACTTCCGGCCTGGCGCCGCATATAAATTTCGGTCGGAGTTTGAATAAAGATTTTATAAGTATTAATGAGTGTGGCCGCGAGTAGTTTGGCATAGCAATGTACCTCATTACAAGCGACGCTCCTGGATCGGCAACTCCGGCGCGGCTCGCCATAGAATACACTGCCACGCAGCGTCGTCCGCGTGCATCTGGATCTGCCTGAACATCATGACGATGTCCGCGGTGAACACGTACCGGTAGAGGCGCCAGCGAATGGGAATGGTGGTGATTTCCCGCTGCAGTTTAGGACCTACAAGAAGAAAATCGTTTAGCTCTTGCGCGTCGAAGACTACCCGGAGTTTGCGACCCACGACGGGGTGGTGAGGCAAGTAATAGCTCGCTGATCCGACAGCATCGTCAGGCAGACATTCCATATGGCCTAGACTCTTGTAGTCCAGAAGAAACTGTCGATAGGCTTGACCTAGGGGGGGGGGGGGTCTCGAGCGAGCTTGCGCTCTAGTGAGAGCAACCGACTGATGGCCATCGTCCTAGCACTGTGTAAGGTAGGCTCCGTCTTGAAAGGAAGCCGAACTACGTAGCGGCCCTGGCTGTCACGGATGTGGGTACGCTGAAAGATCAGCTCACACTCCTTCTCTTCCTTGGTGAGCACAGGCGGCCTCACAACTTCCTCAATCTCCCAGAAACGGTGTAGTTGGTCCGAAATGGATAACTGGGTGCAGTAGACTTGCAGTGTCGTTGGCGCCGCGGACGAGCGTGGAGCAGCAGGTCCAGTCAGAATCCATCCCAGCTTCGTTTGTTGTGCGATTGGCATCGTCGGAGAGCCTCGTCGAAGTCCCTCTTGGATGAGAGCCGGGTAGATGTCTGCTCCCAAGATACAGTCCACTGCTCCAGGGGTGGCGTAGACCGGATCTGCTAGATCCAAGCCTCGGATATGCTCCATAGTTTCGCACCAGACTGCTTGAGGCGGTAGCAATGCCGACACTCTGGATAGCACGAGTGCGGAGAACGTCACGAAGAGCTCTGGATAAGCAGCAGATTTGAGAGCGACGACGGTGGCAGACCTAGACGTGGCAGTAATATGTCCTCCAACACCAGTGACAGTAGTCTCGCAGGCGGTTTTGGTGAGAGACAGGGCCTGGACTACCTCCTCAGTCACAAATGAACCCTCAGAAGCTGGATCGATGAGAGGGCTAGCGAGAGCTCTGAAGCTTCTCGCTAGCCCAGAATTCGACTGAAGGATAACCATGGCAGTTCCAATCAGCATAGGCCTGCCCAGAGCGGTGGAATGGGCCCCCAGAGTGGTTGACTTGCCCAGAGCTGGCTTCGGACCTGCTGGCAAGAACTTTCCTTCGTCTACAGTGTGGTATCCATGGGGATCTTGATGCAGGGCTGTATGGTGCTCTTGGTTGCAGTGTCTACACCTGCTCTTGGACGGACAAGTGCCACCAGGATGTGCCTTCCGTAAACAGTTGATGCAGAGGCTCAGATTATTCACCAATTCTAACCTCTTGGACAGGCTCTTCTGCAGCAACGAGGGACAGTACAATATAATGTTCACCTTGACACACAAGACACTTTGGGAACTTGGAAGCCCTTTTCGAAGCACTGGTAGTCGACACATGAGCTGAAACTGACCTAGAAGACGAGGTTGCACCTTTACTCTGGTTCACTGTGGCCTTGGGCGAGTTCTGGACAGGATGATCACTGTAATGGGCTGTCTCCGGTGACTGCACCCGGTTGCCGAGAAAATAAGTCAGAGCAGTATAGGTTGGGAAGGTGGCTACTCCCTCCAAGGATTTTTCCCAATTCTCTCTGGTGACGGAGTCCAGATTGTACACGATGAGTTGCACAAACCAGTCCCAGCTGTCCACTGGTCTCTGTAGGCTGCGCAGGGCCCGTCTAAACTCATTGGTGGTGTCCACCAGCCTGTTCATCTCCGCAGGAGACTTGGAGGAAGCCGCAGGCATGGACAGTAGTCGATTCAGCTGAACAGCAAGGCGTAGACGCTTGTTGTCGTATCGGTTCTCCAGAGTGGTCCAGGCTACGTCGAAGTTAGATCCAATGATTTACATATTGCAGAGGCGACGTGCTGGATCTCCTTCCAGGCACGATAACAGATGCTGCAACTTGAGAACTGGGATCAGCGTGGGCACATCCTTCACCATGGAGCAGAAGAGTTCTTTGAACAACTCCCAGTCTTCCTGCCTGCCGTTGAACTTGGGCAGAGTGAGCTTGGGAAGCAAGTTAGCGGTAGTGGAGAACGACGTAGAAGGACCTTGAGGGTCGTTAACTGGCAGGGGCGGAACTACCTGGTGGGCCCCGATCAACCTGGCCAACTTGGCGGACATCTTCCCCTTGGCAGACAGGTATTTGTCCTCGATGGCTGAAAAGAAGTCAGTAGTGAAATATTGGTCGTTTTTAAGGTCCTCGTAGAGGACATAAAGTTGCTGGTGTTTATCGTAGAAGGTGATCCAGTAGTTTTCTAGCTGGAGAAGACGGTTCTTCACGCCTTCTGCCGTCAGATTAGCCTCTCCTTGTTTCGTCAAATTCGACCAGGCCTTGATAATAGAGTTCGCGGTGGCCTGTTGACTGCCGAGCAAGGTTGTCGCGGTTGTAGACATCGCGGACGGATAAGGACAGCGGTTGCGAGAGCTAGCGAGAAAGCGAATGGCGCTAAGCTAACAGCAGCTACAGCAAGCAATGGAAGCAGGAAGCGACGATGGCGCAAAGCTAGTAATAAAGAGAGGGTGATACTTAGCCTTTCGGGCGGTAGATCCTGGGCCGGTCCAGCGATGTCGTGACGAAGGGACGTTCTCCAGGAGCAGCTTAAGCAACAGGTGTCTTGGCTTGGCGGTTAGACTTCCGACTCGCCTCGGGAGCAGAAGAGTCGACCGTGGCGACGCGCGCAAGACGTGGCGCACGCGCGTCGAGAAGCAAGCACAGAGTACCGACTCGCTCGTCCAGGTGGCGATACAGCGGCGCGACTTTCAAAATTTGAATCCAGAAGCCGTTGGGCCGGTTACGTCACGGCTTCAGATCGCGTGATGTGAAGGTCAAAGCTCGACCTTGACGAAATTCGCACCTTTTGGCTTGCGAATTTCGCGGATGCTTCGAGACTTGCTAATTGCGGGACTGCAAGCCTCAAAACAAATGCGTTTTTCCTCTCGTTTATTTTAGAGCGAAACACACACTTTTCACTTTTCTCACTCGCGAATTCGATCGTCCCGAACGCAAGTCCGGAGAAAAGGAGTCACTATCACACGCGGTTCGGGAATTATAGAGTCCGAACTCGCGTACGCTTTCCCGGAAAGTCACTCGATTTTCACGGCACCAATTCTCACTTATTTCTCCGTTGCGAGCGCTATCCGGCTCGAAGGACCATGTTTTGTAGCGCGAGTCGTTCGACGAAATAGGAGGCGATATTCGCGGCCACGTGTTGCTCTTCGGAAGGCTCGTTTGCGAACGGAAAAAATGCGGGAAGTAAAGGGGTGACACAATCTTTTTGTTAAATAAATGATCTATATTGATCAGATAAGTGTGCGTACACGTGTTGGGGTGACTGACCTGACAACAATTAATTGAATAATGAGAAAAATAAAGTCTGTGTGTGTATGAGAGAAAACGTGTTCGCGGCTGAACTTGATTCTAGGAAGCAAGCACTCGTGGTGAAGGCAGCCGGAACAGAGAGCGAGCGCCGGTGCGCATGCTGGTTTTGTTGGCCTTGGGGGCGATAGTGGGGGGGCCACTACTTGTCACGAAGTGGTTCGCGCAGGGTCTCCGGGTTACCTGACGGTCTCTCGGAGATCCTGCGCGAGACCGCTTATAAGCGCGCGCAAGTTCAAACGGCCTGAACAATCAATACTTATACAATTGAATCATTATCATTAGTCATTATCATATTTATATAAATATCTATAATGTCATATACTATATATATATATATATATATATATATATATAATAACGGGGTTTTAAACCGGGATATTAAAGAATGACGGGGTCCGCACCCGTGTATAAGCGATTAGTGGCGCATCCACTGATCGGTGAATAAGCGAGAGGAAAAGTATGTAGCAGCTCGTTGCAGGCTTCTTGAAGGCTATTCGAAGCCTGGCCCGTAGCGCAGTATGCTGTCCGTGCACGTCCTTGTGCACGTGAGCCCGCGGAGGCGTCGTGAGTGATTTGGTTACGTAGCTAGTTCGCGAGATAAACTAAGAGAGAAACGCATGGGAATGGATAGAGTCAGGAGCAAAGTGACACAAGCCGAGTAGTAGCAAAGTCTCTCTTTATGTAAAGACTCGAAATCAGTACAAAAGCAGCGCGGAGTAAGAGAGACGGAGCAGAGCGAATAATGCCGAGAGAGAGAGAGAGAGAGAGAGAGAGAGAGAGAGAGAGAGAGAGAGAGAGAGAGAGAGAGTATTGCGATCGGGCAGGTACTTACAGGAGTGCTTTGTAGAACTCGATAAACACCTCGTGGCTTCGACCGGAGCGGCGCAGGACGGATGACCAGGGCCCGATGCTGGACAGCAGGACGGACGCCTCAAAGCCTCGTGTGTGGCCGGGTGCAGCGAGAAGTCGAGCTGCAAGCGAATGCACTGCTCGAGCCTGACACGCGGGGCTGAACAGCACCTGGACGATTCCCAGCGACACATGAAGAACCTGGTCACGGTTGCAGCTACAGTCTTCCGGGAGACGTACGCACGCACGAATATCTCCTTGAATACGCGTAGTCGCGGAAACAAAAGTAGCAGTATCGGCACGACTTAACAGCTCGGCGCTATACTCCTAAGTGTCGCGGCGCGAGATGCGACCGCGTGGTCAGTGCAATCTCTCTCACTCTCTCTCTCTCTCTCTCTCTCTCTCTCTCTCTCATTCTCGCAGACGGCGCCACACGCACATACACACTGCGGCTCTCTCTCTCTCTGTGTGTTACGGCTGTCTGCTCCTCTCACTTACCTGCTGCTGAAAGGAATGTTTTACAAGAATATTTACAGGTAAAATATGTTTATTATAATATGATGGTATAATATAGGGGAGAGAGGGACGTAACGAGTGCACGCAAGGCAACTCGTTACAATATATATATTATATATATATATATATATATATATATATTGTAAAAATCACAATCAAATCATTGTCATTAGTCATTATCATTAATTTATAAATGTATATAATAGTTTTTGGCTGAGTTATCGCCATTATTTAACAAATATATATACTAGTGGGGCTTTCTCTCCCCTGCTCGCTCCGCTCGACAACCCCCCATTTCAGTTTGTTTTATTTTTATTTTAAAATTATATTCTATATAAAATTTATAGATTATAAAAAAAGATTAAATATTTGTCCAAATTAAGAAAATAAAAATAAAATTCGTTACTGGAAGTAAAAGTACTGTATAACAGACGGTTTGTGTAATGGCACACGATTAAAAGTTACCAAATTATTCAAGTATAACATTGAAGCTGAAATTATGTTTATATTAATAACTGGGAAAAAAATTGGAAATAAAGTTTTCATGCCTAGAATTACTTTAAATATCGGAAATTTATCTTCATTGCCAATTATTTTATACAGAAAACAATTTCCTTTAGTCTTAGCGTTTGCTATAACTATTAATAAATCTCAAGGACAAAGTTTCGATAATGTAGGAATATACTTTAAAAAACCGTTATTTTCTCATGGACAATTGTATGTATCATTATCTAGATGCAAAGATCCTAATCGATTGTTTATTCAAAATGAAAGTGAAAACCATTCAGATATAGAAAATATAGTTTGGAATGAAATTTTTTTATTAGAAGTCATACTTGAATCGCACGAATACACACATACATATATATAGGTGGTTCTCTGACAAATCGTGCGCGACAAAAAAAAATGTTGCCCAAACTTGGGGGATATGTTCTAGAGGTCACTACGATGTCAGCTGTAAATTTTCAGATCGATTTGATCAATTCTCTTCGAGTTATAAGGGTTCAAAGTTGGTTATTTAGGCATTTTTTGCATTTTTTGCCTATTTTCAATGATTTATAGCTCTTAAACAACACATCTTTCACTAAAAACACACTAAATATTTTTTTTGTAAAATTTTATCAACTTTTTCATAAAAGTTCCCTTATAGATATATATATATATAGACATATATATATATATACATATATATATATATATATATATACTAGTGTGGCTTCGCCCCCCTGCTCGCTTCGCTCGCCAACCCCCCAATTTTAGTTTCAGTTTTAATTTAAGGAAAAAATGTTCAACTCATAAACCTGTTATAAATTTGTTGACATAAATAAACTTTATGATTAAAATTTATATGTAGAATCTTTATTACCTATCAGCTAATGCGCATAAATAGGGAATTGATTCCCTTAGTCTCTATCAAAATCCGCCACAAGGTATTTCGTAATTCAAATGCCAAATAAAAAAATACATTAGAAAAAAAGCTTGTTCATAACCTCAAAAGAAAATATATAATTCCCCTCATTCATATAAATATCAAAAATCATTATAATTTCTCATCGGCCTGGACATGTCGCCTACTCCCGCGCAACCCGCCAGACTTTGAAATTCAACACATACGCGCAGTACTGCAACGCATGCAGTATACTGCCGATAGCCAGACACAGCCGTAAAGTGCAATGATACTACCGCAATGTATATATACTTTGATATTTATTATAAGTAGTTCAGCAGTAGTAGTTATTAAATAAATATTAGCTGCCTATCAGCTGCTTTTTAATGCGCCTGAATGGGAAATTCATTCCCTTAGTCTCTTTACAAGCGATTATTTACACGCGGCTAAAGGGCCCTTTTCATGCGCACGCTGAAACGCCAAAACGCGGAATACAGCAGTGATGTACATCCTTTCTAGGTAGTTTTTTATTCCATGACTGAAGAAAACATGAAGTTTCGAGCCGTTCAAGCTTCGACGCTACAAAGTTCAACAGTTTTGAACTTTTTGGCTTTCACGCTATTCGGCTATTTGCATCTTTATTTTAAATAAATTTCATCGATCCATACACGTTTTCGAGTATACGGTTTCTTCGTTTTTGCCTTGACAATTGTTGACATTGACAATATAACTGCTGTATTTATATTTCTCTGTCGTTCATTCTCCTTTTCAATTATTCTCACACACTCCTTAATCCATGCGTAATATTTATGCATGTACATAATTTTCTTTTTTTCCTTTTTGGAACTTATTGTCTAAACTTTTTTAATTTGATATGATGTCTATCATTAATCAACAAACTAGCGTATAAATACTATAAATACACGAGAAATTAGAGGTTATGTTTCCTAGCATTCTAGCCTCAGATTCTAGCGTCGACGCTCGAAACTCCAGTTAGCTTTAGTCATAGAATAAAAAACTACCTAGAGTGAATATACATCACTACTCTGTTTTGGCGTTTTGGCGTTTAGCGTGTGCATGAAAAGGGCCCTTAAATCTTTGCAATCCCGCCACGAGATATTTCGTATTTCAAATATTAAACAAAATATGAATATAAATAAAGCACAAACACAAAATTTTAGAAAAAAGCGTTGTTTATTATTAGTATACAATATTAGTTGTGAATCTTTCTGTGCCTATTAAAGTTGCTCTTACACACAAATGAGCTATTACAGACATCGCATACATATTTTTTATCATTAGAATGAATTCTTTTATGTACAACTAAATAGGATTTGTTTTTAAAACATTTCTTGCAGATCGAGCATTCATTTTCAGCAACATTCGAGTGAATCGACATATGTGATACAATATGACTTTTGCGATTAAACGCGTGAGCGGAGGCGCGGTATACTACGTGACCCAGAAAGCTTTTTAAAAAACCGCACACAAAATAAGCTTCTCGGTAAATTATTCGAAGAAGAGGTTCCCGCTTTGCACTGCTTGAATTAGAAACAATGCGATTACGTCGCAGGGGGGAGGGAACTATAGCAATAATAACTATATAATATAGTAATAATATATTATTACACATATTTAATAGTACCTATACAGATTTTGACGGAGTTACCTCTCGGTGGTATATATTTTTTATGTCTGTAGTTCATGCTACAACAGTGCGTCGGCTGCTATAGCGATTAATGGAGTCAATATCCTGCATAAGAAAAGCATATCAGTGACTAAGTCGTCAAAAGCAAACTTCATTATTTATATTTACATACATCTTATTAGATGATATTTTTGATTTATGTACAATTATGACTATTTACACTTATTTCTTTCATAATTTATCTACAATCGTGTCTAATTTCAACAAAAATGTCTAAAAGAAAATCTAACAGTGTTAACAGCGCTAACAGTGAAGCAAAAAAGAAAAATATTTCGTTCACATCAACAGAAATTTTGAAATCGAAATTTAAAATTGGAGACAAATCTGCGTAAGATGAATGAATTTTTCTATTTTTACATTTTTATTAAATTAATTATTCGCATTTTAGAACTTTGGTAGCTTATATTGAACAAATTGTTGACGAGAAAACTTTTACTAATAAAGTCAAAAACGTTGATTTCACAATCAAGAAAGTTATACTTAATAACAATGATGGTGTGAAAATCCAATGCAATTTATATAATGAAATCGTTGAACTTTTTTCTGCACATTTAAAATTAAACGAAGTAAGTATTCAATTTAATTTTGCATGCATCTCGACTGGTGAGTTGAATAGCAGCGCATCTCGGCAGCGGCTTCTTGACGTACGAAACCGCTGCCAGCATACGACGTTCTCGAATTTTCCACCAGGAAACGCCGTTCTCGAAGCTGTCACCGAGATACGATGATCTCGAAGCCGCCGCCGAGATACGTTGTTATTTCACTCAGCCATCAATATATAGTGTGTATAACTATTTATTTCTGCTAAGTTTCAAGCTACGCTTTTATTTTACAGAAAATATTGATTCAAAATGCGACCGTTATTCGTACAATTACGTCTTTGGGAAAATTCGAGTGGAAAAATGTCCAAATTTCAAATATTGATTTCGATGAAATACTTACAAAAATAGGATTTGTAAGTAAGTATAGATAAATAAATATGAAGGTAAAATTTAAGTTTGTCAAACTTTGGCTTGTAGGATATGATCTAAGACAAACTTTTTTTACAGAGCTTACTGGATTCTTATTCAATGAATTTACACAGCGTAATAAAAATAATGAAAATGAATATTTTGGCTCTATAACAAATAAAAAAAAAAAAACCGCTGCCAAGTCATTGGCACTTAGCTTCCTCCTATTCTGCTAGTGGAAGATAATTACATGAGACAATCAACTCATTCTTTGATTTAAATATTCGCTACTATTCGATACTAAAAGGATAGGTTTACTCGAATTCAAAATCAAAAAACATATATGCACGTCCAATCTTATTCGATCGATCACGTGGTTCCAGAATTATAACAGTATACGTACGCACGCATGCACGCACGCACGCACGCACACACACACACAGACCAAAACCATCTGCACGGACATTTGATAAAACCATGAAAACTCTCAAAATATACTAGCTTTAATTATCAAATTATATGGTTAACAAAATAATAATGTTCAGTCACACAGAGTATACAGGGTGAGAGTTGTAGAATTTGAATCTTAATATCTTTGAAACTAAAAGGTTTCATACGCTACAAAAAGAACCTAGCCGAAGTGATCAAAAAGATCAATCTTTTTCCTAAAATTTCAACTCAATTTAAACCTTTTTACTCCCGTAATCGTACGACATAAAAAAACCATTTTTTTTAGTTTTTGATTTTTATCTCAAAAACTAGTCGCCAAAATTGCTTAAAATTTTTACAACTAGTAGATATTGTTGTTTTTTATTGTCATGAATTTTTTCAAAACATTTAACTATTTATTTTTTGAGTTATATATGTTTATCGAAAAATTACCTTTTATATCATAAAAAATGAACAGATCAGTCAATCTAGAAAATCTTGCGGGAAAAAGTAGACAAATATATGTTCATTTAGATACACTGTTGTTGAATATATTGTATAAATCATATCATTATAAAAAAGCAAAAATATTTTTTCAAAAATAGAAAAATGGCTATAATATGGCCATAAAATCGTCAGAATCATAAAACAAAAAATGACCTAAATTCAGAATTAGAAAAAATATATGCATTGTAACGAGCGCTTGAATTTCCCGCGCTCGTTTGTCGCGCGACACGGAGTGGGCCGTAGCAGACGACGTGAGCGGTCAACGCCGACGGGTTAGAACCGTTCGGAGGAGAGTCCGAGCGGACAGACTCGTTTTCGCAACCGCACAGTACGCAAATAGATTCATCATCGACGCGCACCGAGAAGCCAGCTACGCGAAAACGCTGAGAATCCGTCGGCCTATCTCCGCTCCCGGCGTACAGGGTGAAACCGTCCTCACATCATCACCTGGAGGGACGCCTCCAGACTGCGAAGGACGAGAGACCATTCACTCCCGAGGGGCCGAGTAAGGGACGAGTGTGAGAAACCCCGCGTTCGGCAGCGTCGAGCGAGTAAGTGTTCTAATCGAGAATCCGGACCAAGCCATCGCAGGCCGAGACTCGCTGCCACCGAGTCTTCGGCCCAGCTTCGTCCGTGGTCTTCGATCCGTGCGTGTTCCTCTCGCCATCGCGCGTGCGAGATTTGTATCCCACTTTGTATTTTATTAGAGTCACAATATATGCTTCACCCTTTTCTTACTAATTCTAGAGTAGTCATTTGTGTTCGCCCGAATATCCTTCCGCTAGTAGACTCACGATCACGCGGATAAGCGTGGTACTCCGGGCGTACCACGCATTTAACGGAAGTTGGCAGGCAACGCACCGGTGATAGTGATTGCACTACGCGGCTAACGTCCGCGCACTATCACCACGCCGATCACCGAGGGATCAGCCAAGCGGTATTAGAAACCCCCTACGGGGTGACGTGCGGCATTTCCGCGGCCGCACCGCGTTGTCGGGTCCACCCCGTTACAGCATGTCAAATTTTATTACGATCCGTTACATGGTTCCAAAATTATGGCGGTATACGTATACACACACACACACACACACACACACACANCATCCGCACGGACATTTTCTAAAAACGTATGATTCGTACTCCAAACACCTCCAAATGCGTTTCCACGAAGTATTAGCAAAACTGAAAATTTTACTATTACAAAGCTTCCTCTTGAGGAGCAAGCAATAAATTAGACATTTTATTACTTAAAACCAAAAATGAATCTATTGCAGACTATGAATTAGGTTGTAAAATTGAAGTTACGGGTGATTTACAAGAAAATGGTATATAATAAATTAATTAATAATACAAATATTTTATTAGTTTATCAAAAGTATAATTATATATGTGTAATTTTCAGGAAATAGTTAATTATTAACGGTAAAAAAAGTGGAGGATATAAGAATTTTGGACAATACTCGATTAGATCTTGAAGAGCTTTTGCAAGGAAGTGAAATATTTATCAAAAAGGTATAAAATTAACATTAAAAATGTGTCAAAATATAAATAATGCATTACTAATTGTTTGTTATAATTGTTTCACGAATTATTTCATTTAGGAAAACGATGATGATGAAAAACCACATAATGAGTAACGAAATCACTTCATAGCATGGACATTCATCGAAATATTCAAATTATGTAAATTTTATAGAAATAAAAGTGATTGTATTTAAAAATTATATTGTTAACAACTTTAGTAGATACGTTTGTATAGCAGTTCACGATTAAAAGTCAAAAATTAAACTGTAATAAGTAATTTTGATAGAGACCAAAGGAGGCAATTCCCTGCACAACGTGCCGTATTAACTTTATACCGTCTTTTTGAAAGCTAAAAAGGCAACCTCGATTATTCATTAAGGCGGTTATGGAGAAGTATTGAAATTTATTAAATATACTGAACTTGAAAATTTAACTGTTGTAACATGCTGTGCAGGGAATTGACTCTGTTAGTTACTATCATGTAACTATAATTATTGCCCGTTAGCCATTTTAACCGTTGTAATTAGTTTGATAGAGACTAAAGGAGTGAATTTTCCGCACATCAGATTATGTTAACTTTATACCATCGATCGCGTGCAGCAACAACGCTCTTGCGTATGCAATAGACCAGAGTATGTGCAGCATTGAAGGTAAATATACGGGGCATATTATTAAGTGGAGCAAAAGTCCGGCTCGATAATATACTGTCATTCACGAAAAACCTCAGCCGAGTTCTTTAATTTTAATTACGTTAATTTTACCTTCTTCCTATATATATACACACGAAAACATGCATTCAGGCAAAATAAGAAAGCTCCCACGTTTCAAACGCGTCCGAAAAGTAGTATCGAATATGTTCCTTTTCCTTTGAGCGCGCGGGCGCGCACATGTCATCCCTCATCGGCGACCCATTTCAGTAGCTCGTGTCACGAGCATTAGGAGAATCAATTCCATAGTTATGTGTGTAGAAGGTCAGCTGATGTAGATTAAGGGAATCAATTTCTTTTTGATTTCAATCGATATTCTTGGTCTCTAATCCAAGTTGCACGCTCATTTGATAAATTTTCACATTAGACAAATTTACATAGTTTTATAAAAGTGTTTGTTTGAAAATTTTATTATCATTATTATCAAAAGTAAAAAACTGAATTGACAACAATTCCGTAGTTGTAGATCAGCTGATAGCGACTACGGGAATCAATTTCCTATTTGGGCGAGTTCACGATGAGTTGAATGTTTACAAATTTCCGTTTTACTCTTTACTCAAGAAACTTATACTTATTGATACTTGATAAATTATATTATA
Source organism: Pteromalus puparum (assembly GCA_012977825.3). Lineage (NCBI taxonomy): Eukaryota > Metazoa > Arthropoda > Insecta > Hymenoptera > Pteromalidae > Pteromalus > Pteromalus puparum. Next base: position 24,690,721 of record CM053170.1, read on the forward strand.
GTAGTATAGTATATAATAATATAAATTGTATTATATAAAACTGTTGTCATTTCATAGCGATGTAAAAACATACATAGTTTACAAATATTTATATAAAATTAACCTATTTTTCTATCAGTCATCATCAAAAACTAACCACAAGGAGGAATTTTTATTTTATATAAAAAAATATGGATAAAAATGAAATCGTAAAAACGTAAGTATACTCTATACACTGTAACTTACTTATATATACTAAGCCATCTATTTTTTTCCAGACAATTCAATATGTTTAAATGTTCGTATTGCAAATTAATTTTTACAACAGCAGAAAAATTAACGGATCATCAAGAAATACACAAAAAAATTAATTATCACGAATGTACTATGTATCAAATTGTGATTAAAAACAGAAAACATTATGCAAGACACATCAAAGAACACGAAAATAAAAAGTTAAAAATTTGTAGAGTTTATGAGAAAACGTTCAAGAAAAAAACTCATTTAAACATACTTTTACTGACTCATCACGGGTCAAAAAATAAAATTTGCCCTGATTGTGGACTTAGTTTTTTAAGAAATGATGCATTATGCAGACATAAAAAAATGGTTCACAAGGAAGAATAATATAATAAGATGCACCAAGCGCAGAAAGTTGTCTAGCCTGGAAAAAATTTGACAGATAAATATCAGGCAAGTTCAATAACTTTTACCCATATAGAAGTTTTAGTTAAAAATAGGAATTTTTGAAAAAACTCATAGTTATAAAAGTCCGACGTTATAAAAAATTAGCTTTTACAATTTTGGTCCCGATTAGATTATTTAGAAAATCTAATGCCACCCACGATGAGAACATGAGTCTATTTAAATGAATTTCAAACTCGCAACGACTATTAGATTCAATTTCCTGCATATAATTTATTTCTTTTGATTTATATAATCTAGCATACATGTCCTATTAGACGTTTTTTAGGATGTTCTAAAAAGCATGTGAATAAGCATGTTTCCAAAAACGTGCTAAAATACGTACACAAGCATATACTAAAGCATGTACTATCGCATGTGCTTTCAACCTTAGAAAAAAGGCGAGTGCCTCATGTAAAAAGCAAAGCGTTTCGCGTTTAGTAATGTTTTAATATAAAATTTTCTCTCAAATCATTTTTATTGCATATTACGTATAAAAAAACATAGTATAAAACGTACTTCAGTACGGTCTAAAACACGGACTGAAGTACGTATAAAAAAACGTAATATAAGACGTACTGAAACATGCACTAAAGCACGTACTGAAGCATATTTTCTTATACACACTAAATCGGGGTGCTCAAGTACGTGCTTTAGTACATGCTTTAGTACGTATTTTAGTACGTTATTTAAAACGTGCAGTTCGTAAAAGTCACATGGTTTTTTTACGTTCTTTAGAACATCCTAAAGATCGACTATTAGTATGTATATTTTCAGCTGGGAACTCGATTCACTTCACGATAAACAGTCATTTTCGTGCTAACGGTCATAAGCATCAGTTCTCCCGTAACCATCAGTCCTCCTATTTATTAATCTACAAAGTGTTATATAAATGTAATAGTGTGTTGAAATAGTACAGTAAATTTGGAATTTTTAACGAAGATCTGTAATTGGTTGGAACGGAGTGTCGACAACTAAGAACCAGGGAGGTAACTTTACGTTCATAAACATAAATTTTTTAAAAATTGTGTCTATATTGCGCGAAACAGACCAAAGCTTATCAAAGCTTACCAAAGCTTAAGGCTTAAAGACCATCGCTATAACGACCACACAACGAACAATAATTTGACTACGTTCTTTTGGTTTTTCGAGACAGTCAGTTTGTAAAAATTACAATAGCTTGGCCATCGCTGTCGGCTACGTTTTTGTGTTGTTTCCGAGACGGCCAGGTACTCGTAAATCATTTACGTGCAGTCAAAAATTACAGTGACTATTGGAGCCAATTCCCTGCGTGCGATTTACGCCCACTATTGGAGTCAATTCCCATAATAATTGCAGATTTGTTTACAAACAACACGAAACTTATCATAGCTTGACCAATGCTATAACAGCTACACAAAAAAGCTCCTTATTTGTCGGCTACGTTTTTGAGTTGTTTCCGAGACGGCCAGGTACTCGTAAATCATTTACTTGATTTACTACTCAATTTCCATAATAATTGCAGGTTTGTTTACATATAACGTGAAACTAACTATAGCTTGGGCATTGCTATAATGGATACATAAAAGAACCCCTTATTTGTGGCCTACGTTTTTACTTTGATTTCATGACAATCAGGCACTTGTGAATCAATAACGTACAGCCAAAATTACAGTGACTATTCGAGTCAATTCCCCGCGTGATATTCACGCTCACTATTGGAGTCAATTCTCATAATAATTGGAGATTTGTTTACATATAACGCGAATCTTATCATAGCTTGACCATTGCTATAACAGCTACACAAAAAAGCTTCTTATTTGTCGGCTACGGTTTCATGGTGTTTTAGAAACGGTCAGGTACTCGTGGATAGGTACAGTTACTATTGTAGACGGTCAGTTTGTCGTGAATCGTTTACATCAAGATTAGACTGACTATTGGGGTCAATTCCTCGCGTCTAATATTTTAAGGGTGTCTCAAACCCAATTTTTACCGACCGAGTCGATAGAACGATTACTCGGTAGAAAATTGCTTGAAACTAAATAAATACGGTGAATTATCAAGAACCATGATATAGTTGCCCTTCGTCTTGGAATCATCTACCACAATGCAAAGTTTCAAGTCAATATTTAAATGCATTAACAAATGGCATTTGAACAAAAACTAGTAGCTGCAGCGTGTGCATGTTGATAATTTCGTTCAAATGCCATTTTTATATGCGTTGACAGATCGACTTAAAAACTTTGCACATAGATATAAAATGATGAGATAAAGGGCAACTATGTCTTGGTTTTCCATAATTTGAACAAAAAAAAATAGTTTTATTATCATCCAAGCGACGCCGAACAGCTGAAGTAAGTACACAGGGTCGTCGATGACAAGGTCTAAGTGGTGCGGAATATCGTTTTTGGAGGCTAGGTGTACAGGATAGCCAATGTAGAGGCCTAGGTGGTGCGTTTCGTAGTTTTGCTGTCAAGGTGTAAATAATATTCAACGACGGCGTCAATGTGGACAAAATAACGAGGTACAGGTGGTGCTCTTCTTTAGTGTTTTACTGTAAATACTATGTATGGTGACGCAAAATGTACCGTTAATTTTCTAGTTCTTTTAAAAAATATTGAAATCTTCAAAATAAAACCTTTCTTAAAAGGTAACAGTCGGAAAGTATAATTGCTTCCTCCTAGAGGAAGCTTTGTAATACTGAAATTTTCACTTTCGCTAAAACTTTGTAGAAACGCATTTAGAAGTGTTTGGAGTTCGAATCACATATTTTTAGAAAATGTCCGTCAGATGTGTGTCTGTGTGTGTGTGTGTGTGTGTGTGTGTGTGTGTGTGTGTGAGTGTGTGTGTGTGTGTGTATACCGCAATATTATCGAATCCAGGTTATGAATCTCTACAAAATTTGGCATGTATAACCCTTTTTGGATTCTGAATTCGGGAAAAGAAGTTATTTTCAATTTTGCTAACTAAATTTCATTTTATGTTCGTTTATTGAATTTTGCAAAATTATTTTTGACATTTTTCGTATAATCTTAATGTTACATAAAAATACAGCTATAGCGCATTTAAAAGAAAAGAAAATTACCTTGGCACTGTTTAGCAGCAAAGGCGAAAAAGGTGATTTTTGCGAATTAAGGCATATCTCCGAAATTAAATATTAGATTCTCACAAAAAAAAATTTGATAACTAGGATAAAAGTACGGTAAAAGAGCTTTAATTAAAAAGAATGCATTGAAAATGCTTAAGGGGGTCTCAAACCCATTTCTGCGATTTTACCGACCTTGCGGCCGGTAGTGCAGGTAGTGCTTATAATAACCTCTGGCGCCATCTGGCGTCAACCACTACAAAAATTTGCAATATCTAAACTCACACTGCGTGTTGCCGTACACGCAGATTTGATATAACGAAAAATGCCTATACATAATGATCTGTATTTCGTATATACATCACACGTGTTTCGACTACACGCATTTTTTACAATAAAATAACTGTGCATTTCGCATATACACGCGTGTTTCGAATACACGCTTTTTATATTATAAAAATTAATAAATAATTACGTGTATTTCGCATATACACACGTGTTTCGAATACACGCTTTTCTTATGACAAAAACTACTTTTGAGATGTGCAATTTTTTTTCCAGAAATTTGAAAAAAATGAGTTTATGTATAAATGATGCATTGTATAAAGTTGAAACTTGGTATAAAAGCCCTTGTTATGTCTTTCAACAAATTTATACAGTTTAGTGACTTAAGCGTAACCAGAAGATCTAGTTTGTTCTAAATTGTCGCTTTTAGCGCAAGTGTTTTCGAACAAAGTAGATCATCTGATTGTAGTAAGTGCATCAAACTGCTGAAATATAGTGAAATACATTACGAGGGCTTATTATATCAAGTTTCAAGTGTATACAATGCACCACTTTTGAGATATGCAATTTTAGTCAAAGAAATTTAAAAAAAAATTGAGTTTATGTACAAGTGATGCAATGTTTAAACTTGAAACTTGGTATGCAAGCCCCTGTTATATATTTCAACATATTTATACAGTTTAGTGACTTAAGTGTAACCAGAAGATCTAGTTCGTTCTAATTATACGCTTTTGGCGCAAGTGTTTTCGAACAAAATAGATCTTTTGGTTACACTTAAGTCACTAAACTGTATAAATATGTTGAAATACATAACACAGGCTTGCATATCAAGTTTCAAGTGTATATGTTACATGAGGTTTGAGATATACAATTTTTAACCACACAAATCTTAAAAACTTAAATTTATATAGATGTGCTATATCATCATATAGACTTGCGACAAAATTTTGGCCTGCAAAAAGCTTTGGAAGGAACAAGAAGCGTCAGAAGCTACTTAATTAGCCGTATAAAAGGAGATGTACTAGTATAAGCAGCAAGTTGACCTTGGTCGAGGACCAGTAGGGAATCCTGAACATACAGCTGTTGCAGGAGTTGCTTGTATAGCAGCAGCAGCAGTTGACCAAGCTCGAGTAGCAGCAGCAGCAAAAGTTGTATGAATATAAGCAGCAAAAGCTGCACACACAGCAGTCGCAGCAGTGGCCCCTGAATATGCAGCTGGAGCACACTGTGGACCAGTAACTCCAGCTGCACTGGACTCCGTACTAGTAACGGCAGACCCTGGTCGAGGACCTACTGTAGATCCTTGATGTACAGCTGTAGAATGTATACCAGCAACTTCCAACTTCAGGGTCGTCTACAGATGATTGAAACAGGTCAGCAAAGCTAACCAGGCCAGCAAACAGCGTGATTTCAGCTCCAGGGTTGTCTTCTGATGATTGAAATGGGCCTGCAACGCTAACCTGTCCAACAAACAGCGTGAATCTGGTTCCAAGGTCATCCTCAGATGACTGAAGCCTCCAGCAACCCCACCCAGTAGCACCAGAGAGCGTGAACTTGGTTCCATGGTCGTCCTCAGATGTTCGAAGCCTCCAGCAACGCCAGCCAGTACCACCAGTGAGTGTGAACATGGTTCCAAGGTCCTCCTCAGCTGATTGAAGCCTTCAGCAACGCCAGCCATCACCACCAAAGAGCGTGAACCTGGTTTCAGAGTCGTCTCCAGATAACTGAAGCCTCTCGAAACGCCAACCAGCATCAGTAGCAGCAGACAGTTTTTATCCAGCTCCAGAGTCATCTTGTTTGTAGCCGTCAATGCCAACCTATAATGCACAGACAGTGTAAATCAGCTATAGAGTCATCTACACATAATAAAACCACGTAATCACTGATTTCACTGCACATAACACAAGAAATACTTGTGAATTTTGAGTGTCGACGAATCTTCATCCAGACAGTATGTCGGAGGAAGGTATCAGCACAGCCGTAGAAGCAGCCCAAACAGTGATAGACGATCCTCATCTAGAATGCATCTTAAAAGTTGAATATATACGCAGCAGTGGAAGCAGCAAGAGCACCAGCATCAGCAGCAACAGGAGCAGACACCAAAACAAGGGATAACCTCCAAGCGCAAAAAGTGAAGTTTCTTGCTGGAGTTGCGTATTTTCCTCTACTGCAGCACTCCTTGACGGACTGACACTCACACACTGCATCGTAGCTGATATTCCGGAGCATCACTTTTATATACTTCTCGCACTGCATTAGAAGTAAACGAAGCACTGGCGAGTCTCGCCGTGAGCAGCAGATCCGCGAGCGAGATCGCGCTGAGCGGAGGCTGCTTGAAAACATATGCGCTTTTGATTAGCACACTAACACTGCTGTATCGCGTCGACGTGCTGCACTTATACAATTAATACCTTTGAATAACTTGAAGTTGAACCGAACGAGCGAAGGCCGGAATGCAGCTTCAAAACGTCAAAACACAAGGCCTGGCTGGCGAGTGGCGGCTGCGTGAACGTGTCGCCGCAGACGCCAGTAGGTCCCCAGATCGACGCGCACAGTGTATGCGCAGTCGTCGTACTCCCTTCGCCAGAGCCGCGGACAGAGCAACGAACGGCTGTTCGGCGTCGCTTGGATGATAATAAAACTATTTTTGTTTTGTTCAAATTATGGAAAACCAAGACATAGTTGCCCTTTCTCTCATCATTTTATATCTATGTGCAAAGTTGCAAGTCGATCTGTCAACGCATATAAAAATGGCATTTGAACGAAATTTTCAACATGCACACGCTGCAGCTAATGGTTTTTGTTCAAATGCCATTTGTTAACGCATTTAAATATTGACTTGAAACTTTGCATTGTGGTAGATGATTCCGAGACGAAGGGCAACTATGTCTTGGTTTTTGATAATTCACCGTATTTATTTAGTTTCAAGCAATTTTCTACCGAGTACTCGTTCAATCGACTCGGTCGGTAAAAATTGGGTTTGAGACCCCCTTAATTTGGCCAAAAGTTGTCTACAGTTGAAAATATGGAAAAATCATTAAAAAACGTACAAATTTCAGAACTCTTTAGAAAATTTTTATAAGTTTCTTTTTTTAATTGTAGACAATTTCTTTTTAACGCATTTTTTAAAAATAGAAGGTTCTTTTATTGTTATTTTACGCTAGTTAACTCGATTTTCTGTTGGCGTCTTCGAAAATCGAGTACAGGCAATTAAACAATAGCTATTTTTGGTGAGATTCAGAGGATCAAAAAAACAGTATCACAAGGCACTTTTAAAGTGTTGGAAAGTGGCTTTACATTGTATTAAAAATGTAGATTTAAAAAATCTTTGTTCCAGCTACGTGCCCCAACTTCTAAATTTCTATATTTTTTCGACCACGTAACGGATTATTTAGCGCTTTTAGGCACTCGGCACGTATTATTAGTTTGGAAGAAACTATTATACCCAAGGCGAATGCCTATTGGATTTGACCACGAAAGGTTTTTTTCAATTACTGTAATGCCATATTTGATAGAAGGTTTTTCATCGATATTCTGCAGTAGATTTGTAGAGAAGTGAATTCTGAACAAACCCTCTTAATGAGATAATCCAGAATATTTAATTTGAAAAATGTTTCATAGAGGCGAGGCCTGATTTACCAAAACTGGTCATTCCGTCCATGCGCAGCTACGGATGCACATGAGTATTGACCGTTTATGACACATTGTACTTATTCGAACCAAGTTTTTACACTTAAACACACTATATATATATATATATATATATATATATATTGAATATATATGACATATTATATGAACACTATGCATCGACTTCTATATAGGTGCACCTGTATTCGTCCAAGTGGGAGCCACAAAGACATTTTGACCTCGAAATCGCATGAAAATGCATCACCGACTTTCTGCCGACCATACCACCTACTCAAACGGGATCTCGGCCATTCCAACTATTCGTACTCTTTAGCCCAATAATTCACTATGTTTCCGTCACTTTCGCGATATCTGTCGATCCGGCCGAGTGGGTGAAACGGTCACGACTTTTCTCGGTCCTGTAGTAATGTATATTTATGCAAAAAATATGTAATTTAATGATTTTACTAGAGAAAAGCAGTGAATGTTTACTAGTATGTGTCGTCTTTCTGACAGCAGACTAACTAGAATGATTTTATTTAGTATTTAGATAATTTAGTCAGGTCCGGGATACGAGGTAGTGGAAATTAACACAATAATAAGACTATGATTTTAACCACATCAATATATTCAAATAGGATTGAGAATATTGCCTTGATTATTGCATATATTCAATATCACAAAATGTAATAAATCAGTCAATCCGCTTTTGATTTTTACAAATGAAAATATAATCCGATACGCTTAATTTGCGTTATCTTGATGATTCGAAATTTTACAAATGTTTGATAATTAGAGAAATTGATGTACGCCTAAGACAGATACGCGTTAAATTGCGATATCGTGCTTGACTAGATAATTTTTATAAGTATAAGAATATTCAAAAATTTCTCTAAGTCTTTCTGAAAGGAACTGAAATTATTCTAAGTCTAAGACTGATACGCTTAAATTGCGATATCTTTGCTTGACTAGAAAATTTTATAAGTCCTTCAAAAGTGAGAAAATATTCTAAGTCTTTTTACTACCAAGGCTTTATGGTTGCTCTTGGTAGGACTAGGGCGCTGATAATTGCGCTGGAGCTAGTGACTGGCCATAGGCCGCGCAGGTCCTTATAAAGGCTACGAAGAGAGCGGGACTCGAGCCGCCGAAAAAACGCTTACATACAAATATATACACACACATTCACACCTATATACAAAATCCATTCATACAAGTATACAGAGATGCGCGCGCTGCGTCGCCGCTACGTCATCTTCCCACTCTCACGCTGTGCACGCCGCACCGCTCGCTGCTGCCGCTGCCGCGTGATGACTCCCGCTGCCGCCGCTACTGCCTGATGGCGCTGCTGTTGTTGCTTGCAGCTGGCTGATCAGCTGTGGCCCGGAGCGTCGGTGAGAAAAGTGGGAGAGTACGCTTATTTGCGTGTAATTTTTCTAAAAAGCAAGTCGCGAGACTTTAGTTTTTTATAGTTTTAAATTGAAAACCCTGCGGAGCTGGTGTGGGGTGTTACAGGGGAGCCACAAAGTCATGTTGACCTTGAAATCGCATGAAAATCCATCACCGACCTTCTGCCGACCATACCACCTACTCAAACAGGATCTCAGCTATTCTAACTATTCGTGCTTACTCTTAAACCTAATATCCATATAAGTCTCAGGCAATTTCGCGATATGTTATGCGTTTCATTTAACCTTAGAAGAAAGGCAAGTGCCTCATGTGCAAAGCAAAGCGTTTCGCTTTTAGCGAAGTTTCTTCTTTTATACATTGATCTACTTTCTAGGAGTAGTTTACAACCCCTGTTATTCTGATTTTTTATAGCGACGTGTATTAAATCTCTGCCGGCCACTGTCGGCATTTGGACACTAGCACTCACATCGAGAAGTAGTGTCAATGCTTCCAAATTACACTTTCTTACAGCAACTCCGATTGCACATTCTTCTTCTCTACAGCACGAATCTGCTGGTATTCCTGCTTTTAAAAGCAATCGAGTAGTTTCTTTTGAAAAGGGATCTTTTGAGCCATCGCCTTTTTTTCATAAATAAGGTGTTGAGGTGATGGATCTATTCGTTTTTGCCAAATGCTCAATTAGCAATTCTAAAACTACAGTTTTTGACTTACAAGCCATCTTTAAATCAAATAGACATATTCCGGCACCTATATCTAATAATATTGTATTGGGTTTCGCGATCGCCATCCTCTACGACAGAGGTTACCTCAGAGTACTCGTCATCGAGATCACAGTTTAGTGAAACTACAGTTTGAAGTGGCAATGATATCTTTCTTTTCTCTTCACTTTCTATAACTTTTAAAATCGTATCTATAATTGTTTTCTTCGCAACTCCTCCGAAGCTGACATCTAACGCAGCCAGCTTCTCTGGTACGTAGAATCTTTTCGAAAAAATGCAATTATGAATAGCTGAAATTCCTAAGTAATTTTATTTGTAACTTAGAAGCAGATTACTTATTTCTTCCGTATCCTTTGTATATTCTATAATATGATATACTAATCGATCCAATTCCACTTGACTACTTTAAGGGTATATTTCTAAGTACCATTTCACTGTATTTTCGTCCAACACGAATACCGCTTTGTCAATTATGGATTCCATGTCTTTATGATTTATAAATAATCGGAGCGATGGCTTCCATTTATTCCTTTGATTTCAGTCTCTGCCCACTGAATATTTGTTTTTAATTCGGGTTATTATAGCTTTAAACTCGTATCGTAGAAGGCCAGTTTTCGTTGTTGAGTGACTTCTTCAAAACAAAAGCCATTTTTTATTAGATATAAAAATTTTTTATTTTTCTGACAAACAATCATTAAACTTTCTTAATTCACAAACACTTTTTACTGGCTCTTAGGTTCCTCGATGATTCATTCGCTCTCAAAAGTGGTTCTGATTTTAGATGTATCGCGATAGACGGTTATAGGACTGTCTTACCGCTTAAGCGTTCTTTTGCTTCTAACTCTGCTTTCTTACTGTCTTTGAATAGTCATCTTTCTTGAATTTTCTTTTCTCCTGCTTCCTTTTCCTTTTGTTAACGGATTTCCTTGTTTTAGACGCTAGTGACCTGCTTATTTGCTGTTTTTGGACCTTGTCACTTTTCAATTATTTTCAATTAAGAGCAAAATGACTGCAAACGCCTACCGCATGTGCTTAAACGATCGAACGAGGGAGAAACATCCCGTCTACGAGAGTGAAATTATTAATTTGTCTTCTCTTTCTTTTTATTTAGAATATCCAAAATAAGGCAATGCGATTCTTTTATTAATTTTTTTCTCATTTTCAGATCCGGCCTCGGGTTCCTTGCGTAACCGGAAAAGTCCTGGCTTTATGTCATACACCGAAGCCAGGCTTTACGGACAGGAGTTACGAAAAGCGACTTGTTGATTGAGAACTAATTAAATTTTTTTATTCTCTTTTAGTATTCTTATTCCATAAGTATCCCTTTAGATGGTTATCTGGTAACGAGATTCGTGGCGAATCTTTAGGTGACTTACCACGAGCCTTGCAGTATCGTTGGTTGCTTGAATTGTCATGAGAAATGTGAGATTTGCGGCTTTGAAGCTGACGATGACCATCCTCTCATCAGATGGCAAAATCGCGGGGTTAGTGAATTTTACTCTTAACTTAACTCCTTATTCTGTAATAACTCGTGAATTTTCTGTTAATAATATAACTTCATTTCTTCTTTATGTTTAAGCCCTGGATGAATTTGACGACTTGAATTTGACGAGCACCCTCTTTGTTGGGGTATAAACTTTTCCGGATAAACTAATAACAACCCGTCGCAGGATGACTGGATACTACTCTTAAACTACTTAGCCTATATAATTATTTCTTTTGCAATTATTTTTTCTTTAAGTATTTTTAGTAGTATACTTGTAAAACATTTTATTGGTCTTAGCTTTTTGCTTCCTCCTCAAGAGGAAGCTTTGTAATAGTAAACTTTTCAGTTTTGCTAATACTTCGTGGAAACGCATTTGGAGGTGTTTGGAGTACGAATCATACGTTTTTAGAAAATGTCCGCCGCTGCGATGGCTGTGTGTTTGTCGTGTGTGCTGTGTGGTGTGGTGTGTGTGTTGTGTGTGTGTGTGTTGTTTGTGTGGTGGTGTTTGTGTGTACTATACCGCCATAATTTGGAACGCATAGCGCACGATTCGTAATGCCAAATTGACATGATATTATTTTTAAATTCTGAATTAGGTGGCATTTTTTGTTTACGATTCTGACGCATCTTTATGGCCATATTAATACCATTTTTCTATTTTTGAAAAAATATTTTGCTTTTGTTATAATGATATGATGTATAGCAATATGTTTAAAAATAGTGTATCTAAAGAACATAAATTGTCATTACTTTTCCGGAAGATTTTCTAGATTGATGATCTGTTCATTCTTTTGATATAAAAGGTAATTTTTCGATAACATATATAACTCAAAAAATAAATAAGTTCAATGCTTTTGAAAAATTCAATTTGAGCAATGAAAAACAACGATTATCTACTTAGTTGTAAAAATTTAAGGCAATTGTTGGCGACATAGTTTTTTGAGATAAAAAATAAAAAACTACAAAAAAATGGTTTTTTTATGTCGTCCACGACTTAACGGAAGTAAAAAGGTTTAAATTGAGTTTGAATTTTAGGAAAAGATTGATCTTTTGATCAGCTTCGGCTAGGTTCTTTTTGTAGGCGTATGAAACCTTTTAGTTTGTCAAGAATATTAAGAGTCAAATCATCACTCTCACCCTGTAATACTCTGTGTGACTGAAGCATTATTATTTTTGTTAAGGGGTCCAAACCCATTTCTACTGCGATGTTTATCGGCCCCCATAGGTCGGTAATGTAGTAAGTATAATAATATTTTTACGCATTAATGATCACGCAAGCGCCATCTTACAGAAATCGAAAAATTCATTCAAATGTAGATTGGCGCCAGCGACCGCCAATTGCATATACAAAAGTTACTGTTTTGAAGAAATAGCAAAGCCAATCCGTACGTATTCTCTGAGCCAGTTAAATTAGCACAGTAAGTAAAAAAATTTGTCGCGTTTGGACTTGCTCTGCGAATTATGTAGATTTAGAAACTAATAAATCTGCGTATTTCGGATATACCGCGGCGTGTTTCGCGTTACACGCAATTTTTAATATAAAATTAATAGTAGATGCCGTATTTCGGATATTACGCGCGTGTTTCGGCTACACGCATTCTTTAATATAAAACAATAATTGTCAATGCGTATTTCGATACTACGCTGCGTGTAATTCGCTACACGCAATTTTTATATAAAAAAATATTGTTGTATGCAAACCCGTGACATCTATTCCTCTCGAACGATCGGGCATCCTTCAGCCACAAGTTAAACTGTGTTTTGACAGGCCTCAATTATTTTGTCAGAGAATTCGGCGAAAGCACGACGTAGGCACAACCCAGCTGAACAGTTTCATTTTTCATAACAGGCTCCTGATGGTAGTCAACTTTCCAGCATCGCCGACAGTAAGTCCACTGCTATCCATACCATATGCCATGAAAGCCTTTCCCTAGTATTCCCTAAACAGATTTCCTCTATCGCCGCTGCCTTCAGAACTCTGTCTTGTTCCTGCCGTCTCAGGATTCGGTTGACCTATTCAATTTCAGGGGGGCATGTTTATGCTCACTCGTAGATTTCCCCTGAAGTACTAGAAAAGGAGCCTTCAAGAGTTTCGGCGAATTTGCCCTGTCGTCGACACATGGCAGCATTTCATATTCCGCACTGGATAGAAAAACTCTGAAGGTGCAGAGGCTAGCAATTTGCGCCTTTCGCCGTAGACCTTAGTATATTATACTTAGGACATAATGCTCTAGCCTCGATCCGCCAAATCGTCTTGACCACTGTACTGCCAAGACATTCAGTAATCTACAGTTCCACAATCGAAATAGGCTCCAACGAGCAAAGCTCCTTAGGGCTAGGAGAAGATCTGCAGCATTGAAATCGTTTAGTTGTCGGTGTGTCAAATGTGATTCTCTCTTCATAATATGAGGCTGTAGTGCTTGCGAGTTCGTCTCCATCCTGCTTTAAACCATTCGTTAATAAATTAGATATACAATATATTTTGTGCTGTACTAAAATATTAAATAGAAAACAAATTCTAATCTCAAGATTGATCTACAATGTACACTCTTCTGCACGCGTGAAAAAAGGTTTTTTTCGTGGGCAAGGCCACGTGACGACTGTTGCTGAAGGAGTAATCATACCGGGAAGAATTTTTGTGATCACGCTTCTAAACCACCTGAACACACCAACTGTAACCTGGTAATCAGAATCAAACAGATATCTAATTATTAAAGAATTCAAGACTTTACTGAATTTTATTATTCATAGGATAAGGCAAAGAAGAACATTACTCTTTTCACTCTACAGCATTCTTCTTCGGCACCGCCGAGTCGAGGCTAGCATGAAGCTCTAGTCGAACTCCGTGCTAATTCTTCATCGCCATCAAACTTATTCTTCTTAATTTCTTATTGACATAATGCGCTTTCTCAGTTATTGCCTATCTTTTTCGCTTGGCGCCGTGTGTACCAAAGATTCCAGAGCACCCAAAGGACGGCTGTTATTGCTTGTGTCTTGTCATGTATTCAACGTATTGAAGATACTGTGGCGCCTCCGTATTGTCGTACTCCGCAATGGTAATGCTTCGATTTCCGAGAAGATCCGTTCATTTGTTGCTGAACGTGCTAAATTCTAACGGTGCAAATTAGAGTGTTAACGGGCCTTATCTCCTGATTCTAGTGATTTAATACTTTGTCAGACTCTATAAATATCCTAAATAGCAGAGAACTATGTGTTTATTCGCTTTGGTCTGTACTTTTCGATTATCCCTCTTGGCTGGCTCTACTATAGTAGAAATTTGTGAAATTCCATCTGACGTGGATCAATAAGTCAGAATATAGCATATAATCTTAATTACCTAATTTATTGCTAATACATATTAGTAATATGTGTGTAAACTAGAACTGAGCATTTTCGTTTCTGATAACAGCAATTGTGAGTTGTGTGTTATATTTCCGTAAACTCCTAGAATACAATCACTATTCAACCTCGTGTATCAACCTCGACTCTACAATAATATCCAATAAAAATAATTAAATTAAATCAATCTATTGAAGATTCAGTGAATATTTCGCTCTGTCAGTAGAACGACTATATATTCTAATCAGACATAATGTAATAACACATCTCCAAACTAGCTTTTTCTCTTGAGTGTAGTAATCATTTCAAAAATATAATTACATAGTACTTTTGAGCATTTAGATTTATTACTATTACTACAAGCGTAACCTGAAGACACCAAAGTAACTTCACATAAACTGCAATTATTTCATACTAGTTAAATCATCCAGACCTAAAACTTGAAGGTCTTCCTCTGCATATAACTTGCAATACAATGTACAATTATCTTATAAATCTATACGAGTGCAGAAGTATGCATTGATAATGAATCCATGCGCCGAGCGACTTCTTGAAAGCTAAACCATTCTCCCACCTTCAAATATTCTTTGAAACTGTACCATACATTATGTAATACATGCTGAGGGACACGCACATGAAACTTTCACTTGCAAACAGTCAGTCAGTGTGGACAGAAAATAACTATTGACCCCAAAAATTCACATCAAAAATGCCAATATATTCCACACTGATTAAATGTCGAGCTAAACTATGCAAGTATTCCCTTGCATTAAGTGACATGACTTACCAATTATCTATATAATTATCAGAGAGCAGAAGATGCATTTTTGATTAATTCACCATGCGCCTCGAGCGACTTCTGGGCAGCTAACCCATCTCCCCACCTTTCCAAAAATATCTTTTGATGTACATACACACATTGGAATCAGCTAGTGCTGACACGTCAGTCACTCAATGAACATTTCTCAATCTGTGCAACCGTGCCAGTCCAGTGTGGATGCAATTAACTTCATTTTAATCCTCCAACAAATTCACATAAACTGTCAAATAATCAACTTGATAATCCTGTTCAGTAGCTAAAACCCTTGACACAAAAGGTCATTCCCCTTCATGCTTAAGGTGCATGCCTGTACCCATTTCTTTAATTATTAAGAGAGAGAGAATGCATTTTTGTCTGAATTTCACCAATGCATCGACAGAAGTATCGCGAAATGTTGACGGGCAAACCATAACGATGTGAACTATTTATCTTGTGGGACGTAACCACTATATGTCACATGTTTGGAATCTGCTTATTGGGATAGTTGTGGTACATCACCATGCATGGTCCTGACAGACTGAGCTTCGCGTTTAGGACGATGCACATAAATTTATAGACTTGGAAAGCGTAGTCGGATGTCATAGGTCTGGCAGAAGAGGGATCAGAATAACTATTTGAGATCCGCCAAATGAAAATTCACTTAAATGCAATGACTTCTCATACTCATTTCCCTCGCGAGAGTTTATAACGCAAGGTATTCCCTTTGAATTAACGTGCGATGTGTGATCCCGTTTACTCACTCATGTTCATTAATTGTGGCTATAAGCGCCACTATGGAGATGCATTTTTGTGAATTAACGAATAATTACAGGGGGGCGCTCGATGCCAGCCCTTCTTTATAGAGCTAAAAACGTCTTATATGCCCACTCTTAGTGAATATATCTTCTTGAAACTTGTACTACCATGCTGTTAATTACTAATTGTAGGTGTACAGGTCAGATCTGCATTCTGAAATTTCAACTTGAAACAGTCAGTCAGTGTGGAGAAAATAACTATTGAACCCCAAAAATTCACATAAAATGCAATATTTCCACACTGATTAAATGTTCAGAGCTAAAACTTGCAAGGTATTCCCTTTGCATTAAGTGCATGCTGTACCCATTATCTTATAAATTATAAGAGAGCAGAAGATGCATTTTTGTATGAATTCACATGCGCTCGAGCGACTTCTTGGAGCTAAAACCACTTTCCACCTTTGGAATATCTTTGAAACTGTACATACACCATGCAATACATGCTGAGGGACAGCACATGAAATTTCAACTTGAAACAGTCAGTCAGTGTGGAGAAAATAACTATTGAACCCCAAAAATTCACATAAAATGCAATATTTCCACACTGATTAAATGTTCAGAGCTAAAACTTGCAAGGTATTCCCTTTGCATTAAGTGCATGCTGTACCAGTTATCTTATAAATTATAAGAGAGCAGAAGATGCATTTTTGTATGAATTCACATGCGCTCGAGCGACTTCTTGGAGCTAAAACCACTTTCCACCTTTGGAATATCTTTGAAACTGTACATACA
>CM053170.1:24707759-24717913 GCA_012977825.3 Pteromalus puparum
GCGACATGGAGCAGGTGCCGCGGCACATAGACGACACAGCGACAGCATAGCGTACTGAATTCAGTCTTATATATTATTACAATGAAGGAAATCGAAAAAATTAGACATGTTTATATTTACAAATACTTATAATAAAATACAAAGTTTAATTTAGAGAATGTATTTATTAAATAATACACAAAAAAATTTACAGGGCATCTAAATGAATAAATTAAACAAAAAATGACAGAATTATAAGTAGTTAAGATTCCAAACTTTGCATAGCAGCCTACAGATATACTTTATGAAAAATAGTGAAAAGTGTGTATTCACGCCTTTTTCAGGAAGCACAAGGTGTCACAGTAAAATATACCGTCGCAACGGGCTGGCTTTGTGGCTTTGTGGACTTTCTTCATTTGGAATAGTTATAAAACTTTAGAAGCATGATAATACAGTATCTTAGAGGCAGTACAACCATTTTCATATCTCCAGAAGAGACCAGTTGCTAGTAAAACCATTTTTAAATTTTTAAATTATTTAATAATGGCATTTTAAAGAACTGGTCTCTTTTGGAGACATGAAAATTGTTGTGCAGCCTCTGAGATGCTCTTGTATCATGCATTGAAAGTTTTATTGCTATTCAGAACAAAGAAAGTATGCTGAGCCACAAAAAAGAGCCCGCCTTTAGAGGATATTTTCAACTGTGATATCTAGTGCTTTTTGAATAGGCTCTAAAGACAAACAGTTTTCATGGAATATATATTGAGGATTGGTTTCCAAAGATTTAAGTCTCAACATCTCACCAAAAAAGAAAAACCACATTTTTTCAATCAAAATATGTAAATAATAAAATATACATTGGTTGGGTAGTTGTTGAGACTTGAAACTTTACAAATTAATCCTCAACATTTGTATCCAAAAGACTGTGTGTACGCAAACCCTTGTCAGGAAGCACAAGGTATAACAGTAAAAATAATCCCCTCGCGACGGGCTTGCTTTGTGGCTTTGTGGACTTTCTTCATTTGGAATAGTTATAAAACTTTAGGAGCATGATAATACAGTATCTTAGAGGCAGTACAACCATTTTCATATCTCCAGAAGAGACCAGTTGCTAGTAAAACCATTTTTAAATTTTTAAATTATTTAATAATGGCATTTTAAAGAACTGGTCTCTTTTGGAGACATGAAAATTGTTGTGCAGCCTCTGAGATGCTCTTGTATCATGCATTGAAAGTTTTATTGCTATTCAGAACAAAGAAAGTATGCTGAGCCACAAAAAAGAGCCCGCCTTTAGAGGATATTTTCAACTGTGATATCTAGTGCTTTTTGAATAGGCTCTAAAGACAAACAGTTTTCATGGAATATATATTGAGGATTGGTTTCCAAAGATTTAAGTCTCAACATCTCACCAAAAAAGAAAAACCACATTTTTTCAATCAAAATATGTAAATAATAAAATATACATTGGTTGGGTAGTTGTTGAGACTTGAAACTTTACAAATTAATCCTCAACATTTGTATCCAAAAGACTGTGTGTACGCAAACCCTTTTCAGGAAGCACAAGGTATAACAGTAAAAATAATCCCCTCGCGACGGGCTTGCTTTGTGGCTTTGTGGACTTTCTTCATTTGGAATAGTTATAAAACTTTAGGAGCATGATAATACAGTATCTTAGAGGCAGTACAACCATTTTCATATCTCCAGAAGAGACCAGTTGCTAGTAAAACCATTTTTAAATTTTTAAATTATTTAATAATGGCATTTTAAAGAACTGGTCTCTTTTGGAGACATGAAAATTGTTGTGCAGCCTCTGAGATGCTCTTGTATCATGCATTGAAAGTTTTATTGCTATTCAGAACAAAGAAAGTATGCTGAGCCACAAAAAAGAGCCCGCCTTTAGAGGATATTTTCAACTGTGATATCTAGTGCTTTTTGAATAGGCTCTAAACACAAACAGTTTTCATGGAATATATATTGAGGATTGGTTTCCAAAGATTTAAGTCTCAACATCTCACCAAAAAAGAAAAACCACATTTTTTCAATCAAAATATGTAAATAATAAAATATACATTGGTTGGGTAGTTGTTGAGACTTGAAACTTTACAAATTAATCCTCAACATTTATATCCAAAAGACTGTGTGTACGCAAACCCTTTTCAGGAAGCACAAGGTATAACAGTAAAAATAATCCCCTCGCGACGGGCTTGCTTTGTGGCTTTGTGGACTTTCTTCATTTGGAATAGTTATAAAACTTTAGGAGCATGAGAATACAGTATCTGAGACGCAGTACAACAATTTTCGTGTTTCCATAAGAGACCAGTTGCTAAAAAAACCAGTTTCAAATTTTTAAATTACTTAATAATTGCATTTTCTTTTAGTGACATGACAATTGTTGTGCAGCCTCTGAGAACCTGTAGCATGATCGATGCTATTCAATGAACAATCACTGTGAAATGATAGCTGTGGCTGTCGCCTACACCCATGCTCTTCAAAGCGAGCTCTCCTGTGCTGCTCGAGCTTTTGATGAAGTTGATAAGCAGCATCCCTTCTATATATGTCAACCTTGGCTCAGTACATTCTTCGCTGCATTATATTTGATGATCGAGAACCTGAAACAATAAATTAGTATAAAATCTCCAGACCTTCACTATGTATGTACTGGAAATGTCATGAATACTCTTATCAGATTTTCTTGTCAAGAAACTGGCGATGATCCCATTACATATAACAGTGAACTTGACCAGTGGAATGGCATCTTAGTAGTACTTGCGTCAAAAAGATGGACTCCGCAAGACAAAGTTTGCTCGTTCAATGAAAATAAAATTAATTAGTATACTTGTACATATGAGAATATTTAGACTTGAACAAGAGAGGATAATGATTAGGTACAACTGGAAGTTAAGGACGCCACAGGCTTACATTATGATTGTAGGAGATTTCATTGATTATATAAATTGAAAATAATATCTTGTACTACTGGATGTACCTGCACAGTTAAAAGTTGTTCCTAAGACGGTAAGCTCTTGTACAATCAGCTAACATAGTAGATGATAATTCGTGCTTCCTTGAATGCATTGAAGATACTGCACAATTAATCATTTATTACAATTATTTAGCATCAAGATAAATAAAGTACAAGAATAGGCCTATTTATTGTTATTGATTATGCAAAATGAGTTATAACTCATGAAAGACTAGAACAAATGTAATACTTTTGTATACAGCGACCTAACCTTTAAATCGATCATATTGAAATACTTATCACTTTCGACGAATCTGAATAATAATAATGATAATACTGCAATAGTCCCTGAAGATAATACTGCTCCTGGGAACAATCACCATACGCCACACACGGAATCCGCTGTATTTACCTATAATTTTTACAATTTTGTTATGCACACGCGACCTACCCCAACAACTGCTTCTAAACGCTGTAGGTTGTAGGTACATATCGATGAAAAATATCATTACACGCTCAAATCAACACTGCACAACTAAAATATAGTATATAGCAAACGGCTATTTTAGCAAAAAATATCAATATTTATATGAATGCTTAGCACACGTCGGCATCCGTGCCGCACGCACGCCGTAAATCGGCGATACCTATATCATGATGTTGCTAGCGTAGCAGACAACAGCTGCTTGCGTTGATCCGATAGTTGTAGTACTCACCTTCCTTCAAACCACGATAATATTTTTATTCAAGACTTTGCACGCTAGTAGATGCTTATAACAGGAAGGCTATGTCTTATTACTTTTGCATAATTTATTGTATTTATTTAGCTTCAATTATTTTTCTACTGTGCAATTGCACTATGATAGGTTGATAGGCTTACGTGCTGCCATCTGACGGCAGTTAGTTTTGCAGAAATGATAATAAAACTACTTTTTTTTATAAAAAATTATGCAAAACCACGACATAGTTGCCCTCCCTCTCATTATCATCTACCTCTGTTCAAAGTTTCAAGCAATTATATGCACCCGTTTAAGAATGGCATTTGAACGAAATTTCCAACATGTGCTCGGTGCAGCTACTAATTTTTGTTCAAATGCCATTTGTTAATGCGTTAATATTTTTATTCGAAACTTTGCATAGTGCTAGATAGTTCCAAGACGAAGGGCAACTATGTCATGGTTTTGCATAATTCATTGTATTTATTTTGTTTCAAGTATTTTTCGACCTTGTAATCGCAATATTGACTCAGTCGGTAAAAATTGGGTTTGAGACCCCCTTAAACCATATAATTTGATAATTAAAGCTTAGTATATTTTGAGATTTTTCATGGTTTTATAAAATGTCCGTGCAGATGGTTTTGTCTCTGTGTGTGTGTGTGTGTGTGTGTGTGTGTGTGCGCGTGCGTACGTGCGTGCGTATACTGTTATAATTCTGGAACTACGTGATCGATTCGTAATCGACAATATATTCAACAATAGTGTACCTAAAAGACTGCGACCCACAAGTTTGGAATATTTTCCCCCTTCTCCGACGCCCGCGCTCTCTCGTCTTAAGAGAGCTCGGGGCTTCAGTCCCGAGCGGATCTCCGGTGAGACCTCTCTCCCAGGAGCTGTGGAATACAGAAAACTATTACGAGGGTCTAAAAGGCGACTGTGGGAGTACTGATATGAGCTTTTAAATTTTAATAGGCGATTATGGGAATATAGAAAACAACGTCAAGGGTCTGAAAGGCGGCTGTGGGTATGTAGAAATCTATTGCAAAGGTTAAAAAGGCGACTGCGGGAATACAGAAAACGATTACGATGGTCTAAAATGCGACTGTGGGAGTGCTGAAATGAGCTTTAAAATTTTAAAAGGCGATTATGGGAGTATAGAAAACAACGTCAAGGGTCTAAAAGGCGGCTGTGGGTATGTAGAAAACGTAAAAAATAATTTTTTTGTGAAAAAGTTATTTTTCACAAAAAAATGAAGCCACCCGCAATTTTGTAACTTGCAGTTCTTAACTTTATTATCGATTCCGCAATTACTGGTATTGCTTCCTTCCTAAGGATTTAGTTAGCATTATATAGCACCTTTATCTCTTTCTCTGGGTTGTTTATGATACCAGTTAGTTTTAAAGATATTAAGCTTTAAAATTTTGTTTTCTTACCCTGTATACTCTATATAACTGAAAACTGTATCGCGTCGATCTCAGTTTCCATTAATGGATTTTAATCTATACTTAGACTCGTTTTTTGCTGTTTTTGTTTTATTAATTCGTTAAAAAACCGCTGCCAATTCTTTGGCACGTAGCTTCCTTCAACCTTATGTATCGCTTTAATATCTAAATTGTTTTTACTTCATATATAATTCTATAAAGTTTTTATGCTTTTTCGTTTGATGGATAAAATTATTTCGAAATAATTATATTACATAATCAATGCGTAACTGAAAATATTGTTTGTACAATTTGGTTGCGTTAAAATTTATAATGATCAGGGCGGAAATTATTGGCATAAAATAGTATATTGTATATTGCAACTAGGGGGGAAAATTGGCTTTTTCTAGCGAAGGTGATATTTTGAGCACGAGTGGGAGTCGAGGGCGCCGTAGGCGCCCGAGTCGGGCACGAGTGCTCAAAATATCACCCGAGTCTGATGAAGCTACTCCCCCCTTTTTGAACACCGTACTTTTCATGATACGTGCATGAATAGACCCTTTTTTAAGCATGCAAAAGGAGTAGGAAATTGAGAACTCTTTGACGCATAGCATATTTTCAAAAATTTTGAAAAATTTCAAAATTTTTAATTGCCGTAGACTACTTAAAATTAAAGTAGTCTATAGAATAACATTCGATAATCATGATGTTTTAACGAAAAGTTCAAAATTTAGTTTCCGAGATATAATGATAAGGATATAGTTCGCGGAACGTATCTAAAATCACCAGTGATCGAAAAATCGCCATGAATATACGCAAATGCGTAACTGAAAATCTTATTTTTAACGAATTAATAAACCAAAAACAGCAAAAAACGAGTCTAAGTATAGATTAAAATCCATTAATGGAAACTGAGATCGAAGCGATTCAGTTTTCAGTTATATAGAGTATACAGGGTAAAAAATCAAAATTTTGAAGCTCAATATCTTTGAAACTAACTGGTTTTATAAAAATCCCAAAGAAAGGGATCATTGTGCTATACAATGCTAACTAAATCCAAAATTTGAACTTGATTATTGCCTTTTTACTCCAGTTATCGCGTCACGTATTTTTTTTTATTACGATATATGTAAGTTATTTTAGGAGTTCACGGAGCTCTATCCTTTTGATATCCACCTTAACCCCCACACCCCTGATACCTCTCCCTTACAAGTGTCTTCCTAACCTATTCTTTTAGTATCGAATAGTAGCGAATATTTAAATCAAAGAATGAGTTGATTGTCCCATGTAATTATCTTCCACTAGCAGAATAGGAGGAAGCTAAGTGCCAATGACTTGGCAGCGGTTTTTATATATGTATTTAATGTGAATATCACGATTCATTGATGCACTACGATGTACTTGTACAATTTTATCTCATCACACTGTAAACTACTTATATGAGAGTAGTATTCATAGTTTCTGGATGCAACTTGTTTTTGCATTTTCTCGGATTTCTAAATGTTAAGTTGTGTCTTGCGATTATTTTATTAAATTTTAATGAAATAATCCAATAAAAGGTATTTGTGCGTATTTTATTGCAGTCAGGCGCAAGCATGTGGATATGGATGTCATTTTTATCATTTTTTAACAAATATTTGGTTTAAATTGAAGATAACTTTTTAAGATTTAATTTACTTACGAATCTCTACACTCATGTCAGAACTATGTGTATTTCAAACATGTTTGTAAAGTTTTAGTGCTCTTCGATACCTAGAACTGAAGTAAGTCTGCGGTGAGTGGAAAATGGAAATTGTGAATTTTGGCCTTCGGAGACATGTTACACCTGGTATTTAGTACATATCAAAACTGTTTCTCGTACTCTATGTTTCTTTAAGTTTATACGTTTATTTAATACATTTTTTAAACAATTTAAGGTGGTTAAGTCCCCTTAAGCTTATTCTGGTTCGATGTACGATATACGTACACGATTCATGTGTACGACCTTATATTTATTGGTTTTTGATTGTATTTTAATATTGTTGTCCCGCAATATATCTACAATTCAGTCGGGACCTTCGTACTGTTTTTTTAACTTATAAATTTTCCCGCCCTTTTGTAACCAAATTTAATCGCCAATCTTAAAATCTTGCGGTTATAAGTAAACAACCTGTTATGTTCTAAACTTATGATAGTTGTCACCGGACAGTAACTCCAAGGGTTGTAAATCTTTATAAGCACGGGCGGAGACAAAGCATCGATACACAAAGTCTTAGCGCCGTCGGTGCCTGGCTACCTTCACGATTTATTTGAGAACAGCCTCCAGTAGTCGCCGGTGAATTACGTTGGACCCGCAATAAATCGTTATGCATTTTAGTCTGAATCAACACCCTGAACTCTAAGACGAACTAACTTTCCCTTAACTGTCAGTAAAATAGGACGTCACTCCGGTCGTTAAGACAGAACCACGGACTAATATCATTTTAGACTTTTGTAAAATGAGATCGACTATTTTTGCAATGGATTATGAAAAAAATAAAAAGAAAATGTATGGATACGTGCCTTCTGTTGATATGTATATCACTGCCCTCGTATTTATTCGCTTTTGACTCGTTCTGCTACCAGTGCGTCCCCTCAATGGCGCGTTGGCTCGATTTTCAAAGCGGAATGATTATATGAATTTGAACGGTCACGTCAGGAATTAGGAGTTAAAGGTTAAAATGTGCACTCACGATTTAATTATTTATTATAATCAAGTTTATTTAAGAATTATTTGTGACAGAATTTGATTAACGCTCGCTTGCAACTAATTGATGTATCTTAGATAATTATAATTTTCCTCAGAACAACAAACGACACAAACGACAATAATATTCTAAGTTTTGAACCGTTATGAACCGAAAGAAGTTACACGTAAAAAGTTCAAGTCCCGAGACGATAAACCGGACCGGGCTCCGTTCGGGAAGAGCTTCCGCGTGGAGAAATTTCGAGAAGGCCCGGCGGACCAGTTTTCGAGTATTTTATATACTCGAAATCACCCTCACCGTCACCATCTACGTACATAGGTAGTATTGAACATTCGTAAATAGTGTGTCCAGTCAGAAAGCTTAGATGCTGCATATTTCCTTATATGGTCTCTCTGGGCTTGGTTCTTGTGACTATACGCGTCTTAAAAGCTATTCTTTTGTACTTGTAGCGGTGATGGGTTTTTCCTCGCTCCCCTATGCAGAGTATCTTTCCGCTTTTGTGGGTATAGCCACCCTGCTGACTGTGAGATATTATTTCTCGATAAACGAGTGCGGGTGGTCTACGACCCCTTCGACTTGTGCTCTTTAGTGTGCACGTCTTCTGTAATGATGACGGAATCTACGCATACCTCCGTCTTCTTTGTACTCATGACCTTGGTGCAGTCCTCTCATTGGTGTTATGGGTAAACGTGCACTTGTTGTTCGGACGCGTGCCCCCTTTTTCATGATGCTCTCGTAGTTTTGGACGAAGCCCTCCTGCTGGTTTTATATATGCACGTACGCTCGCAGTTCGGACGCGTGCCACCTTCTTCTTCGTGTTCTGGCAAATTCGGACGAAGTTCTCCTTATAATGTTACATATGCGCGTGCACTTGCTGTTTGGACGCATGCCTTTATCTTCTTAGTGCTCTCGCAGTCTTAGACGCAATTCTCCTACCAGTGTGCTTATGCTGAACTTGTATGTGTATATGCGTCTATTGTTTACAGTTGTTGCTCGTTCGCCCATATGCAATGTGTATCAGTCTCGGGTGATTTTAATTTATACATATATATGGGTGGTCATTTCACCTATTTAGACGGGACATCGGCCATTCAAAAGATTTCTTATTACACTTCAGCCCAATACCCCTATACGTCTCCACCACTTTTGCGACATCTGTTGATCTTTTGAGTAATCGCCTTTTTTCATAAATAAGGTGTTGAGGTGATGAATCTATTAGTTGTTGCCAAATGCTCAATCAGCAATTCTAAAACTACAGTTTTTGACTTACAAGCCATCTTTAAATCAAATAGACATATTCCGGCTACTATATCTAATAATATTGTATTGGGTTTCGCGATCGCCATCCTCTACGACAGAGGTTACCTCAGAGTACTCGTCATCGAGATCACAGTTTAGTGATACTACAGTTTGAAGTAGCAATGATATCTTTCTTTTCTCATCACATTCTATAACTTTTAAAATCGTATCTATTGTGAAATACTCAGTTTTCGTATTTACATAAAACTAAGCAGGAAGACATTTAAACGCGTCGAATTCAAAATATAGGTCAATGCCCTTCCCTATAGGATGACACGAAAGAGAGAGCAAGCGCCGGGTCTAAGAGCAGGTAGTCGAGACCACATAATAGGTCATAGGGAAAACTCTGAAGCACAGCCGCTTGAATAAATTAAGGAAATGAGATGAAACAGAGCCGACGACACGAGCGACAATAACAAACAATATGTGAATGGAATAGAAAAATCGGGTTATATAGCACATTAATAATAATTAATACGCGAGAGATCGAATAATGAGAAAATCGCGAAAGTCGGATAACTCGATTATATTTCATCTTTATATATGCTATCATAAATTAAAATTCACGCGAGACTGACCGCATAAATTCGGGCAAACGAGCTACACTGGGAACAATGAATACACATACATTGTCAATAAGCACACTAGTTAGAACAATTGCGTCTGAGACTGCGAGAGTACCGAGAAGAAGGAAGTGCGTGTCCAAACAGCGAGTATACGTGCATATATCTTCCTATATTATATAGTCATTTTGGCAGACTCCTAGACCACTACTAGAACACCAACCCCCCACCGAGCCCCCACAAACCCCCACCTTGGTCCCCCCACCAAATAACGTAAAATTCTTTCATTTTTATGTGATTTTGAAAATCTTAAAAGACCCCCCACCACCCCTTCCACCAGCCCTCCACCACCCCCCACCAACCCCCACCTAACCCCACCAACCCCCCACCAACCCCACCAACCCCCACCTACCTATTCTTCACCAAATAACGCACAGACGTTAGGTCCAGGAAATCGCCCTTTTCTCTCTTTTTTCTTTTCTCTTTTT
>CM053170.1:24723273-24773273 GCA_012977825.3 Pteromalus puparum
AATCGTTTGTAGATAAAATCGGTAGACGTGAGCCGTTTGCTCCTTTTTTGCCCCTTAACTTTTCGCTTAACTCAGTGCTGTTCGGACTTTTTGAAAATAAATCGTCCAGCACTTCTTTCTTGTGATGGCAAAGGGGCTCATATCTTGTTTCAATTGATTAATGAATTTATGCGTATCTTCGGTTTCTCGCCACGCCTACGTCAGTCTGCGACGCGCTCTAATGCATTCTTAGAATATTGAGCGCCGATAAGTTTATCAATAGCCTATGGCCTTTCCGCGCAGTTACGTTATATTCCGTTCTCCTTTGAGCACGTGAATTCGGCGGTCTCTGTGTCAGCAGACGAGTTGCCACTTTTAATCTCGATATGTTGTTACGGACGGCGATTTCGCCACTCCAATGTTTACTATGGACCTGAACGTATTTGCCACACTTTTCGGTCGTCGTAAATCGTCAGACAAATTTTTTAAATTAGCGATTCGCTTCAATTTATCGCCGCTTTTTCCTCTTCAGGTTCCTTTGGGGATCGTTTTTGGCAAAGCGGCTAATGAGCCGTCTCTTGCCGAGTGCACATTCAATCTACCGGCAGTTGGACAGAGCTTGATTGCTATGGACATCAGTTCAGGTGGCGGCTCCCTTTATACGGGCTCAAACATCAATGCTACCTGGCTTCGCTTCTATCCAACTCGCCAATAGCCGGATTGGTCGAATTCTAATGGGTTTCGGAGCGGCTTTAGGGTTCGGCTAATACTTTACGCGCAAGTGGTCTTAGCCTAAAATAATTGTCCTTCGTCGCTCTGTTAATTTATTTTTCGCTAGATGCAAAAGAAGGTGCTCTTTTCTGCTACTCAAATTACCTATATCGGAGTGCTTCTGCTCTATTTGTTTGAGATTTCTGCCGGTTTTCCAAATAATTTTCCCGGCATACGATGCCACCACAAGATTATTAAGTAAGACAACTGTGTTGCTTCTAAATTATATAGTTGATCACCGCGACAGTCACTTCCCAAGCTTGTAAATCTTTATAAGCACGGCGCCGCGAAGCCACAAGCTCGATACACAAAGTCTTAGGCGCCGCTCGGTGCCTGCGTCACCCTCGCGATCTATTCAAAGCAACAGGCCTCAGTAGCCGCCGGCTGAATACTCTGGACCCGCAATTAAGTTCGTTTACTTTTTAGTCTGCAATATACACGCCGGAAACCTACACGTCTTCTGAGACGAACGTACCACTTCCCTTTAAACTGTCAGTAAAATTAGGACGTCGAGGTCCGACGATCGTGCGCGAAAATAGCGATAGCAACAACAACGAGCAGTTCTCCACACCGACGGGAAATATACTAAATATCGTGCCAAGTGTTGCTCCAAAAACTCGATTGAATTTTGATAACGAAAATAACGATAGCGAAAACGAAGACGACATGGCTCCGCAAATAAAAGGCATTTCTCTCAAAGACACTCTTGAATACAACTTCCTCGATACAATGGATCGAATATTTCATTGACACAGTTTATTGATGGCTGTACGAAGGCCCGAGATATCCTTCCAGAAGAAAATGAAAAAGACTGTGCGCGCCTTATTCGGATGCGACTTTTCGGCGATGCATTAGCTTGTGCAAGGGGACACAAGTTTGAAACTATTGATGAAATAATACAATTTTTTGAGAGCAATTTCGGATCATTGAAAAGTTACCATGAAGTTTCGGGTGAGTTAGCTAAGATAAAACAGCGCCCAACGGAAAGCGTAGTAGTATATTCAAATCGTCTTCACGAGATCGTAAAAGAAATTAAGGAAGCCGCGGTTCGCGAGGGAAGAGCAACGGACAAAGATGAAACTTTCAACACTGCATCAGAGAAGGATTGTATTAGATTTTTCATTCGAGGACTTAGATGGGAAATACAAACGAGAATGGGCGATATGAAAACAGTGGAGGCCGCACGTATAAAAGCCATAGAAATCAAGAGGGACTTTGCGTATACAGAAGAAAGTGATGAAAATTCAAGACGAGAAGAAGCGCGATTAAAATTAAAAGAGACTCGTAGAGTGAATGTCGTAGAAGCCACTCCGGAAATAATATGTAATTTTTGTAACGAAGTTGGACACGCCGCGATGAATTGCTTAAAATTCTGTTTACAGTTAAGTAATAATCACCCACTTCAGCCGAATTGGAATCCAAATAATAATCGCTTTTCACCATTCAAGGGGAATAATAATCTAGATAACAACCAACAATCATATAATTGTAATAACAATTCGAATGGATTTGAAAGAAATTTCCGTTATAATAATCGTCAAAATAATTTCAATAATTTTTATAGTTCAAATAACGAGACGATGTTGAACAATGATGTAAGAAATAACGATAACCAAAATCCGAATAATTTCACTTCAAATTTACCAACGAACTTCGTCTGTCATTACTGTCTAAAACCGGGGCATTATAAGCGTAATTGTTATACATTAATGAGAGCCATGCAAGAAGAAAATTTGCCGTCGGGAAACGGTCGCGGCAATCCTCGCGCGGGCGGAGAGGTTGCCGCTTCGAACGCTCGCCCGATCACGGAGACTCAGGGAGTGAGTTCATCCTCTATGAGACAACAGTCAACTTAAATCAAAAGAACTGTGCACCTAATATTGAAATTGATATAAAAGAATTAACGCGTCCCGCCACTTTCATGTTAGATACCGGATCTTCGCCAAATTTATTAAAAATCTCACACGTTCCAATTTATTTACCAATAAACTCGCAAGAAATAATTTTGTTGAGAGGAATAACGTCAGCGTCAATAAAAACTCTAGGAACCATAACGGTTAATTATGACGGTTTAAATATTTATTTTCATATAGTCTCAGATGACTTTCCGATTAGAGAAGCGGGAATATTGGGTAGCGACTTTTTCCAACAAACAAGTGCAAAAATTTGTTACGAGAGAAATTGTCTTGAATTAGCAAATACCGAATATCCATTTATTAACGATATGCAATTTCTTCAAAATTATGAATACGGCGATGAACGGTGGAGTTCAAGGGATAGTATAGATAAGAGTCGTATCGGAGAGGCTCTCTGAGGGAGGTAGTATTATCGGTTTTCGAAATAAACGTGTCAAGTCTCCAGTAAGTGTTTACTTTGATAATGCAATTTCCAAATCAGAAATAGAAAACCAAGACATCTCTAAAAACTGTCCCAATGCGAGCAATCTCTTACAAGAGGACAAAGCAGCCACTCCACGGGAGGGCGAGATCGTAAACCGTGCATATATACAAGATGTGTCATCGGCAAGCGCTAATCTACCGAGCCTGGAGAGCCGGGGAGAGAATATAATTGAGGAGTCCCTATTGGAAAGAGGGACTGATTGTTGTGATTATTTTGAGGAAAATAATGATGACCTTATTGTAAATTCCCAGAGAGTGAATGAGACAAAAGGTACAATAAACTATTTAGAGATGATTAAAAGCGCTGAGTTTGACGCTGAAAAAATGTATATATGCCAAAACAAAGACGATGACGCCTATCCGACGGAGAGGTTATCAGATGAAATTAGAGGAAAAGTTGCAAGATTTGAAGGTTTATATGAATATATGCCCGACTGCCAGGAGAGCAGCGCGCGAGAGTTAAGTGTTGATAGAAATTATGAAGAATCGGATATAAATGATTGTCATGGAAATTATGAACTTGATGAAGATGAAAATTTGGAATTTAGTGCGCCAGTGCCTCTATGCTACAGAGGTCAAGCACAAATTATCAAAGATAATTAAAAAGATGAATTAATGAAAAAACGTGAACATATTGAACGAAGTATAGATATTGAAGAAAATTGCTTATATGAAGATATTGAACGTACATGTTTTTATGCTCAGCAAATTGATGATGAAAATTGTGGAAATTTAAAGAACAAAAATAACGAAGTGGAGAATTATGATTTAAGAATATATAGTGGAAAAAATAGAGAGGGAAAACAGCCTTACAGCAATAAGACGAGGAAATTAACGTGTTCAGAAAATTTTGAAGAAACTACAAGTCAGAGAAGTAATTCTGAGAGTAATATACGCGATGAAGCACATGAGAAACTTGAACCGATCTACGCCTCCCAAGTAGCCGAGATAAGCCCAACAGGACGTCCACCAGATGAGAAAAGTGAAAAGAACACTATCAACGTTCCCAGAGAAGTTATACTCAAGAAAAATGTGCGTTTTCGAGATGAAAATCTAGAACGATATTACGATTTCGAGTCCAAATTACTGAATTCTGAAAATAATGGTGACGATATAATCAAAGGAATAAATAATGACGATAAAGTTCCAAAAATACATATTCGTAAAAGGGGTGCAATTAGTAAAAGTTTAATTCCAAAATCTATAAAAATGAGTAAGAAAATGAAAAAAATGTCGCCATTAAATAATAACTACGAAGATTCTGTGGATATTTTTGTGAAGGCTCGGACGAGTGAATTACACCATTCAATAAAAAAGAGTGAAAATCCCAATGTGTTTAAGTTCAATGCAATGAGTGAAGCTTTAGAAAATATAATTACGACTGAAAGAAAGGCAAATCAAAATCAAAATTCTTTCGTATCGATCGAACAGAATGATTCGCAAGAAACAGACCAATATTTACATGAGAGTGCGAAAATCGAAGAATTATTAAATGACATAATATAAAGATCCCTATGGAAAGCAAGAATACGAAGCGCGTGGACTTTGTGTTGTATCCAGCATGCCAATCGATGAAGATACAGGAGGAGCGTACCATCATGTTATGCACATAGACTCTGCAGCTGCCGAAGTCCCCCGCTATGAGAAGGTCAAGGCATTACTGCGTCTCGATCATCTCAAACCAAGAGAACGAGAAGCCATCGAACAACTTGTTAATATGTATCATGAACAATTTCATTTACCTGGCGAAAAACTTACGACTACACACATAATCCAACATCGCATTCCAACTATTGATAATCGTCCTGTCAACGTCAAGACTTACTTAGAGCGCACCGAGGTCCAATCAAGGAGAAGATAAAAGAATTTCTGGATGGTGGACTTATATCACCCTCGAATTCAGATTATAACAGCCCACTATGGTGTCTAAGAAAAAAAGACGATAGTCACGGGAATCCGAGATATCGAATAGTTTTGGATTACCGAAAATTGAATGAAGTAACCATAACCGACAACTTTCCTCTCCCCAATATTCAAGATATTTTTGATCAGCTCGGCGGATCTACATATTTTACAGTCCTCGATCTCGCTTCCGGCTATTACCAAATTCCACTACATCCAGACGATCGTCATAAGACTGCGTTTACTGTAATGAACTCCGGATTTTATGAGTGGAATGTTTGTCCGCAAGGCCTAACCTCTATGCCTGCTACCTTTATGAGGTGCATAAATCGCATAATTTATAACACTCCAATGAAAGAGGAAGAGAAACCTGAAAGTGCTCTAGCCGTGTCGGCCGAAGATGCGAAGGAATTGGACTCCGGACCACTGGACGTTTGTGTCTATCTCGATGACATCATAATTTATGCGAAAACGGTAGAAGAACATAATGATAAATTCGCGAGGCTACTGAGGAGACTAAAGGCCGCCAATTTTAAACTATCGCCGAATAAATGTGATTTTCTCCGCACTGAAGTAAGTTTTCTCGGGCATTTAATAAATAATCAAGGAATCAGCCCGGATCCTAAAAAGGTGGAAGCAGTGAGAAAATTTCCACGTCCAAAAACTGTTAAAAATATACGACAATTTCTGGGATTGGCTGGCTATTATCGAAGATTTATTGATGGATTTTCCAAGATTGCTAAACCATTAAGTAATTTACTTAAGCAAAATGTACCTTTTGAGTGGAATGACAAAGCACAAGAAGCTTTCGACATATTGCGAGAAAAATTGTGCAAAGAACCTGTGTTAATTTTTCCTGATTTTTCAAAACCCTTCATACTCACTACCGACGCTAGTTTGACCTGCATCGGAGCCGTACTTTCTCAAGGTACTATAGGGCAAGACCGTCCTATTGCATATGACTCTCGCATACTCAACGACGCAGAGACTCGGTACGACACTTACTCAAGAGAAGCACTAGCTATGGTTTTTGGAATCCGGCATTTTTGACATTATTTATTAGGTACGAAATTTGTTGTCTGCACGGATCATTTGCCGTTATGTTGGTGGAAGGACTCACGGGATCCAGATTCCCGCGCAACACGTTGGCGACTCAAGTTGACGGACTACGATTTCGAAGTTATTTATAAGCCAGGGAGGATAAATCTGAATGCAGACGCTCTTTCTCGGAATCCGATCGAAGAAATCACGGATACTGTAATGCATATTAGCGAGAGCACGGAGGGCAATGCAGAAAATCAAATCGAGCTGGATGAGCAACCGGCCGCAGAATCAGAAATCATTGAATCGACGGGCCGAATGACGCGTACACGCGCCGGAAAGTTAAGTAGACCGGATTATCGAGACGCTCGTAGAAAGCTTCCCAACACGAGAAAAGGGGCTAAGGAACTTAGGGGGAAGGAGAAGCCGAGAGAAGACACTGCGCCACATTACAATAACTCCGGAGGAGAGGATGCCGACTCTCAGGTAGTCGAAAAATCGCACGACTTTCCTATCAACGCACAAAAGGCAGCAAGATCAACAAATACTAACGATGACGATATTGATAACGAATTGATAATTAATCAAGCTGCAGTCAACGCTTCATTAGAAACGACACTCGACGCTACAATGACGGAACCTGACATGCAAAAGAATTCTAAGAGTCATGGCAAGATTTTTGCGGAAACTCGGGAACAACTAACTATGCGTAAGAATAATTATTTATATTTCTTATCCTCTATGCACCAACCATGCGACCAAGGAGCACGACTTTTGGAGAGTCGGCAGGAGTTGCCACGATTACATCGATTAACTGTCGGAGAATTGAGAGTAATGCCAAAGGGCAATAAACGACATTTTATAATTGTATTACGAGGGCCTGAACCTGCAAGCATTTCCGAGATTGTCGAAAATTTAGTCTCTGTGTTAAAACAATTGAAAGTGATTATTGTAAAAGAACAAATAAAATCCATTAGCATTGCCAAAAGCGTCACTCTTGAAAATGTATTGTGGAACTGTTACGTCCGAATGAGCGCAACCCACCAATATACTTACTCTATACGAGTTCCTATCTTAATTAGTATTATTTTATTCGGATTGAAAATGAAGGAAATCCCTTTTGGCTACCGCAGACGCGGTCACTGCCTTCCGGGAAAGGGAGCCGGATAACGAAATCACTTATTCACACGAGGTTAGAATTTCTACAACACTTCTATATTTATGGAATTGAAATAGAGAAAAGTACCTTATTATGGTGTAAGTGTATGAGTGTGTGTGTGCGTGTATGTCGGAAGATGCGCGCCAGCAGGAGGTTGCAGCTGTGGATCCTTGGCGCCTGGTCCTTGCGTCGGTGGTTCAGTACGGTCAGGCTGTTGATGGGCCGTCGGCTCTCAGCTTCTCTTCGCAATGGCAAGCAGGTGTGGATAGATGGGCGCTTCGGTGCGTCTACTTTCTTTTTAGAGACGAGAGGATGATGCGCCTTGACGAACGCGAACACGTGTATCTGCTGTTCGCTATGGACTGTCGACTTGGGCTAAGTCCCCTGATATTCTTACGAGTTTGTGAACGTTAACTTGTGCACTGCTGACTAGTACTTGTTGTTGGTCTGGCGACTGGCAGCGATTCGGTCTCGATTGACGTTCGGATACCGACTGGGCCCCACACCCCTTTCGCCAGGGCTTTATATGCTGGCTTCTAGCATTTTTCCTCATTCCCTTATTTGGGGAGGCTGATGTGACATTTTTCTCGCGCCTCTTGCTCTAATGGAATTATGACAGGTCAATTCATAAATACTGCATTTTATTGCTTCTAGTTTGGAGAATCGAGCTCATAGTTTAGCTCTCCCGCTGCTTTCTGTCGTCTGCGCTCTCTTTCAAGAGCGCACATGTGTGACTTCCCAGAATTCTTTGTCGTAGATAATCTAATATCGTCCGCCCGAATTCTTTAATTTCCGGCGTATTCTAATTTCCGCATGACAATCGTTGCAGGGTTACGTGTTATTTATGAGGTTTGTTCTTTGGCTTGTTTGTTCCGTGTTCTGGTCTCTATCTGCCATTTTTACGGGAGTCGGCTTAGATGTGTACTGGCTGCTTCTTTTTGGTCTATTTTGGTTGGGTGCGACCTCCTTTCTCAGCGGGTGGTTGCTCCGATGGCGGCGTGTCATAAGTATGGATGTGTATTTTTGTGTTGACGCGTGTAATTACTTGTTTTTTTTTATTCATTTGCAAAATAATCATTTGCAAAGGTAATATTACGTATCCCCGTCTGAATGAGCGGCCAAAGATAATGGAGGAGGCTCATTGTTCTACGATAGGGGGACATAAAGGGGTGAATAAAACCTACAAACGCATAAAACAAAATTTTTATTGGGAAAATATGAAGGTCGATATACAAATGTACATCCGAAAATGTCTACCTTGTCAATTAAAAAAAATGGTTCGAGTAAAGACAAAGAATCGAATGGTTATCACGGATACCCCTGTACAGCCCTTCGAAAAAATTGCGCTTAATATAGTCGGACCATTTGAGCGTACTGAGGATGGGCATGATAATATTCTAACTATCCAGTGTTGTCTAACAAAGCATTCACTTGCAATCGCACATAAGGATGCAACGGCACGATCCGTTGCCGACGCACTGATAAAGCGATTCATCTGCACTTTTGGCGCTCCTATTGCGATCTTGACCGATCAAGGCACCAATTTTTTGAGTAATTTAATGAAGCGAGTAGCCAAGCGATTCCGAATTACGCAATTCAAGACAACAGCTTTTCATCCGCAGTCCAACGGGTCTCTCGAAAGGAGTAACCATGTACTTAGCGAATATTTAAAACAATTCATATCGCAAGATGAACAATGGGATCAATGGTTAGAGATGGCCGCTTTTTCTTATAATACGTCAGTGCATGAAGCCACACAACATACACCGTACGAATTAGTTTTCGGAAGACTAGCTCGCGCCCCATCGAGTGAGCCGCTCGAAACCGAGGATCGACTTCCAACATATGCCGATTATATTGTTGAACTAACAACAAGGCTGAACAATATTCAAGGGATAGCACGCGAGAAATTAATAACAGCCAAATGGCGTGCGAAGTACTATTATGATAAGAGTGCGAATCCGCAAGATTTTAAAGTAGGCGATTATATTTGGCTACTCAAGGGGGGAAAAATACATAAATTAAAAGATCAATACGAAGGCCCTTATTTGGTCGTAGATATTTTGCGTAATGGTAATATTAAGATACAATTGAAGCCTAATAAATATAAAGTAGTGCATATGAATCGAGTACGTATATCGCACATCGAGCCAGCAAAGGATTAATTTAAGTTAACTCAACACTACATAATGACTGCGTAATTTTAAGTAAGAATTCATGATTGTCACGAAAAAACCGAAAAAAAAATAATAAAGAGAGTAGTAAAATATTAATTGTAGAATATTACGCCTAAAGAAACCAAGTTTAAGAAAAAATAATTAGAGGATAAATTCGGGACATATGTACGCTTGCGCAATGATAGCAATAATGTATAGCTACATATATCAACTATAGGCATAGGCAGGCGGGAAGTAGTACTTAGCAAGCTTTGTCGAGAAATTTGCAAGTAAGAGTACAATGCATTCGAACTTTTGACAGAGAAAATCGTGATGCAACTATTATTATTATGCAAGGACTTAATTATTCAAATGTTTCGCTGAAGTAAACATTTTTTTAAACAATCTACAAATAAGTGGAGAAAATCTTGTTGTGGCCCGCATATATACATTTATTATTATTCTGAACGATAAGCAGAACCATGTTTAGTCATGTCATTTCAATTAATTCAACTATTTTCACATCAAAGTCTTCATTATATACAATCAAACTTTTCTTTCCTGTCTTTTATTTCTTTACCATAAATTAACAACGATCATATTAAATCTTTCGTTATAGAATAAAGCAATAAAAATCATTGAAAAAGGAATTAATGGAAAACCGCTGCCAAGTCATTGGCACTTAGCTTCCTCCTATTCTGCTAGTGGAAGATAATTACATGGGACAATCAACTCATTCTTTGATTTAAATATTCGCTTATCTAAAAACGATTATAACAGCGACTAGTTCTTACTCGAATTTCAGGATCAGAGGACATATACACGTCAATCTATGTACGACAAACGAACAATGAAAAAGTAGTTCAGATATAAAAAAACGCAACCGCATGGCACGACGACGCATGCAGTACACATCACACAGACAAAACCATCATGCTACGAGAATAAATAAAACCATGAAAAACTCTTCAAAATCCCTAAGCTTTAATTATCAATATTATACTGGTTAAACAAACAGATAATATGTTCAGTTCACACAGAGATTAAGGGGTGAGCAGTTGAAGAATTAGAGATCTTAATATCTTTTAAAAAAAGGTTTTTAAGATAAAAAGAAGTAAGCGCCGAAGTGATCAAAAGATCAATCTTTTCCTAAATTTCAACTCATTTAAACTTTTTACTCCAGTAATCGTATTATCGACATTAAAGAAAACCATTTTTTTTAGATTTTTGATTTTTATCTCAAAATCGCCCAAAATAGCAACTAGTAACACCCTTAGTTGTTTTTATTGTCACCATGAAAAAATAAATAACTATTTATTGGTTTGAGTTATATGTTTATCGAAAAATTACCGAATAATTTTATATCATAAAAAAGTGAAAATTCAGTCGAATCTTAGAAAATCTGCGGAATAAGTAGACAGAAAAAAAAATTAGATACACTTATGGCTGATTGAATATATTGTATAAATCATATCATTATAAAAAAGCAAAAATATTTTTTCAAAAATAGAAAAATGGCTATAATATGGCCATAAAATGGTCAGAATCATAAAACAAAAAATGACCTAAATTCAGAATTAGAAAAAATATATGCATGTCAAATTTTATTACGATCCGTCGCATGGTTCCAAAATTATGGCGGTATACATACACACACACACACACACGTACACACACGCGCACACACACACACACACACACACACACACACACACACACATATACACACACACGCAGCCATCCGCACGGACATCCTCTCTTAAAAAAGTCATGATCGGATGTTGTGAAGCCTATAAATGAAGTTAGCGCTGAACGTGATTGGTCGACAGATGTGTATCCGGTTTAGATGGCGCCAACATTTAAAATTCAATATTTGAATTTGAATGGTAACGAGTTTAATAATAAATGATCGTGTTTTATTAGTTTAAATTTTGAGATTAGGTTTGTAACAATTAATTATTTAGCTATAAAATAAATAACGAATATCTGACTTCAAAAATTAAAAAGCACATAACCTACATTATATTGGGTGACATATGATTGGTGAGACAAGATACATATATACAAATGTATTATATTATAGTGAGGAAAATGTTAACATTTGGATTCTGTTTAGAATGTAAAGAAAGTATTGCGTAACGATATTATTCGCGCGAAGCGCGGTCGATTTTCCTAGTTTTCTAAAAACGTATGATTCGTACTCCAAACACCTCCAAATGCGTTTCCACGAAGTATTAGCAAAACTGAAAATTTTACTATTACAAAGCTTCCTCTTGAGGAGGAAGCAAAAATACAATTATATGCTCAATTTTCGCACGCAACATTTACAAAGATATCACTTTTACTCATACAATAGAACAATGGTCACTAAGTTACAAACAATCACACAGTTGACCATTTCAATACTAGTAAACATTTAACACAAGATTCTACACAACTCAAAGGACACATGGGAGGAGCAATTTTGTTTTATGTTCCAGATTCCGCCTACGGGTAAAACTCGAGCTTTAGATAAGTACAGTTGGCTTGACTGGGAATCAAACTGAGTCAAAAATAGCTGTTCGTGATACCAGATTGAACCATATCCGAACAACTGTCGGATGCAACAAGCATCCTGAATACATGAAATCTCAGAAACTAGATCCAATGAGTCGCAAGAAGCGATCCCAAAAACCAATGAGAAAAGGGGAGACCACAATTCTGTTGAAATATATGGACTATTTATCCTGCGAAGATATAATAAACACACTCCACAAGATGGCCTGCCGAGAAAGGACAAAATATCAGAGAACTGGAAGAAATTGGTTTTCATCAAGAATGAGTACACCTACAAGAATCAAAAGGAAGAAGAGCTTATGGATGAAGTACGCACCAAAGTATATTTTAATGGAATGCCACCGCCCAGAAAATCCGAAACCCGTAAGAATCTAACCAAGTATCCCTTAGTACAAATAAATTAGAAACATTAGCAATTAGTTCAATAGATTGTAAAAGATGTCTCGAAAGAGAAGGCAAAATTCTGTTTCTTCCGTACTCACACTTAGTAACTTGTGCTAATTGTGCAATCCGAATGGATCATTGTTGTATATGTAGTCAAATGTATGGTACGCATCAAACTTCCAGGAGAGAAAATTTGACTTCTTTATCGAGCATTAGAAGTAGGAAAAGTAGAGGAGTAAAATATTAATTTTAAAAGATAGTTTAGCATCATTGATCCCGGAATTACGATTATATTATTGAAATAAAATCATTAGGCAATCTAATAAGCTACCTCAGTACGTTACCAATAAAAACTATTAGTATTATTACATATTATTATATACTATTCCTAATCATTAAAACAAATTTTGCTATTTAGATCTAAAATCATATTCGAACAATAAGTATATAAAGGTAAAAGCTCCTAATTTAGAAAAGAGGAAAAAATACAATAATAAAATTTTATATTACAAATTAGACTAAAAATTATATGAGCACGATAATATGGCTCCTAAGATTAGTTTATTCTCAAAAAACTATGAAAAATTATGCATCTAATATTGGTGAAGGGAAATGTTAAAAAAAAATATATGAATTTATAATACTATTATAAGCTAAAGGAAGAAAATTCATAAAAACATTAAAAGATTAGCAGGAAAATTTAGACTGAATCATTATGAGAAAGATAGAAAGGAAGCGAATGAGAGAACAAAGACTTATGAACTACAATTCCTATCAGACTGAAATTGTACCTAAAAATATAAAATTTTATACGCAACTTAAGGTGTTTAGTAATAAATGGTGAAGGGTAGTTAAGGGCTATTTTTGAATTATGTTATTATAAGTTAAGTATATTACAATTAATTAAAATTTAATAACAACTATAATTTGAAAAAAAAAGCAACAGAAAAAAAATAGTACGCATGCAACTTTCAATTACTTCAACAAATTGAATGAAATTCTCATTAATATAGTTAAATTAAGTATATTTTATGTTATTTTATAATCAACTCTTCTATTATGTTGCGAGAAGATGCTAAGAAACGAGAGCATTAAATCAAAGTACCATGTAGATGTACCATGAGAGTACTATCGACAGAATTACCTACGAATGTATTTGCAGATGAAAGAATCAACTTATGCATAATGTTGTGTTAAAATTAACTTGGACTTTAGAAAAGAAGAAAGAAATCAATGAACACAAACTATGACTCAACAATAGAAGCTAAAATTAAAATATCAACGCATCAAAAGAAGTTTGTGAACGTCAGAGGCATGCCTCAGAACGTTCATCTTAGGGGGAAGGTGTGAAATGCTCAGTTTTCGCATTTACATAAAACTAAGCAGGAAGACATTTAAACGCGTCGAATTTAAAATATAGGTCAATGCCCTTCCCTATAGGATGACACGAAAGAGAGAGCAAGCGCCGGGTCTAAGAGCAGGTAGTCGAGACCACACAATAGGTCATAGGGAAAACTCGGAAGCACAGCCGCTTGAATAAATTAAGGAAATGAGATGAAACAGAGCCGACGACACGAGCGACAATAACAAACAATATGTGAATGGAATAGAAAAATCGGGTAATATAGCACATTAATAATAATTAATACGCGAGAGATCGAATAATGAGAAAATCGCGAAAGTCGGATAACTCGATTATATTTCATCTTTAATATGATATCAATAATCATAAATTCCGCAAACGAGCTACACTTATGGAACAATAATACACATACATTGTAATAAGCCACCACTAAGTTATGAACAATGCGTCTGAGACTTGCGAGAGGTGAACCGAGAAGGAAGGAAGTGCGTGTCCAAACAGCGAGAATACGTGCATATATATTATATTATATATATATATAACATCAGAAGGAGAGTCTTGTGCGAATCTGCCCGAAGAAGAAGCACGCGTCCGAACTGTGAGCGCCTGCACACTTGCAACACCAGCAGGAGGGCTTAAATCCACGAGAATATTATGAAGGAGAGGGCACGCGTTCGAACAGCAAGTGCACATGCACTCCCAACACAATGAGAAGACTAACCGAGGTCATGAGTGCAGAAGAAGACGAGAGCATACGTGAATTTCGTCGTCGTTACAAGAAGACGGCATATTAATGAGCATGAATAGAAGGAGTCCTAGACCACTGCACTCGTGTATAGATATACGAAGTCAACGGCGGCGACTCTGCCCACAAAAGAGGAAATACACTCTACATAGGGGAGCGAGAAAAAACCCATCGTCGCTACAAGTACAAAGGAATGCCTTTTAAAAAATGCCTACAACAACAAGCCTAGAGAAACCATATAAGGAAATATGCAGCATTTAGCTCTCTGATTGGATGTGCTATTCAAAAATGTTCACTACTACCTATGTGCGTAAAAGGTATCGGTAGGGCGATTTCGAGTATATAAGGCCTGGTCCGCCGGGCCCACACGTATTCTCATCGAAATTTCACCGCGCGGAGCTCTGCCCGAGCGGAGCCCTTAGAATATAAATAATATATTACAATATAAAATATAAACTTAGAATATTTTCGATCTTCAAAACCTTAGAATATTTTGTCGTTGTGTCGTTTGTCGTTCTGAGGAAAATAATAATTGTCTAAGATGCATCCGTTAGTTAAAGCAGAGCAGTTAATCAAATTCTGTCTTTAATAATTCTTAAATAAACTTGCTTATAATAAATAATCGAATCGTGAGTGCACATTTAAACCTTCAACTCCTAATTCCTGACGCGACTTTTTGCATTCGTATAATCATTCCGCTTTGAAAATCGAGCCAACACCCACTGAGAGGACGCGCTGGTAGCAGAACAGGTCAGAAGCGAATAAATACGGGGTAAGTGATATATATATCAACAGACGGCATGTCTCCATACATATTCTCTTTCTTTCTTTTATAATCCATTGCACAAATAGTCGATCTCATCTTACAAAAGTCTAAAATGATATTAGTCCGTGGTTCTGTCTTAACGATCGGAGTGACGTCCTATTTTACTGACAGTTAAAGGAAAGTTAGTTCGTCTCAGAATTTAGGGTGTATATTCAGACTAAAATGTATAACGATTTATTGCGGGTCCAGAGCAATTCACCGGCGGCTACTGGAGGCTGTTCTTGAATAGATCGCGTAGGTAGCCAGGCACCGATGCGACGGCGCTAAGACTTTGTGTATCGAAGCTTTGTCTCCGCCCGTGCTTATAAAGATTTACAACCCTTGGAGTTACTGTCCGGTGACAACTATCATAAGTTTAGGACATAACANCCGGTTACAACTATCATAAGTTTAGGACATAACACTATAATTGTTTCCTTCGCAACTCCTCCGAAGCTGACACCTAACGCAGCCAGCTTCTCTAGTAAGTAGAATCTTTTTGAAAAAATGCAATTATGAATAGCTGAAATTCCTAAGTAATTTTATTTGTAACTTAGAAGCAGATTAGCCCAATAATTCACTACGATTCCGTCACTTTCGCGATATCTGCCTCTTCGGCCGAATGGGATTTACAAAGGTGTTCTGACCTTCGGCTCGCATAAGAATTCTCAATTGACTCGATGCTGACCATTTCATCCACTCAAACGGGACATCGGCCATCCAAACGATTCCTTCTTACACTTTAGCCCAATACCCCTATCAGTCTCCGCTATTTTCGCGATATGTTATGTGTTTCATGCAACCTTAGAAGATAGGCGAGTACCTCATAGCGATGTTTTATAGTTGTCTTGTCAATTACCTAAAATTTGCTCAATTTTCTCGCATTCGTTTAAATATTGTTCCCTTTCTTGCAAATTATCTTTTTCAGATGATATGAGAGAATCCTGATTTTCACCTTCTTTTTTTTCAATTGCAGCTATGTTTGCTAAAGTTTCGTTCATTGCATCGAATTCATAAAACTCTGTGTTTTTATTCTCTTTATTTGCATTATGAACTTTACTCGGTTAAGTCCTTGCCAAAATATTAATGAGATCCTCATAATTGGTGCCCAACGGTCGCATTTTCCCTATTTTCCTTCTTACTGTTACAGATTACGCAATCGCGCCTTTGCTAGCCATGTTTCTCTTACGACTGTTTATTTTTGTAACATGATTTGCGTCACTGTCATCCTTAGAATACGACAACTCAGAGTCAAAATTGTAATATTGTGTTAACGTTTTATCCAAAAAACGTACTTTTTTGTTGAGCGTACTTGCATTTATGTTTGTGCTTGGGGTCGTTTAAAAACTCATAACCATAGACAATGAAGATTCGAGGTAAAAAAACTTTTATGAATTTGTATTTTTTTCTACTCAAAATTTAACATTTTCAGAGATTTTAGCACTCAAACAATTAGAGATCAAGTAAATATGTGATAGCTGGCTTGGTTGATGACACTTGAAGTTTGGAAACATTAAAATGGAATTTAATTAGTAGGTCATCTCAGATTTCGAGTGCATCTGTCAAAAAACAAAATGTATTTTAAAGTCTGTTGTGCTGACCTTGTTCATCATGCATAAGGGCAAGATAATGTCAATAACTTATAATGTATGTGCACAAAATGTTTATCAAGTACTGCAGTACATATCTTATTATGTAAATGTTTCTTTTTTTTATTGTAGATTGCTTGTCTTATAGTGAGAAGGTTTACTAAAATTTTCTTGTGTTTCAGAGCAATTTATGATGGATACAAATATCAGAAGTTTATGGAAAGTTGAATAAAAAGATCAAG
This sequence comes from Pteromalus puparum, assembly GCA_012977825.3. NCBI lineage: Eukaryota > Metazoa > Arthropoda > Insecta > Hymenoptera > Pteromalidae > Pteromalus > Pteromalus puparum. The sequence continues at coordinate 24,740,365 of CM053170.1, forward strand.
AGCATGTCAGAGACATCAAACAAACGTGCAATCATCAAGATTTTATAGATTGTACTATGGAGTTACTACAGATTCGATCAGAAGCTCAACAATACATTAACAACAAGTAAGTTCTTGCAATCTTGCTTTTTTAAAATTTTTGAGTTTGATAAAAGAATAACGGATGCCACAGGAACTGTAATAGAAAAGAAAGATGGACTGGTTAAAGCTAGGAATGTACAGAGAAACACGTCTGCTGTTATTGATAGGCTTAAGATGTGTCTTCCAGTACTAGCTGCTTATGCAAATTTGCAAATAAAGCTTACAGATACACGTAACTATCCAGCTTTAAAAACTTTAGAGCAACTTGAGCACAATGACCTATCCAAAGTTGAAAATTATTGCTTCTCCTTTTAAATTATTTATCCTACAGATTTATTTATTATCTATATAACCAGAACGAAATTTACAAGGTATGTGATCCAAACCTAACTAGACTGTTCGCAGTCTAGTTACAACAAAAGAAAAAAATAATCTTAAAATAAGAACTTAAAACTATGATATATACATCTTACATCAGTATCTGAACAATTTCTTGCATGCATTGCAAATTCTACAATAACTGGATCTTATCTATCCTTTAATGACTCTCTTTTGAGAGTATTTATTCATAATTAATACTTTTAGTTGATTTGGAAGCGCATTATAACTAGTAATTGCTCTCATATAGTTCTCTTATTTGTTTTAGGTATAATACTTCTACTTCTAGTAACATTAACTGATGATAAGTATTTCTCTTTGAGATCATAGTAATGTAGTTTAAGAGCTTCAAAAACAAACAATTATTTTATATTCTGGATTCTCTTGTAATAGAAAGTTATTTTTATTATTGATTTTTAAAATTTAGTTTTGTAGTTTTTGAACTTGATCTTGAGTATTTCCATATGTACTACCCCAAGCGATGATACCGTAGCTTATAATGCTAAGAACAAATGTGTAGTATGTCATTCTAAGTGTTTCTATAGGCATGAATTTAGAAATTTAAAAAAATATATATTGTTATACTCGGGTTCAGGTTGATTCAATGATCACACTTATTTATAAAAACCAACACAAACTCAGACTTTATTTGATAACACAATAACACGTCTGCTCTCAGCAGCTGTCATAACCAGACTGATCAAAACAATAACATTTCGAACATCGTTGATCGCGTTGCTATGTGCAATTCCCATGTTCGAATCCCACATACATAACAATATATACTAGGTATTTCCCAATTATATATTGCATGTGATTATCCCACATTAAGTTGCTGTTGAAAACAACTTCTGAATATTTGAGATTGTCTACCCTAGTTATAATTTTATCAAGAATTCGGGCATTTATCTGAACTGGTACGCTTCCAATACTACTTCCAAATTCATCTTCACAGTTTTTTCTACACTTAAGGACAACTTGTTTACTACCAGCCACTCAGCTATCACAAGCAAAGAATTGCTTATGGTAACTTGGGCTTCTATCCAATCATTACCAGTAGCTATAATAGCAGTATTATCTGCATACGAAATTATGGACTCATGGTGGATCTCCCTCAACATATCATTTATGTACAAGATAAAAAGTAACGGTCCTAAGATTGTTCCTTGTGGAACACCTGTGTTAACTAACATTCTATCGCTTTTATTACCGTCGATTTTGACTACTTGATATCTGTCATTTAGATAGCTGGAAAGGAGATCCAGCGCTTGACCCCTGATTCCAGTACGATATAGTTTGGCCAGTAGTATACTGTGGTCAACAGTATCAAAAGCTTTTGCCAGGTCAAAAAAGTTATTAGCCTAAGACTACTCTTATCAATGTTAGTATATAGTACATTGGTTAAGTAGTTTAGAGATTATATTGCTCTTCTCTATAAAATCACGAATTCTATTGTATATAAATCGCTTAGAAATTTCGCAACATTGAATAGGAGAGAGAAAGATCGATAATTCGATTGTATATTTCTCGCCTCATTTATAAATCGGCACTACTTTAGCACTCTTTAGAGCATCTAGCCATATTGCTTTTTCAATACACTTATTAAAAATATGAGCCAGATGACCTGCTGTATGATTACATAGCAATTTCAAAGTCTTGGAATTTATTTTATCAACTTATCTATTTTTTAATCTTAATGTATTGATAATTATACTTATTATTTTTGCCATACTTGTTGGCTTTAGGATAATCAATTATAGAATTTATGTCAGGCAACTTAAGTGCTGCGTTTACAGGTTTCACGATATTTGCACTTGGATTTCTCCTAATTACGCAAAAGAAAGTATTTATGTTTTGTGCTATTTCGATTTTGTTTGTAATTTTTTTATCATTAATCTTTATATATGGCATCATTAGATGCTTTAACTTTCCCAATCTTCGTATTTATTATTTTCTAGTTTTTTTGGATTATTGTAATTATTTTGCACTAGGTTTAATTCATATTTCATTTTGACATTGATATTAATTACCTTATCTAAGATTTTAGCATAGGTTTTATACTGTTTTTTCAGTTGCTTATTCTGCACATCTTTTTCCATAAATTATAGAAAAATTCTTTAGTTCCACATAACCTTATTATTGAGCCTACAATCCATTTATTTCTACTAATGTGTCTTTTATTTTTTTTTGTTTTATTTTGTTTTTGACAATTCTACGCATAGCTTGAACTCGTTTAAAAATTTATCTAAAGCCAAATTTGGATCATTTATCAACATAATTTCATCCCAGTTTCTATACTCAGCATTATTTATTAGATTTTTGTAGTTCAAGAAAACATATGGATCTTTCGTTACTGACATCAGCTCATTTACTGCAATGATAATCAGGTAAGGGTTCGTTAAATCATGCTTAAGCTTGTATGTAGCTATGTTAATGTTATAAGATTTAATAAAAATGCTGTTAATACATTATCCTTTGGCTCTACCGATAGGTGGCTTTCAAGTACGAACAAAACCAGCAGTCTCAACTAAAAGGTCATGCCTCACATCTTCGAATTTTTATAGTTTAATTTGTTGCGATCAAAAGTGATGTTAACTCACTCAAGACTTCATCATCAATTTTTGAGATCATGTTTCGATAGCTGTGTTTCGAGCAAACTATAAGCTTACTACCGATGAATTAATAGTTTTGGTTACTTTGCTTGAGGCAGCTATGATGATATGCTTCATCACAGACCACACACACTGCGCTGTTGTTGTTGGCATTTCTTTACAATATGCAAAATTACTACAACACTTGTCGGAAGGTTTGTTTTACCCTGATGCTGATTGTTAGACATTTCACTGTAAGTTTTGGTATTTTTAAGAATAGATTCAAGCGATTTCTTGGAGACTATCGGGAAGCATTTTCTAAAAATTAGTGGAGTTGCCATGAGAAATGTAAGAGTTTTCTTTATCTGATTTTTAGTTTGCTTTAGTCAAATTTTAATGATTTGTTATAATTTTAGACAGCTGAACCGTTAAAAAATAAATCTGAAATAATTGGAAGGAAAAATAAATTAATACCTTAGTTGTTCTACATCTGAAGGAAAAAATGATGAGTGCTCAAGATCTGATAGACTTCAGTCCAGTTTATCGTTACATGCATATTTATACTCTTTTCAGAGAAAGAAAAGATTTCTAGGCCTACTACAGACTGTAAAGACAGCAGCAAGTGCGTCTCGTTTTATAGCCACCAATTAATATAGTAAATAGTCATATTAAGAAAGCGTGCAGATAATTCTTTTAGTTAGTTAACAACTATTTTCTATTTCAACACGAAAGCATTGCTAGTTATCGATTTGCTATTCATACAATATGCTGTTTCCTTGTGGTCGCAGATCATATTTTGAATTCTGGAAACAATCTTACAACTCATATCTATTTAGCAGAAGTTTGGTTAATGACTTTATGGATAATTTTAATTGCTTTGAAAACAGATTTTGTAAGTGAAAAATTCATTTTGATGTTTAGTATAAATTAAATTACAGCGATAAAAACATTGATTAATTAATTGTTTTTAGACGTGCTGTACAGATGCTACACTTATGTTAAAAATTAAAAATTTGATAATCGTATCCAACACAACTCTTAAGGTGAGCATTAAACAGTTGTATTTCATTTTCTACCCCAGTTATAAATTTTTTTATTTGGTTTTATGAATTATTCAGATACTCAGTAGGTCAATGAAATGAGTTACACCAAGAAATAAGGGTTCATTACAAAGGAAATGAGGAAAGGACACCGAGGAAAAAGAAAGGTACGAGTCAAAATCTGCTTGTCTCTCTCCGAAGACTCGTAGAGCAAAATATTGCGCCTATAAACACGCACAACATTACGAGTTCGCGTGTTCAATTTACCCAACTCATGGCCAACATCTGCGGGCCGAGACAAACAGTCAGGCGGTTACTTATGGCGACCACTAACTCTATTCTGCTGTACCGAGCAGAGGTGTGGGCCAATGCTATGAGTGTGAATAAGTATTGGAAAATGACCTTCCGGACAGTTGCGGCCGATGCATCGATGGTAATCGCGCGGGTGAATCCCCGTAGATCTCCTTGCGAGTAAACGCAAGCTGATTTACAAGGCTAGCGAAACATCAAATAGTATCTCAATTAGCGTTGGCCAACAAATTGATTAATTTTTATCTCCCAAAAAAAAATTTTAAGAGAAAAATCCCGGTGTTTATATGAAAAGTGCTTCGTTGTTTTCGATGCATGAACCTAAGTTTTGCTTATAGATGCTAGACATGTTACCGGAGTGATGGGCTTTGAGGATTTCCATTTGTGGATGCAAATTGTTGAGCTTGAAGATAAAAAGCCAGTTATCTGGGACTTTCATATATATTGTCTAAGTCTTTAGAAAGAGTTTTGACAAGTTTAGACTTTAAACCAATTCCTAATATCTTAAAAAAATGTTGCATATTTTTATATTTCAAGTAAAAATTAGTAAATGATAACCAAAAGTAATTGTAAATGACAGTAAAAATTTTATAAAATATTTTGTTCCTATAGCCAATAAAATACATAATATATCAAGTAGCCCGGGGGTGCCACGAAGGCGAGTTTGAGAAGCAAACGACACTTCGGCGCACGCGACACTATATGCTTTTGTTTCCGAGATAAACGGGCGAGGATGGGAAGGATGTGGGGGGAGAAGAGAGAACTCGCTTCTGTCGGCTTTTTTTGATTTTTATTCGGAAAGCTGAGTCACTCCCGGCACTACACTCTACTTACAAATCGTAGTCCTGTCGTGTTCACCCTGACGCAGCAGGAGTATTCGTGCGGGTTACAAAGATCCGGTTGTTGTGGGACTGCGAGCTGAGGAGCGTACACTCTCTGCGGCTGCCGAACGAGAAGAGAGCGCTGCGCTGCTTGCGGCGAGCAGGCGCAGCACGACTCGGCTCCCCACTCCGCCACTGGCGCGAAGGGAGGGGAGGCGTATGCGCGAAAAACTTAAACGAAAACCTTAACATTGCCGCCCGCCTCGTCCCCGGAACGAATAATAAAAGAAAGAAGAACAAAAAAAATCAGTGAAAGAAGAGAACAAAAAAATGTCGTTGCGTACTGCACGCGAATTAACACTCGCGCGGTGTTCGCCGCCCGCCGTGTCAGGCTGAGGTATGAGCGGTCGGCACTGGTAGCCGCACGAGCTTGGCGATGGGTCTGGTGCAGGTGCCATCAGCAGTCTTCAGCTTGACAACCCGAACTCGCTGATCGGATCCAGGGAAGGTTTCCAGGACGCGGCCGAGAGGCCATCTGCCATGGCCTTTCAGCATCGATGGGTCCACGATCATGACCACGTCACCGACGGCGAGATCGTCTCGAGGCCGTGGCCACTTCAGGCGTTGCTGCAGCGTGTTGAGATATTCGCGTCCCCAGCGCCTCCAAAAGTCGTCTCGCATCGATCTGACGAGCCGCCAATGAGTGAGATGGTCGAGGTTCTCAGTCGGGTTGACGGGCTGGGGCAGCGTGCTCAGCGGTGCCCCGATGAGGAAGTGTCCCGGGGTCAGGACGTCTAANGAGCATCAGTTCGATCTCAGCGAGAAAGGTGGTGAATTCTTCATAGGTCAGTTTCCTCGGTCCGGCGACGCGACGAAGGTGGGTCTTCATCGATTTTACTCCGGCCTCCCATAATCCGCCAAAGTGGGGGGATGAAGGGGGGATGAAGTGCCACTTGATGCCCTCTAAAGCGAGTGAGTCGGCAACCCTGTCCCAGTCATGCTCGGCCTGCCTGAGCATCCGGTTGAGTTCGGTATCAGCTTCGCGAAAGTTGGTGGCGTTGTCGCTCCACAGCTCGTCGGGTTTTCCTCGACGTCCTGAAAACCGCGAGAGGGCTCCGAGGAAGCTCCCAGTGGTCAGGTCTCCCACGAGTTCAAGGTGGATGGCCTTGGTGCATAGGCACATAAAGACCGCCACGTAGCCTTTGGAGGATCGGATCCCACGGCCCTTGGAGCTGAGGACTTGAAATGGTCCGGCGTAGTCGACTCCACTGCGGCTGAATGGTCTTGAAGGCGTGACTCTGGGAGCGGGAAGCGGAGCCATCATCTGAGTCGAGGTTCGAGCAGAAGACTTAGCGCAGACAACGCATCGGCGCACATGGGCCTTGACCTTGACCTGTCCACCGTCGATCCAGGCCCGCTGGATGGCGTAGGCATATGTGACTCGGAAGCCGCCGTGGAGTGCTTGGTGGTGGGCCCAGTCAACTATAAGGTCGGCCAGACGGCTGTTCCGGTTGAGGATGACTGGATGTCGCTCAGCGTAGGAGAGTGAAGAATGGCCAAGGTGTCCACCGACTCGTAAAGTCTGCGAGTCGTCGAGGAAGGGTAGGAGCGTCCGCAGTGGACTCGTGGTGCCGACTGGCCTTCCTCGCTTGATTTCCTTGATTTCAGCAGCGTAGACTCGTTGCTATCTGAGCCGAACGCACGTGAGGTACTCACGGAGGAGTTCCTCGAATGTCACAGAGTCAAGCGGGGCGGGATGCCGCTTGGATCCGCGATCCAAGCGGCGCCGAATGAGTCGACGGCAGCGGACGAGTGTCTTGAGCAATCGGTCGAGGTTTGAGAACACGTCAGCGAACTCTACCTCAAGCACTTGCGTAGCGTGGCAAGTGAGGTGAGTTGGCACTATAGCTGGTGGTGGTTGAGCTGCTTCCGAAGGCCAGGCTGCGGGGAGGGCGGAGAGCCATTCAGGACCTGACCACCACAGCGAGTTCTCGCTCAGTCTGAGTGGGTCGGAGCCTCGAGTTGCGATGTCGGCCGGGTTCTGCTTAGTGTTGACGTAGCGCCACTGACAGCGGGGCAGGATCTCCAGGATCTGGCTCACGTAGTTGTCGGCGAAGTCGTTGCCCAAGGGGCCTTTGGATTGGAGTCAGTGCAAGACTACTCGGGAGTCCGACCAAGCGAAGCAGTCGCATGGAGGCACGCCTAGGCTATCCGGGCAGATACGAAGCAGGCGGGTGGCCAGCAAAGCTGCTCGTAGTTCAAGGCAAGGGATCGTCATCCGAGGAGGCGGCCATTTCGTTGTAGTGTCGCCTCTCATTGGTGCCAGTTTGGTTTTAGCCATGACAAGGGTGACGTTGGCTAGCCCGGCGCCCCCTTCCGCTCGGAGATATACGGCGGCCGCACAGGCACGCCGGCTGGCGTCAGCAAAAGCGTGGAGCTGAACGTGGCTCGCGGATGTCCAGCACAGCCAGCGGCTGAGCTTGATGGTCGATATGTCTCGAAGATTAGTCCGGAAGTCTTGCAACTGGCGTGGCATACTCTCGGGCAGAGCATGATCCCAGTCGAGCCCAGCGCATCACAGGTCCTGCATGAACATCTTTGCCAGGACTACGACGGGAGCGAGCCAGCCAGCTCTGCGAGAACTTGCCGTTTCGTCAGCAGGGCGTCGTCATCTAAAAGCGGCGGGGCGAATCTCAGGTGATCAGCGGCGGGATCCCAGAGGATTCCCAGCTCGTGGACTGGACCTTCTGCAGCCAGTTGGGGCCATTTCGGGCGGAGGCAGTCTTCTGGCGGGAGGTCTTCGAGGAGGTCGGGCGCGTTGCAGACCCACGTCTTAAGCTGGAATCCGCCCGCTAGGAGCAACTCAATTAATTGGTCGCGACGCCGACGCGCTTGGCCCACGCTGTCAGCACCGCAGAGGAAGTTGTCGACGTAGAGCTCCTGTTCAATGGCTTTAGTGGCTTCCAGGTATGGACCTCCCTCATTGGAGCAGAGCTGCTTAAGCGTCCGGAGTGCAAGATACGGGGCGCAAGACTCCCCATAGGTGACGGTTTGGAGCGCGTAGTGAATCTCAGGGACATCCGCAGATGGGCTCCAGACGATCCGTTGAAGCTGGGTATCTTCGGGGTTGACGAGAATCTGGCGGAACATCATTTTGATGTCGGCGCAGAACGCCACAGTCCATCTCCTCCAGCGAGTCACCACTGCGGTCAAGTTGTTCTGAAGTTTGGGACCTGGCAGGAGAACGTCGTTTAGGCTGCGACCAGTGGATGTCGGGCAGGACGCGTTGAAAACCACGCGCAGCCTTTTCCCTCCATCCTTTCGTTGACAGATGCCGTGGTGTGGGAGGTAATTGACGCGCGGGTGTTGATGGCGGCGCTCCTGAGCACTAAGTGGTCTCATGTGACCCATCCGGAGATACTCTTGCATGAAACTTGTGTACTCCTCTCTGAGAAGTGGATCCTTTTGCATGCGTCGATGAACAGACCACAGTGCTCTTCGGGCGTTGGCTAAGCTCTCCCCCAAGGACTCAACGCTCTCTTTGGCCACGGGCAGTGGGACAGAATACCGGCCCGAATCATCACGTCTGTGCCCCTTGACGTAAAGTGCTTCGCAGTCGGCATCAGCTGGGGACAGTCTCGTGGTTTGCGTGATCTCTTCGACGGCCCAAAATCGCTGCATGAGGGCAATCAGCACCTCATGCCAGAGATCGTGTGCAGGCTCGATCGAAGTGGAGAACACGGACGTGAGCGGGCTTGAGTCCTTGCTCTTTCCTTCACCAGTGATGACCCACCCGAAGGTAGTTTGCTGAGCAATGAGTCTCTCCTTCCGGACTAGACCCAGAAGTAAGAGGTCCGGATAGAGATCGGCTCCGATCACCATGTCCACTCCTCTTGGCGTCGTGAACTCGGGGTCTGCTAATGGAAGGTCAACGAATAGCTGGATGGCCCTTCGATCAATCTCGCGTGTCGGAGTTCGAAGTTGCAGGTGCTTGAGGCTGTACGCATTGACTGAATATGACGACGAACGGTCGACGGCGTGGAGTTGAAGGTGCGGGCGCGTCATGGTGGATCCCATGAAGCCTCCAGCGATGCCGGCGACTCCGACCTTCACCCTCTTTGTTTTCCGGCCAAATTTCAACGCTAGATGGTGATCAATTAGAGTGGATTCGGCGCACGGATCGAGAAGCGCTCGAACCAGCCGACGAGGTTGCGTGCTGTCCCCCAGTGCTACCATCGCCGTGGGAAGCAGGCTTAGTCAAGATGGTGGTGAGCTTGTGCCGGCGCCGTCGAGAAGGGTGACATCCTCCGTCTCGGTACCCTTGGATCGCTTGGCAGGAATCCCGGATTCGGGGGGCGGCTGGCGTCTCTTATCGGTCCCTCCGTGCAATAACGTGTGGTTTTGGCCTCCGCATGTTCGACAGAAGGATTGAGAAGGGCAGTCCTGGACAGAGTGGTTGCACCTGAGACAATTGAAGCACAGTCATTCCTTTCCAACCAGCTCCCGCCACTCTCGGAGGGGGAGAGCCTTGAATTGCGGGAAGTGGCCTATGTAATGGGCTCCGTAGCAGGCAGCGCGGGGCAACGACGTTGTTGCGAACACGTTGAGCTTTCGAGACCCTGCAGCGCTGCTCGAGGGTGCTCGTGACGTCCCTGCTGTTGGCAGCCTTCGGAGTGCTGTCTCCATGGCTTGTACAGTGCGACACATTCTTTGCAGGAACACGGACAGATCGGAGAAGGCAGGGCGGAAACGCTGCTTCTCTTTGGAGGCTGCTTCAAGAGTCTCGAGTTCCTTATCCCAGTGAGTGGTGGGATCCATAGTGTCACAGGCATACATTAGCAACCAATCGTCCCATTTTTCGACAGGGCAGCCAAGTGTTTTTAGTTGGTCGCGGTGTCCTATGAGCTCGTCTTGCAGGTGCTGCAAGCTGGTGGACGACTCGTCTCTCAGAGGAGGGAGGTTCTTGAGTGCCTTGAGGTGATCTTGAACCAGCAATTGATGGTGGTCGTAGCGAGCTTCAAGGTTAGTCCAAGCGATGGTGTAGTTTGCCCCAGTGACCTGGAGGTTATCGAGGGCGGATTTCGCGTCTCCCTCGACGTGGGCTTTCAAGTAATAAAGCTTGTCGACATCGCTCAGGGCTGGGTCGTCGTGGATCAGAGAGCGGAACATGTCTCGGAAGGACTCCCAATCCTCGCGACGGCCGCTGAAGACCGGGATAGTGATCCTCGGCAGGCGTGTCGAGCTGCGTGGCTGGCCAGCATCGCTGCGCGTGCGGTCAGGCGGGCCTGGAAGCAGACTATCTTGGAGATCGAAGATACGGCCCTGAGCTGCGACGTAGATCCGTTTGGCCTTGGAGAATTCCTTTTCGGTGGAGTAGCGGTGGTTCCTGGGTACGGTTGACCGTAGCAGCTCCACGTGATTGGCCCGAAATCCGCCCAATATCGGTCGAGCATTCCAAGGTGGCTGGCAATAGTGCCGGCAGTCCAGTCGACTTCAGGTGTCTCTCGGATGGCAGTAGCAGCCTCTTCGATCCTTTCGAGTAGGCCCTGCTGAGTTGTCAGTGTATCGTCCATGTTCTGAAAAGCAATGATCATAAGTTCGCTAATGCCGACGCGTTGGAGCGAGGCGGCAACCATCAACGGAGTCGGATGCGTCGTTTGGCGCAAGGGAGAGGGGAGTTCAGTTCATTGAGAACTCGATCGGTAACCGTCAGTCAAGGTAAGGCTGCACGAGCGGCGTGACTGGTAAGGTAGGGCGCGACTCCGTAACAGGAGTGGAGCAGACCCGGGCGATTAACCTCAAGAATGAGCCGCGGCTCCGGCGTGGCTGGAGACGGGAGAGCGAGAACAATGAAAAGAGAGTTAGGGCGACGAGCCGTGTTGACAGGCGCTGACTCGTCGGTATGATGGTCTGCCTAGAACTGCTGGACATCAAGAATGGCCGCCCGCCATGCCTGGGCGGTAGGGAGTAGAAGAATGTCGCAGACAGCCGCCCGTCGTGGCACGGCGGCGGACGGGAAACGGATGACATGGTGGTCGAATCCCGGGAACTGACGGGAGCGGCACTCGTTCCGAGCATCATGGATTCGCGTGTGTGATTTTGAGTGGCTGGCGCCAACCAGGGATAGAGACGGAAGGTGGGTGAGGGCGTGGACTGCGCCGCGTCGAAGCGCGAGAGTGCGTGTAGAACCGAGAGAAAGGCGCTGTCGTTAAACACGTAGCGGTGACACCGGAGACGCGCATGAAGGGGCGCGAGCTTCCCTGCTCCAGAAGTCCAAAGTGAGCGGCTGGAGACCGACGCCATTAAGTGACAGGTGGCGACGCGCGACAGCGAGGTTTCGGAGCAGGCACGCCGTCATGGCGGCGCGTCGGAGCCCAAGCGCCGGAACAAGATGGCACGTGCGCGTCCCCAGCCACGTGGCGTGATCGTGCGGCTTGGTTCGAGCGAAAGCTCGCGTGCGGAGGCGAAATTTCCAGGCAGGCACGCTGGCGTGGTGGCACGTCGGAGTTAAGGCATGGGGATTAAAATGGTGCCAGCGCGTTCTCAGCCACGTGGCGCGATCGCGTGGCTTTGTTCGGATGCAAGAAGGAGTTCTCTATTCGTCCGAAGATCCGGCTCGAAGGACCAATGTTTCCAAGATAAACGGGCGAGGATGGGATAGGTGTGGGGGGAGAAGAGAGAACTCGTTTCCGTCGGCTTTTTTGATTTTTATTCGGAAAGCTGAGTCACTCCCGGCACTACACTCTACTTACAAATCGTAGTCCTGTCGTGTTCACCCTGACGCAGCAGGAGTATTCGTGCGGGTTACAAAGATCTGGTCGTTGTAGGACTGCGAGCTGAGGAGCATACACTCTCTGCGGCTGCCGAACGAGAAGAGAGCGCTGCGCCGCTCGCGACGAGCAGGCGCAGCACGACTCGGCTCCCCACTCCGCCACTGGCGCGAAGAGAGGGGAGGCGTGCGCGCGAAAAACTTAACGAAAACCTTAACAACTTTTATATTGATGTCGCGATTTTTCATTGTAAAGAAAAATATGCTTATGTCTATTGCACCTCACTTATTTTATGTATATTAGCATATCGTGCGATAAACTTTGATTTTCAACAAAAATATTGGCCAACAAGTCGTTTTTTTACAAAATAATCGAGTCGGTATTTTCAAATGCTCGATTTCAGTATCTCTTTCTTGTTCAGTGTAACCAGTGGTAGGACCGTGAAGTTGGCCGCAGCAAGTGTTTTAATTCATTATTTACAATTGATTATAATGTGGTTGTGGTTTTTTGACTTGGTCAGATATTTATTTGATGCTTCTGTTTAATTGTCAATAAAAATATTAACAAAAAACATGCTTTTTTCGTGTTATGTCTCATATTTATATACAGTACGCTTAGTCTGACCAGTGGTTAGACCGTGAAGTTGGCCGCTGACAAGGTGTATTGGCTTGATGAGAAACATTGCTTTCCCACATTTTTCTTCATGCTGCCTGCAATATCAAGTGGCGCGGTAGAGGTTGCCGGTGCGTACTCTGCATTCCGAAACAGTAATGGTAACTAGGTAGCCAGGGTAGCCGATGACGACATCTAGGTGAGGCTCACCGTGTTTTTTTTATGCCTAGGTGTAAAAATCATTCGAGGGCGGCGTCTAGGTGTACGTGGTGGACGATGACGAGGTTTAGGTAGTTCGTACCGTGGTTTTTGGTGTCTAGGTAAATAAACCATACGAGGACGGCGTCTAGGTGTACAGGGTGGCTGATGACGAGGTCTAGGTAGTTCGCACCGTGGACTTCGGTGTCTAGGTGTAAAAATCGTTTGAGGGTGATCAGAACAATCAGTGATTTCATGTTACTGATAAAAATGTTACAAAAAAACCATGGTCGAAAAGTGCTAAAGATGCTTATATTTTATTTTTATTACGACAAATATGAAATACTCAAAAAAATTTACTAAAAAGGACTGAAATCTCTTTAAAAATTAACTTTAAAAAAAGTAAAAGGTTAGGCGAGTTTGATATATTCCGCAACGAAATCACAGATAAAAAAGAACTGAGATCAATCAAACAAAGTCAAGTTTATTATATTCAATCATAATGAAGCAACAAAATTCTTTTTATTCATTGAAGGGCATACTTAACTTACAGTTAAGTTATATAATGATTATTTAGGAACAACTCTCAAGATACATACTACGTAACTTGCCATGCCCGTTTCATTGTATACTTTCGGTGTTTGTATGACGTTCTAATACATAAAAAGAAAATTTTAGTTGTTCACCATTAAACAAAATGAAACGGGCATGGCAAGTTACGTAGTGAGTACGTGTTTGATTGATCTCAGTTCTTTTTTATCTGTGATTTCGTTGCGGAATATATCAAACTCGCCTAACCTTTTACTTTTTTAAAAGTTAATTTTTTTGATATATCTTAGCAATAGTAATAAAATCTTTGAATGAAATTAAATACTTATAGTTTTATTTTTTTCGAGTATTATTGTGGCAACTGTTTTATTGCCATGTTTGTCATCGTATAAACGATATTGTCAAATGACAATAACGGTGAATACAAATGGCGTTTAAAATTGTATCCTTACAATTATCGATACAGGAATTAAGATGGACCCCTCCTCAGCCCCCTAGTATATATAACAAACTTAATATATAGAAAAATTGTTTAGGACTATTTAAGGGGACGGATAAACCTTAAAATGTCAAAAAATTAAAACATTGAATTTTTTACTTATAATCATGTTAAATTGTTTAAAATATTATTTAAACAATTGTATAAACTTAGAAACATTGTAATAAACCAAAAACAATGTCTGTATATGTCATATACCAGGTACGACAAGTCTTCGAAGGCCAGAATTCATGATTTTCATTTTTACAGCTACCGCAGACTTACTTAAGATTTGGGCTTCAAAGGGCACTTTTACTTTGATAGAAATGCCTGAAATAGCTATAGTTTCCAGATGAATGTGGGGATTTGAAAAATATTTCAATTTTAAAAAGTTTTCTATAATTAATGCATAATATGTGTCATTTTTTAAATTTTTAAACAAAATTTTTTATTAACTTATGGACAACTTATTATATACTAGTGGGGCTTCGTCCCCTTGCTCGCTCTGCTCGTCAACCCCCCATTACAGTTTCTGTTTGATTTTTATTTAAAAATTTTTTTCTATATAAAAGTTATAGATTATAAAAAAACCGCTGCCAATTCTTTGGCACGTAGCTTTCTTCAACATTATGTATTGCTTAATATCAGAATTGTTGTTGCTTCATTTATAATTCTATCAAGTATTTTTTTTTTTTGTTCGATTGATAACATTATTTCGAATTAAGTACATATATATAATTAAATCTCGTTCTCTCTCTCTCTCTCTCTCTCTCTCTCTCTCAGCTGGTGAGTACTGTTCTGCTTTGCTGTTGCTCTTCTTTCTGGACTTTGTTTATGCCGCTTGTCTGCCTTCGGGCGCTTTTGTTCTAGCTGGTTGCACGCTCACTATTGCAACCTACAAGTTTTTGGGGTCACGGAATACAAGTTTCATACCAGATTTTTTTATGCAAAATTAAGGTTTTTACAAAAATTAGTGTTCTACTAGGGGTTTTCAAGATTGCTGATTTCGAAACTGATTCAAACACTGTTATTGAATCTCACTTAGAAATGAGCGTATCGTAGTATACTACAGTTTCCTAAGTAGCTAAGTCTAAATCGAATATGTGATGTGCTAAACAATTAAATTTATGCAAATTACAAATTACAACAAACATAGGCTGTTAATGAGATTATGTGATTTAATTATTATTTGAAGAATACGCGGGCATATTGAAGGAAGGCAAGCAAAGTGAATTTTAAATAAATCTAAAACATAATGACCCAAACCCATCGACTCCATGTAACGGCATTTTAAATGTAAAAATATATATATTTTTTTTTAAATAGTCCAGCACATTGAACCCTCCAAACCCATTTACTTCACGCGTAGCGCCTTTGATACTAGAATACGTAGCACTTCGGAGGAAGGAGAGCCTCGGCGAGCAGAAAACCTAAAACAAAAACGCCCAAACTAATCTATTCCACGCGCAGCGAATTTGATAATTAAATACGTGACACATCAAAAGAAGGCGAGTCACGACAAGCGGAAAATCCAAATCTAAAGCCTCTAAATCAATTCACCCTACGCGCAGCGAGTTTGATAATAAAATACGTAGCACATCGGAGAAAGGCGAGTGAGATCGAAGTGAAAATCCAAACCCAAAGCGCTTAAACCCACCTGCCCCCACGCGTAGCGAGAGTAGTACCATGACATCATGGATAATGTAAACAAAACTGACCTTGATTCCCTATGACCTCACCTGGGTGTCACTGGAGGTCAAGGTCGAGATTCTTCACTCTCCAGGTGCCTTTTGTACTTTGGAGAGAGCTCCCCTTCCCCTCTGTCTATCCAAAGTGCTTCTGAATTTTCGAGACACTTTGGAGAGAATCTCTTTCCTCTTTTCTATCCAAAGTGTCTCTGATTTTTTAGACACTTTGAAGAGAACCCCTCTTTTTATCCAAAGTGCCTGCCGACTTTTGAAGACACTTTGGAGAGCGAAGGAGATACGAAAATGAAAACAGTTCGAGCCCCGCGGCAATTTAAATGGTACTGCCATAAAAATTGGATAGAACACCCTTTAAATAACATATATTTTATGGAATCAGTGCTACAATTTCGAAATTTTTCGATTGACCGAAGCACGAGCCATGAATCTGCGAAACCCAGAAATCCAATTATCCATAAATCCAATGAAACCAACCAGCCATTTACCTAATAACTAGGTTTATAGGCTTTTATAAATGAGGTTTATAGGTGATAAGTTTGAAGTTTTTTAGTTATTAGGTAAATGGCTGGTTGGTTTTATTGTATTTATGGATAATTGGATTTCTGGGTTTCGCAGATTTATGTCCCGTGCTTCGGTCAAAATTAAAGCCTTGAAAAATTTCGAAATTGTAGCACTCATTCCATAAAATATACGTTATTTAAAGGGTGGTCTATCTAATTTTTATGGCGGTACCATTTAAATTGCCGCGGGGCTCGAATTGTTTCCATTTTTTCCCTCTGTGTGACGACTGACCACGGATGTTCGCCAACACTATCTTTTTACACACACACGCACACTCACACACACACGCACATACACACGCACGCACTCACACATATGCTTGACAGAAGAGAGGCTTATGCCTCAGGATTTTGCCGTCCCGACGGTCAGTGGTTGACTGGCAAGAATTTCGCTAATGCCGGAACTTACATACACACGCGCGGACGCACACACACACACACACACGCACACGTTAGATTTACACATGCACACAGATAAATGTATATATATTTATAATATTTACCTTGATGTTTATTATTGATGTGGTTATATGCCATGAAGAGGTAGCGGGTGTTGTCTGACGGAAGTCTTTTTTGTCTTTTTAACAACTAGACTTATAAACTAACACTAGCACTAGAACTACACAGTTTTTTAGTTTTATACGAGTTCATCGCGCCGATAGTGCAGAGGGTCATCGCTGCAGTCAGGACACAGCTAAAATCCGCACCGCCATCACCACTGCTCACGTTGAGCGAGGTAGAACCGCCCGCGCCCGTAACAAAAGTCCCAGTTTCGGCGAGGACGTTCTACTTGCGGTGCGGGGAGATGACCACGCTCTTCTCGCGTCAAATTACGCAAGTTTCGTGTCCGACGCTTCCACGCACGTCTTAGTTTTTCCTGAGTTATGCGTAAATCCTGCGTACGCTGAAGACGCAACATTTTTTGTCGCATGCACCACAGACGCTTCTGAATTCCGAGAAGCCAATGTAGACGGGCTTTTCGTTCAGGGTCTCGCACGGGGTCGTACGGTGCGTCTTCATCCTCACTGGTGCTACTGCTGCTGCTGTCGTCTTTGTCCATTCGGGCATCTGCGCCATCAGCATCGCTGTCGACACCCGAGTCTTCTTCCTCCTCTTCATCCTCTTCCTCCATCGTCTCTTCGTCCTCTTCAGCATCCCTGAGCAGCCGCACCCTTGCTTCTTCTTCTTCTTCCTGCGCCTCAGCTTGAAGCTCAGCCTGCCTGGTCATCTCCCTTCCTTGAATCTCCTCTTCTTCTCGGTCCTGCGATGACCTGTTGACGACTTCATTCGCCTCCTTGTTGTCTTCGTCGGCGTCGTCGTCGTTGTCGTCAGGTACTCCCATAAGATCGGGGTACAGTGGTTGTGGCGAATTAGCAGCAAACACAACAAGCGTAGCCACGTTGATAGGACTGCTGCTATTCAGTATAGCAGCAACCTCCTCGTCGATTACCTCATCCTTGAGGTACTGAGGTAGTATAGGGTCGCGGTGCGGTGGTGGCGAAATGACGCGGTGCCGGTAAACCGCGCACACGTTGATTCCGGCGACACTTAAAATCCTCATGTTAGAGAAAAAATAATCACACTTGATCACTCCGAGAGAGTTGGTCAAGTACTGGAGATGCTGCACTAATTTTCGCCTCCCGCCACACACTTTTCCACCACTTTTTCTACCTTATCAAAAGTCGTTAGTTTTCTCCTTCATATCGGATATTTCAGCTTGGCACGACTCAGATGTAGTCGACTAGTGCAAAATATATGAAAACTTGGTCTCTGGCATATTCAGATGACCAAATTCATCTCCAGTTTACGTGAGAACGGTATTTTTCGATCGCAGCCACGATACTCACGATACTCAGATGCACTTTTTGCATAGGCATATAATATTCTGTAGAAGTCATGTCAGCATATGCATCTCTCTCTCTCTCTCTCTCTCTCTCTCTCAGAATGGATCAGGCCATAGAAACATCAGAAGGACTCTCAGAACACCAGTACGGATTCCGGAGGCAACGCTCTACACTGGAAGCAGTTAGCCTAGCGATTCACACTGCCCGAAAAGCGGTGGAGGGAACAAGATGGAAAGCAGGCAAAAAGGAGTACTGCGCTATTGCTACACTGGACGTAAAAATTGCATTCAACTCGGCTAAATGGAGCAAAATACATGAGGCACTCCGAAGGAAAGATGTACCATTGTACAAAAGAAGGATGATGTCCGATCCGTCCTAAAGGACAGAATCTTGCTGTATGATACTGAGAACGGTACTAAATCCTATAAAGTCACAGGAGGCGTCCCCCAAGGTTCGGTACTTGGTCCACCGCTTTGGAACATCATGTACGATGGAGTACTACGCCTACCACTACCCCAAGGGGCAATGGTCATAGGATTCGCGGACGACATAGCAGTAGTAGTTGTAGCGAAACACATAGAAGATGTGAAAGAAATAGCGGACGAGGCAATTCGTATAATACACGAATGGCTAATAGAAACAGGCCTAGAGCTAGCCAGCCACAAGACCGAAGCTATCCTTATCACCTCTAGGAAAAAGCTAGAGCCGATAACATTGACAGTAGATGGGTATGAGATTGTCTCCCAACCAACGATCAAATATCCAGGCATAACCATCGATGCCCGACTTACCTTCAAGCAGCATTTGGAAGCAGTGAGCGATAAGGCAGCAAATGTTGGCGCTGCTTTATCGCGATTGATGCCAAACGTAGGAGGGCCAACTCAAAAACGAAGGTTGCTTCTAGCCAGTGTGACCACGTCAATTATGTTGTACGGAGCCCCAATATGGGCAGACGCCATGAAGGTGAAAAGCTACGCGCGGAGCATATCGGCAGTGTACCGGAGAAGTGCACTAAGGTTGCGACTGCTTACCGTACGGTATCGGATGAGGCGGTGTGCATTATAGCAGGCATGCATCCCATTGACCTGCTAGTGGTGGAAAGGAAGGAGACCTACGAGGTAAAGCAAAGAAGAAATGACGCCACACGGCCAGAAAACTGGAACAACGCGCGGAAACGGACAATGGATGAGTGGCAACAAAGATGGGATGCTAGCAGGAAAGGGCGATGGACACATCGCCTTATACCAAAAATAGGGGACTGGATTGAAAGGAGACACGGGGAAGTAAACTTTTACCTCACACAGTTTCTTATCGGGCATGGATGATTTCGAGCGTACCTGCACCGATTTAAAATAGACGACCGTCCAAACTGCCCAGTATGTTTGGATGCGAACGAAGACGCGGAGCATGTCTTCTGCGACTGCTCGCGCTATCAACAAGAGCGAGAAGAACTCGAGTGCAACCTCCAGACAAGAGTGACGCCGGAGTCAATGATGGCAGCTATGCTGACGTCGGAGGCCGGATGGTACGCAATAAAGACATACGTGAAGACCATCCTCAAAAAAGTCAGAAAGGATGAAGAGAAAAGAAGGGAAAGACAAGGCGAGACAATCGAGTAAAAATTTGCCAGTCGAAGGCCACTAAGTCGTAAATACGAAACGCTCCTCGGACTGATGCAGAGGAACGTAGGTCACAGAGTTGAGCTATCACTCCCCTGCCCGATGCAGAGGAACGTAGGAGCGAGGGTTGAGTGCCTATAAGTGCTCCTCAGACCGATGCTGAGGAACGTAGGTAACTGAGTTGGAGCCCAGACTCCCTCACCCGATGCAGAGGAACGTAGGTGTCGGGGTTGAGTCTGTCCAGAGGATGACCGGACGATGCTGCACGAAGTAGACGACCGGACGATGCAGCTGGAAGAAGACGGTTGGATGAGGCAGAAAGAAAAAGACGAGATAAAAGACTACATCAACAGAAGTGGGCAGTAGCCACGCGCCCCCCGCGAATCAATATTCAACGGTGTTACCGCAGGGAGGCCATATCGGAGAAAGAGCCAGGTCCAACTTACCTAGGGTCGGTAAGGAGGACGGAGAGGATTCTGCTGCTGCTAGAAGTTAAAAACTAACAGTAGCGAAGGGTTTAGTGGGTGAGAGTCCCACACAGGTGGTACCAGTCAGCGCCATATCGTCCATAATGGATTTGCCTTTAACCTCTCTCTCTATAAAGGAAAAAAAAACACACACACACATACATACACAAACACACACACACACACACACACACATACAAACACACACACACGTACGAGGAAATATAATCAATAATAAAAACTTACGTGTTCACACACTATACACTATACACTATACACTCACACGTATTAACACACGACGTCGACTGTCTCCTCCTCGGTACTTTTTTCCACTTTGACGACGACTGGTTCTCTTCGGTCAACAGGAGGCCAAAGGGAGGTGTAGGGGAGTAATATTGGAAAAACTCCTCCCCTACATCGATCTCCGATGAGATCTCCATAGCAGCCTCCTGCTGCATCATCTCCCTGGCAGCATTCTCCTCTCTTCTAGCTGTGTTGAGTATAGTAGCGGCAGCAGCGTCTCTATTTACAGGTGCTTGGTGTATGTCGGCATACACCACCTGCTAAAAAAATATGAAAAAATAATTTATTTTTTGTCATTGGAATAAAAAATTATTTATAAAATGAAAAACTAACTTACCTGTCACTGCATTATCTCCTCCGCAGCCTCCTCAGCAATCACTGTCTCCTTCTTCACATAACCGCTGGCCTGCACCTGTTCCACGGGGGCCTCCAACTTCTCGCTCCTCGGAAGCTGCGGGCTGCAGTACCACAGCTCCTTCCTGCTGCACGTTGTGCAGCGTAGCGCCGTGCAGTTTGTGCAGCAGGTCCAGTGTGTTCGGATCGTCATCCGCTTCATCCTCCGGCTACACACGCTGCACACATCCCCGATCCTGGAGATGAAGTTGCCGACAGGTGCGGTAGTAGTTGGGCCTCGCAATATCTTTGTTGCCCGTTTGATTTTTTTACTCTCTTCATAAAGCTCCTCGTACGTGTCGCGGTGTTGTTGGATCATCCGCGACGCGCGCTCCATGCGAGCTTTATGAAGAGAGCATTTCTCCTCTAGCTTTTGAACGATATCACTTTGTACAGAGATCTTTCCAGCAGAACGAACGTCTTGGAACTGACGACTGTAGGCCAGGCGTTCATCTGTAGGGCTTAGAAGAAGAGAAAGGAAGAAGAAAAGTTTACACTTCTACCGATAAATTTTCGATAGCGCACCTGTGCTCGAACACCCGATACTCTAACGAACCGATTGACGCATTGTGCAGCGAGATGCTCGACGGACATGGGATACTTTTTTTTACAAGCGCGAGAGAACGTGACCTTTGACTCTCGAGTGCTTTTCACAGTTTGTTGATATTTTTTAATACCCACTTGTAGCCATGAGTCTTAGCAGACGATACCTATGCAGCTATGACAAAACAACTACACGTGGCTGATACTGCTCGATGCTTGACGGATACATGATACTTTTTACGAGCGTAAGAGAGAGCATAATCTTTGACTCTCGACTGCTCCGTGCATGAACTTGATATTTTTAGTATCCTCGTGTCTATGAGTCTTTACAGTTGATACCTCCGCAACAAAATTGGATCACTGTGACAATACGTCGCTCCAGAGTTGTAATCTCAAAAGTAATTAGCACGTGGATTCTCGGAGCCATACGCTTGATACCGTACGTGAGAGAATCGGTCTGGTTATCACTTGCACAGGATGTCGGATACTATTAAACGCGATTTATTTTAGACGTACGAAACGGAGCATTGATTTTCGCCGCCGTGTATTGTGCCAGAATCGTTGGTGGTATCGTCATTTCAGATTGTGTTGCATCTTGGACGAAGACAAAGGTAAAATAATACCCATGAATCAGACGACCCTCCTAACGTGAAAGAGACATTCAGCCTTATTTTTATACTCGGTAATGATAAAGCTAAGACAAAACTTATCACAGGATGTTATTTTTTTCGCGATATATATAAAGCAGTGGGAGTGTATATCCCCCACTAAGAAGGCCTTTTTTGCACTATATAAACCCTGCGCTGACCCCATGAGCTCAGTAGTCATGAGAGTAGTTGCATCTAATCAAGAGCTCGCAAACATGTACAACGCAGCCGAGGACTCTTTTCGCGGTGTATTGCTACGCGTTGCCGGTAATCTTCAAGCGCGCAGTGCCATTAGACGCAGGTGTACAAAATCCTGGCGTCTACGTGTGAACCGCATGGTGGCGTGTTAACTAGTTCGCGAGTTTTCACGACTCTTACGATGCTGTGGGCCGCAAAAAATTGCACAGCTTCACCATTTCATTTTTAAAAAATGTAACTTAGCTGTACAATGCGCAGCAGAATTTTGTATGCAGCAGAATATTGCGCATCTTCCTGTGCTAACGCATCTGATGGCTGCATTCGAAGAAAATAATGGTGAGTACATTTTTTATTAATTATAATTTCACTATGCTGCGATGCTTTATCATTAGTAAAATGAACAAACAGTGCCTATATACGGTAACGATGTAAATTGTACCACAGCTGATAGCGTCGTCAGCTGTCACTTACTACGTTACTACAAACTCTGTTTCATTCATACACACACGCGAGCGCGAGCGCGTACGTACACACATTCACGGTTGAGTATGCCATCCGATCCTGCTGTAGATAGCATCGTCTGCTACTCATATTGGCTAGTGTTCATGTCGTCTGTTGTTTTCAAGTCTTCTGCTACCGCGCGCGAGAGAGATTAGTTTCTTACATCGGTCATATTATATAGCACTCGATACACAACTGTCTCATAACACCAATTTATATTTATAATATCGGAGAATATACAGTTGTTATATACCGCAACAATGCTTTTGTAACACATGTAGTATACATCAGTATCTTTGAATACGTTTAATGTTTATTAAATTAATAAACAGTAAGCGATGTATATTAACGTAAAATTTGTTTACATTTCAGCGTTAGAGAATTTATTAGCTGACATAAGCGCCGATGAAGATGATGATGATGAACATACATCAAGTTCAAATGTTGAAGCTACGTCATCGGATGAAGAAGAAGAAAGAGAGGAGGAGGATGCAGCGCAAGCGGATCATGTTGTACCTGCTGTACAGTTTGTACCGGCTGAAATGGTGGTGGTGGAGGGGGCTGATGATGCAGACGAAGAAGAGATGCAGGCGGCGGCTGCAGAGAACGAAGCCGAAACGAGAGAAGCAGCGGAGGGGGAGCATGCGTATTTTTATGCATCGAGAGAAGAGTCCGATGATGTACGTCAGCAAGCGGCAGCAGCGCTACTCGAATTACGGCCTACACTGGATGTAGTGGTGGGTGCTCATGATGCGTCGCAAGCAGTAGCAGCACCGGAGCATCTCCAGGCGAATGAAGGGACGGAGAGTGGCGATGGCGACGAAAAAGAGATAGAGGCTGAAGATCCGCCTGTAAATGAAGATCTTCAGCGCATGTCTAATGTTGAGCACCTATTAGCCACGTGCCGAGAACCAACAACAACTGCTAATATTATTTTACAACGCTTGATGGAGCGTGCAGCTGATGAGAGTACAAATATTATTGAATATGCGCAAGATCCATGTGTCAAGACACGTCAGCAAATTCTTGACTTTTTGGCCAGACCGATCGAACCCGAGGAAATGAGGTACACGCGAAGCGCTGGAGGAATGGTTACCGAGCATTTTTTCAATCAAGGAAATCCAAGAGATCGCCAAATAAATAAACGTAAGTCTAATGTTGTATTTTAAATTTACACCTTTCTTAAAAATTAAATCTTATTTCATAAATATTATTTAAGTTATTCGACGTGGTCTCGAGGGATTCTCAAAGTACCCCAAGGCATTAAAACAAGATATTGTATTATGCGTATCATGTACGTTAGAAGAGCACAAGAAATACGATGGTTTTTCAATGTATGTAAATATAACGAGAATTCAGTACTGTTACACTGACAATTTACCTGAAATGTAAATGTAAATGCGCTTGGGTCAGAGTTTTTCAGGACCACCGGAAGAATAATTTTAAAAAACTTGTAATTACTTTGTTTAAATAAAATGTAAAAATTTTTCAGAATGTATCGACTCTGATGCTTCATCTTCTTCTTCCATATTCGTTTTTCCCTTATCTACATCATCATCTTCATACAGTAATAGTACTGTAGATTGTAATGATGTGGTTATTTATGAATATTTAACATTAGCAAAAATATCGCGTCCAGCCGTATTTATACAGAAGGCGCCAGGTCGGACGAATTTTCTCCAAACGAACTCTAATCGCATTGCCGGTGTGAAATGCTCAGTTTTCGCATTTACATAAAACTAAGCAGGAAGACATTTAAACGGGTCGAATTCAAAATATAGGTCAATGCCCTTCCCTATAGGATGACACGAAAGAGAGAGCAAGCGCCTGGTCTAAGAGCAGGTAGTCGAGACCACACAATAGGTCATAGGGAAAACTCTGAAGCGCAGCCGCTTGAATAAATTAAGGAAATGAGAGGAAACAGAGTCGACGACACGAGCGACAATAACAAACAATATGTAAATAGAATAGGAAAATCGGGTTATATAGCACATTAATAATGATTAATACGCGAGAGATCGAATAATGAGAAAATCGCGAAAGTCAGATAATAACTAGATTATATTTCATCTTTAAATATGTATCATAAATTAAAATCACGCGAGACTGATCCGCATAAATTCGGGCAAACGAGCTACACTGGGAACAATGAATACACATACATTGCCAATAAGCTCA
The DNA here is from genome assembly GCA_012977825.3 of Pteromalus puparum. Lineage (NCBI taxonomy): Eukaryota > Metazoa > Arthropoda > Insecta > Hymenoptera > Pteromalidae > Pteromalus > Pteromalus puparum. Next base: position 24,765,151 of record CM053170.1, read on the forward strand.
CTAGTAGAAGAACTGCGTCTGAAACTGCGAGAGTACAAAAAAGAAGGAGATGCGCATCCAAACAGCGAGTACACGTGTATATATAACATCAGAAGGAGAGCCTTGTGCAAATCTGCCGAAGAAGGAACCACGCTTCCGAACTGCGAGCGCCTGCACACTTGCAACACTAGCAGGAGGGCTTCGTCTTAAAATCTACGAGAATATTATGAAGGAGAAGGCACGCGTTCGAACAGCAAGTGCACATGCACTCCCAACACCAATGAGAAGACTACACCGAGGTCATGAGTGCAGAAGAAGACGAGAGCATACGTGAATTTCGTCGTCGTTACAAGAAGACGGCATATTAATGAGCATGAATAGAAGGAGTCCTAGACCACTTGCACTCGTGTATAGATATACGAAGTCAACGGCGGCGACTCTGCCCACAAAAGAGGAAATACACTCTACATAGGGGAGCGAGAAAAAAACCCATCGTCGCTACAAGTACAAAGGAATGCCTTTTAAAAAATGCCTACAACAACAAGCCTAGAGAAACCATATAAGGAAATATGCAGCATTTAAGCTCTCTGATTGGATGTGCTATTCACAAATGTTCACTACTACCTATGTGCGTAAAGGGTATCGGTGAGGGCGATTTCGAGTATATAAGGCCCTGGTCCGCCGGGCCCCACAGACAGTATTCTCATCAAAATTTCACCGCGCGGAAGCTCTGCCCGAGCGGAGCCCGGTCCGGTATCGTCTCGGGACTTAAACTTTTTACGTGTAACTCCTTTCAAAGACTTAGAATATTTTCGACGGTTCAAAAACTTAGAATATTTTCGATTGCTCAAAGACAGAATATTTTCAATCTTTCAAAACCTTAGAATATTATTGTCGTTTGTGTCGTCTGTCATTCTGAGGAAAATAATAATTGTCTAAGATACATCCGTTAGTTACAAGCGAGCGTTTATCAAATTCTGTCTTTAATAATTCTTAAATAAACTTGCTTATAATAAATAATCGAATAGTGAGTGCACATTTTAACCTTTAACTCCTAATTCCTGGCGCGACTGTTTGCATTCGTTCGTATAATCATTCCGCTTTGAAAATCGAGCCAACACCTACTGAGAGGACGCGCTGGTAGCAGAACAGATCAGAAGCGAATAAATACGGGGTAAGTGATATACAGATCATCAACTGACGGCATGATCCATTGCACAAATAGTCGATCTCATCTTACAAAAGTCTAAAATGATATTAGTCCGTGGTTCTGTCTTAACGATCGGAGTGACGTCCTATTTTACTGAAAGTTAAAGGAAAGTTAGTTCGTCTCAGAATTTAGGGTGTATATTCAGACTAAAATGTATAACGATTTATTGCGGGTCCAGAATAGTTTCTCGGCGTCTACTGGAGGCCGTTTTCAGAAAGGAATCGCGAAAGTAGGCAAGTACCGACGGCGCTAAGCTTTGTGTATCGAGCTTTGTCTTCGCCCGTACTTATAAAGATTTACAACCCGTAGAGTTACTGTCCGGTGACAACTATCATAAGTTTAGGACATAACACCGGCTATTTATAGACTCTTATCCCGGAGGAGATTCGGCCGTGGGAAAGTCGAGGAAATAATGACACACTTTATTTTCACTTCACAATCAAACTTGTTTATTATAACAGACATTAACTACTATTATTATTTTACGGCTGATATTCGACGGTGACCAGCACTCACGTAATTCACGCTGTTATTTTAGACACAAAATACGATTTGCGAATAATTCGGCAGTACGGAAATTAAACGGCTTACAAATTTTTTCTTCTCTACCTTGATTTTCTCGTCTCAACTTCCTTCCTCTCTTACTGGCGATGACTCGTTCCCTGTGAAAACGCCACGAAAGAAAACTGCGGATTTGCTGATTACCGGAGGTGCATGCATGAAATGCAACAATTTCCTCCACCTTTTCTACGCGAATTTCCTCTTCGAGAAGAATTTTCTTCCTCTCAAACTTCTTCTTCTCTTCTTCACCCTTTTTCTCTTCTCTACGAAAATTCTCTTCTCCTCCTCTTCTACATCTTCTTTCGACATCTCTTGATGCTTCCTTCTCAGCTTCCTCACTGGCGACACTAGTGGGCTTGGACCACTCCCTCCCCCTCCCAAAACTGGCATACCTCTCTGCAACGCAGTGCAGTTTTCTGCACTTCAATAGAGGTCTTGTAAGACAGTGCTGGTAGCATCGACCTCTGAGTTGCTCCCGCGTTTCCATTTCCCAACCGATGACGAAGTGTGGCGCATGCGGGGCAGTTTTGCAAAACCACTCCTCTTTGGCCACAAATTTGGCATCCCTCGAAGTTCTAGCTGAGATACACCGACTGGTGTATCTCAGCTGATGGCATGACTGTCGTTGCGACTACTATTCCGGCTGTTACTACTAAAGCTTCTGCTATTGCTGTTTCTGCTCCAGTTGCTGCTGCTGCTCGATCTGCTGCTGCTGCTCGAGCTCCTGTTGCCGCTATTCGAACTACTGTTGCTGCTCGAACTGCGGCTGCTTCGACTTGAATTGCTGCTACAACTCCGACTTCGGCTTCGATCACGCAGTCTTCGACTCTTCTTCTTCGACATCTTCTTCCTCTGGTACAGGGCCTTGGCTTTGCTGGAACTGCGTTGGTTTGCATTTTCTTCACTTCTATCAGCATGGTCACATATCGATTTCATTTTCGTTATTCGGAATTTATCGGCTCCCTCTTCATAAATTGGTTTACGAGTTCTTTTAGCGCTGCGATTTTTCGTGCTAGTTTCTGGCAATTTACACGATGGTTCTTTATCGTTATCCCAACCGTACCATGGCACCAGGTCTTGATAACTGGAATACCATAGCGTGGCACGTAACAGTCTGTCTCGGCGTAAATCTTTAGAGCCATTGGTACTAGCATTTAAGAATCGCAGTCTGGCTTTCAATTCGGCGGTATGTAGTTTTCGAATTTCTCGACTGAGATTCCTCACCTCTGGATTCTTCCGTAATTTTGCCATAATTTCCAAATGAGAACTCATTTTTACGTCGACACAGTAGCTTGGATTTTTGAGTAGAGCAGGTATTTCTTTCCTCAAGTCTGACAATTTTAAACATTGGCTGTGACTGAAAAATCTTTGCTGGTCTCGGCGGTAAACAGCACTCAAAGCAGAAAATTTTGGTTGTAAATTAGGCAGTAGATTCGGCAGGTCTGGCAGTAAATTCTTGGAATCAAATATCAGTCTGCTATTTCGCTTGTAGCAGCGAGTACACACGTAAAAAAATAAGGGAATTTTCGGGCACAAATTCGAATTCGTTCACTATCTAGATGCTTAACAACAACTATGCCTACTTGCTTATTTTGATGAATTTACTGGCGGATAATTCAGGATGAATTTAATAATCCGGCTTAAATTTAACTCGTCAATTTTAAGAAGCGGCAAATAATTTATCCTATTGTCCAAAATATGCGTTGTCTATAACAATATTTTCACCGTGAACAAATTTTGCGAGCACGAATTTTAAATCTAACTTTAAACCAAATCTGCAGCTAGCAATTATTTTTAACCTTTGAAGTGTAACGGTTCGACTTTCCTCGTATGTTGAGTAGTCGGCCGGACGCCAGGATTTGGTTAAGGGAAAGGTTAATTAAAGAGACTGTTTATGTAAATTATTAACAAAATAGATATATTTTAGTAAATAAGATAACAAGTTGTTCGTTCAATTATTAGTCTCCATCTGTAATAGAAATCGAGATCGCGGTTTGTTTAGAATATTTCGCCTTCACAATCGGTCTGGTTTAAACTAGTGTGGTTAACGGTACATCAACGCGACGTTGCCTGAGTTACGTAGTTTCGGTGCATTCGTCGGTTTTACGGACGCGGTATCGGAGTTTCGGACGGTGACGTGGGGTCGGGATATCGTCGGGTTTTCGGAGGTTAGAGATCCCTCGGGTCCATAGAGTCGTGAGCGCATGGCTTTACAGATCGAGGTCGCTGATCTCGTTCTTCCCCTTGTCCTGTGTGCTCACAGTGACCAGCCGAATCTCGAAATGTCGGCGTGAGATCGATTTCGAACGGGCAGGAGTCGGCCGCTGCTTCACCAGGACGTGAGCGCACGACTTGGGGAATCGTCGGCGGGGCTTTAGTTATTTCCTCATCCCCGTGTGCTCACGGTGGCGGAGAAAACAACAAGTTCCTTGGGACGAGGGTTCAGGAGCAGGTGGCGACGTCGGGTAACGACTACGTGTGCTCACGTAGACAAGACTCGGCGCTGTTCGGCTGTTCCTGGTTGTCTCGTGTGCTCACGACGACAACTCAGAGTTCCGGGTTCGCTAACACTGTCGTCACGTGTGCTCACGAAGCGACTTCGTCGGCGTCGGTCTATCTCTGGCCGTTCCTTGCGGTAACATGTGCTCACGATGCCGCCACGAGTTAAGCTCGAGTAGAACTACCCGCTGCGCTGCGCGGCCCGCTTTATATAGGTGTGTTCGCGGCGCGCCGCTCGCGCTGACTGGTGCGTCGCCGCTGAGTTTCTAGTAGACTCTCGCGCTCGTGCGGACTGGCCTTTCGGTTGGTGCGTACGCGCTCCCTTCGCGTCGTGCGGACTCGCCTTTGTTCGCTGCGCGCGCGCGCTCGCTGGCGTCAGCTGATTGACTCGGGGCCGCGCTTACTTCTTTCATGTGCGAGACTTGCGTCTCGTCACAGAAGAAATTTCAAAAGTTCCAGCCTCAGCTTTAACGTACTACCGAATAAACTAAATAATTACGAATCGTTTCGAACTTCGACCAATTTCTCAACCAACCACAAACGTACATGTATATAAATAATAATATAAATTTCAATTATTATTAGTTTAAAAATATATTTTAATCAATAATGATGAAATTATCATATATAAATAATATTTTTATTATTTTGGGTGTATATAAATAGTGAAAGGGTAACTTAATTTGCTGTCGCTTGACTTGCTCAGTAATCGAGCTACATGAATGCTCTTCTAACTCGTTTGACTGTTCGATATTTACAAAAAAAAAATTGTTTAATCTAGTTAGGGTTGCTATTTCGAAGATTGGCCGGCACTGAATTTTCACAAAAAAAATTCTACTAGCTTATACGATTCTTATACAACCTTGGCAGTACTTTTTTTAATTGACGGCGAGACTTACTTTTTCGTACAGGACGGTTTCCGTTGTTAAACGTGGCGGACTTGTGTCATTCCTTGGGCAGACCTGGCATCTGCTGCTTGATAATGCTGGTGTTCTCCAACAGTACTCCTTGTCCGTTGTCATTGATAACGAAGCGGATTCGGAGCCAAATCTTGCTCCGCGTTAGGCACGAATAGCGTTGGATCCCACGCACTGCGCAGGTCAACGGTAGACTGGCAGACACGCGCGCGCGCGCTACCAGCCGTTCAAGCGTGTTGCATTTACTTATAACTTTGCTCTGATGGCGGCAGGGCACATACCTGTTGACTTTCGCATTCTCAGACCTTCGGCTAGCTTCGTCTACGCGAAACTTCGACAGCTTTTGTCGCAGCCGCCGAGCTATTGAGATATTGCGGCATTCGTTACGCGCGGTCCTAACCTCGGTTGTCGCTCGCAGATTACGGCGGCTTTTACTTGAAACAGATAATAATAAATAATCATCGTACCTTAGGCACGACCAATCCCAAGAAGATGTTAGAGCATTATATAGCTACCGCAATCAAAATTATTGCGTGCCAATCTTTATTTCAAAAGTTTTGTTTTATATTGTAATATAGTTATGTTCAAAATTGATGAATTTTTTTGGTTCAAAATTCATTTTTCTTGTCTTTAAAACCTCTATTAGAGGTCAGTGAAACTAATTGTTTATACCAATTTTTAAATAAATAAACTTCTTGAGTATCCGTTCAGAGAGCGCAATAAAAACGGATTATAGAGGAGTGCAGGTATACGGGCCCCACGTGACCGGCCGTTTCGACTAGTATGCGGATAGTCTCTACAACGATGCATTAACATTTACGAACGCAGCCGTGAAGCTCAATGCCGCCGCCAAAAATACGAAAATGCTTTGATTCTCCTTCGTCCTTATAGAATCTCTCTATGTAGGAGCAAACTTGGCTCTAGTATGGGCTTACAAAAGAATTTTTTTAAGATATTAGAGGACAAAACTAAAAATAATTTACAAAATTTCATAGCAGTTCTTATTGAAAAATTTACCAACATATCGTAAGTATTATAAATACCTATTACTCTAAATTATTGTGTGTAAATTTTTATACCACTGGGTGGCCTAAATCCGCGTCAGGTCACGCAAATCCGTGGCCTAAGTAGCCCTTTCTGGCACCGTGTATATCGCACGAGCGTAGCGAGACAACCTCACGCTGCCAGAAAGAACTGCAAACGCCACGGATTTGCGTGACTTGGCGGATTTAGCCAAGCAGTGCTATAAAATATTGTACGATACTCGAGTCATACGTGGCACATTCTGGCACGGCGTAAGCACATTCTGGCACGCTTAACCTCACCGTGCCAGAATGTGCCTCATAGGACACTTGTATCGTAATGTACTATTTTAAAACTTATTAGAAGTTATTCGATTTTTCAGAGGTCACGCATTTATTTATTTTTGTGCCAGAATATATAAAAAATGCAATAAAAACTAAAAACAGCTTATAAAAGCTATAAATGATTATTAACAGTTTTTGGAGCCCAAAAGCTACATATAATAAACTGATCATAAAAGTCATTAGCTATTTTTAGGTAAATAACTTTTCGCCTGGAAACGAAAAAAAGATGACTTAATTTTTAAAAAAAATTGTACAGAGAAGTATAGAGACACGATTTAGAACAAAAGTAGTTAAACTTTGGCTTTTAATGTTGATGTTACATATTAAGTCAATACGTCATATACCTACAAAAATCATTAAATTCGGCACTAATAAGACTAAAAAACCGCGAAAACCACGGCTGAAAACGGCGCATATACTTAACTTTTAATTATGCGGAGGAGGGAAAAAAAGGCTATAATATATAGCGATAATTACATAAGAGTTAGCATATTAAGAGTAGTCATTTACTTTATTCCCACGAGTTACAGCTGAACATTTCAGTTATTATAAATATTATTAAATCTGGAACGGAATTGTTAATTATATCTTACGAATACCAGTACATATTTAGCACTGCAGCAATATATTGTTTATTCTGCGCTGACGTAAAAACACCTGCTTGTTTTATTTTGCTTGTTTCGATGATTCTTTCGCTATCCTCGATACTCTCAACCAAAAGTACAGTTGTGCATTCCACCGAGAAATGGTTTTGTACATTGATTTTTTTATATACAGTAAACTCGTTATTATCGTCAACGATAAATTGAACAATTTGAATAAAGTATCCATCGTCTGTTTTTGCGGAAGCATTGTTTGACCTATAACCGACCTTGTCGCAAGACTTATAGAGACATTTATCTTTAACCATTTTTTCGTAAGCTCTCGGATTACGTGCAGGGATTCATAGGTCTTGCATCAATTGAATTTTTGCATTTGAACGTTTTCCAAAATACCTACCATACGTACATTTCTCCGCTTTATCAGTACATCTGTTTTCCAAATAATAACAATAGCGCGCGACTGGTAATTGTTGTCGCAACGCAACACGTTTCTCTAGAATTCGTACACTGTACTTTCGAGATAGATTACGGCATACTTGATTCAGGCCTCCCTTTGCAGCATATACCATTTTAATAATTTGCCCGTTACCAGATTCAAAGGGATAGCCACAATGTAACCACCGAGACCCCCAATGCTCAACGCTTTCTACCAAATTAGTCAATTGATGCACATTAAATGACATCGCATCTTTTGTATAATACTCTTCGGTTAATTCAACAAATAGTTGTAGCAACATGTGCGCTCTGTCCAGCTGCTCCATGCTAATATATCCTTGAAGTAGTATATGAGTTGCCTCAACGAGCATTGCCCAATGTTCTTTATACGTATCATAATTTGGTACTTCAGACAATAATGGAAGACTGTAATATAATAGCCAATTTTCCCATTCCTTAGACTTCCAATATTTGCGATCCTGTATGCTACGAGATAATCTGCATAGTTGATTAGGCACCTTAAAATTTTCTAAAATTTTTGCGATGTCATTCC
>CM053170.1:24775773-24778235 GCA_012977825.3 Pteromalus puparum
GTGAAGTATGTGTACTGAGAATTTTCGCTATTCATCAATTTTTCTTTGCTATAGTCACCCACCTCTCTCACAATAATCTCTATAGCTTCTTTAACCTTCAATAAATACTTAATTCTATGATCTATTATTTTAGACAATGCCTTCAATCTGTCAAAGGTCACTCTTTTAAATACAAGCGAAGGCTTACGTTGTCGTTTTGCTTTAGGCTCCTTACTGTCCTCGGCCTCCTCCATCACCAATTCAAACGCCCGATCCGAGTAGCTGATCATGAATCTTATGGTAAACCCAGTAATGGTGATTCGTTGATCCAGCATTTCTTCCTCACTGTATGCCTGGAAGTATCGGTCAATCTCGTCAAACTGCTCCCGGAACTGTATCCAGGTGGCGAGCGGCAAGGATAGACCGTAAAACTCCTGATTACTCAGTCGGACAACAGGGTTAAAGTCGCCAGAGCCGACGGAGGTATTTTCAAGTCCTACGTGAATAATTTTCCCGTAGGAGTTGTTCAAGCCAAACACCATTGGTAGGATTTGATGGCAGCGATACTTGCTGACCTGAGTCTCCTGGGCCTGACTATCAGCGTGCTGTCTCTTCTGTCCAGCCATCTTCTTCCTCTGAGAGCAAACTTCCTTACTAGTTTCTTACGGGCGAGAGAGAACTGTGGTCTCTGTGCTGCAACGCATTCAGCTTATATTCAAAATTGGTGGTTTTGGTGGGGTTAGTGAGACCAATTAAAACCAGCCTATCTGGTGGTGGGGGACCAATAGAATCACTGATTCTGTAGTGGGGAGCCAATAGAAATCTGCTGTGGTGACATTTTTGAAAACCAATGCTAACTAAAATATCTTGTTACACCGTCGTTTCACATAACATTTTCACAATATTACATTACAACCTGTCAGCAAATTTTTCAGCTATCTGATCATTTTTTCTCAAGTTTGATGAGAAATTTTGGAGGAATCGTTGCATACCCAAGCCATTAATCATATAATACAGAAACATGATGCAATATTTACCACAAGTATCAGAAAAACTGCTTTGTAATCGAATATTATTCCACCGTATACTCTTACAATTTCTCTGGATTCGACTTATGTGATCGGGAATGTATGGCGATCTGCCAAAACTATCAAAATACCATCCAACGCCACTCTCCGACACATATTGCCACCCAATGCGAACTACACCTCTTGTGACTCTCCGTATTAAACACAAAGCCACTTGGTTTTACCCACGTTATCGGAATTCGATCTGCCGGATACACTCCAACCGCATGAAAGCTCATTTTTCGCAACTTCTGAAGAATATCCAGCGAATTCATTTTTACAGAGGTAGAAGGGTGGTGAGAAGGGGCGTTCTGCTGATGTAACAATATCACTTCCACTACCACCGGTGTTTAACCAAAGTTTTAACTTATAGGCGTTGTTGAGTGCACAGGTATATACTTGAGTGAGCAGTGTTTAATAGAGTGCTGCATACAATACCTCTCACTGTAAGGTAATCTATGAAAAGTCGGACACTCGTGCTCACCCTCCAAATTTATGATTTCTCGTGTGGTGATCTTATTCAGCAGTTCTGCCTTCTCCTCTCCTCGCACGTAAATTTTATTCGCTCTCTTGCAAATATCGTGTAAACTTTTATAAAATGTTTTCAGCGATACATCCCCATCATACCAATCCAGACCATAATGATGCAGAGTCAGCCAATTATTCTCTCTTAAAATATCTTTCTTGAAGAATCTCGTATTACAAGTAGATGCGATAATCCAATGTGCTGTAATATCTTTATCTAACACTACCAAGCCCGCTTCTTTCGGTACAACACAGCCTTTGTTGTTCTTGAAAAACTGCAAATCAATAACTAGATCCATTTTCACTTGTCTGCACAGCTCAAGAAACAAGTATCGACTGACACGAGCCCCGTGTTGGTGAGCGGTTTTATTTGGTTTTTCAAGGAGCGCCATCTAACCTCAACCACTGTAGTCGACCAAAACTTGTCGAGACACCCACCCCACACGACCACGCTCACCCCTCAACACATGATAAGCAACTATCAATTCCGCACAAGAATCATTGCGATATGAAAAACTAGCGACAAACCGATACACAACCAATCCGTTCAATTCTACTAAAAAATTCACTCACTCATTTTTTGTTTTTTGCGACCGTTCCCAGTCCCGCAAACCCTAACCCTGCCTTCAAAAAAAACACAAGAGTATGCTGGAGTATCACACTCTTCTGGTAAAGAGCGTGCATTCAAAAATCGGCAATTCGTATCATATGCCAACACCAAATACTGTCTTTCTGCATCCGATTTAAGCCTCGACTTATCAAGCAAACAAAACCGGGAATTTAAATACAAAAGATATGTAGGCTGATTAATTGAGACACGCCACATATAACAGTGTCGTGAATTGTACATAATTATCTGATACGAAATCTGTTGGGAAATTGATCGTCTCA
>CM053170.1:24805481-24817810 GCA_012977825.3 Pteromalus puparum
TATCGCAAATATGAGGGGCTGTATCATTACTGGTGGTAGCTCTAATCGTTCTACAGCACCTCGTGCAAATTTTTTAACTCGCGCATACTGTATGATTCTTATCAAATGACCCTGATTTCAGATGATTCGAAAAACACATCTGACTGAAAAAGATTCTATTACAGTGCGGACACACTACATGCCTGTCAGTTTGGTCACGTTCACAAGGCGGTTTCTGCAGACAACTACGACACTTGGTCGGGCACCTATGATTCTTTTCGTTTGTTACTTTTTTATTGCTAGGTATACAATATCCCCTACTGCCGGCCGCAGCAACCAATTTCAAAATAGGCTGATAATGTCAGCTACTCTCGTAATACATAATACGAAGAGTATACATTGTCTGATTTTGTCCCACATTTTCTGCAGATACCCCGTGCGAACGTCACCACGGATAGAATACATATGCGCACAAACAAGCGATCGAGGCAGGCAGAGATTATCCTTATTTTGAATGGTTAAAATAGATCGTTTAAAAGTAGTCTCAGAAGTGAGCGAGACTCGACCCGCCCCTCGAGGCACTGACACTGTATTAACATTGACTAACAGTGTATTATCGATTTCAAAGTCTGTGTTACTCTGTGTTACACTCTGCAGCATCTCTGACATTTCAACTGCGCTCAGTTCTCGCACTAATCTATACGAAATCCACACTACACCCTGTCTAAACTGCTCTGAGTTTATTGTTATACCGACAAAGTCGTCGGGTGTTGTAGTCTCACACACATACCTGTACAGATCATGCATAGCGAGCCCTAGCCACTCTACGACGTCTGCATTCTGAGGTGGCCGCCTGATGGTGATCAGCGCCTCTCGACTATTCAGGCGGAAAAACGGATTATATCTCGTAAACTCCCGATGAATCACGATGTGTTGTCTCGGCGGTTGTTCAACACCAGCGCCCTCCTGCAACCATAATGCTAATTTATATGTTTCATTGATGTGAAACATCTAATGGCGCGGCTCGGGGGTTCAACCGAATCGTTTTGTCGTGACGCTTTCCCCTCTCGTGCCTCTACAGTGCGCTCCCCTCTCCGCCTCTCTCTTGCCTCTACAGCGTGCTCACCTGTCCGTCTCTATAGCGCGCTCCTCTATACTGGAGAGAGAGAGAGAGAGAGAGAGAGAGAGAGAGAGAGAGAGAGAGAGAGAGAGACAGAAGAGAAATAAACATGCGTGCGCGCGTCGACCAGAGAGAGATTAGATTTAGATTAGATTAGACGTGACTGTGCCTATCGGTGAGTGCTTGCAGTATACGGCGCGCGCTATAGTCGCTTTACTTGTGTACACGGCATCGTCTCGTGCTGTACATTTGGCGTTCGACGCTTACAATCGATGCAGTATTTATAAGATACTTTGATGATGTTATGTCTAACACTTTCGTCGCATATTTTAGTTATCATCGGCCAATCGTCACTGTAATACCATTACAAACATTGACTGCTAGTATTACAGAAATAACTGATGATACATCTGACAATATTTAACAGTATTGCAGAAGTGTAAATATTTGTAATATATTTCTAAACAAAAATATTAATACTTGTTACTTTCATTTTATACTTCCTCCAATACAACATCCTTTCCATTACATACCTTCATAAAACTCAGTTTTTATGTTACAAAACAAAAAATATTTATTTATTTTATTTTATATAAACTTCTTTCAATAACCATAAATTTCAATGTTTCACATCTGCCAGGCGTCCCGTGACGGCTCACTTTTTTTATTTTACACATTTTATTCTTGTAGTAATGTGCATGTGAGAGGGCTCTTACATTCATCTTTAGCGCCACCAGATACATCGTCTGTGCTACTGTGCCCCGACGTTTCGTCAACTACTGATTCGGTGACTGAGGATAAACCGACTGAGGAGGAGCAGAAAGAAGCAGTAGATGAGGACGACGCATCAGAGACTTCTGCATCATCATCATAATCATTATAATCCTCGTTAATTCCCTCGTCATCGTTTTGTTCAAGCGTCGTTATCGAATGCACCTCAGATGGCGCTGGCTCGGCCTGCGATGTATCGACTTTCATAGCTGATTCTGCCAGTGTTACAGCAGCAGCAGCAGCAGCAGCATCAGTAGCAGCAGTAGCAGCGTTAGTAGTAGCAGCGTCATTGAAACTACCTGTATCTGCTGAGGCTACGTTGGTTGATGTCTCGTCAGCCTCCATCTTGACAGCTGTGACCGTAACGCCGGTCGTGTCTGCTGCTGCTGCTACTGCTGTAAGGTCCAATGGCATTTCGTTGGTCTCCATTTCGACGACTGAGGGTTTCTGCTCCCCCTCCTCATCATCTAGTTGTACGAGTTCAATCAGCGCATCTCCTTCAGTGTCGGTCATCATTTTATCAAGATCTGTGCATTCAAATTTCACGATAAAAAAAAAGAAAAAATACGCTTACAATGAACTTTTGCACGTGCTTTAAGAGAGAGAGAGAGAGAAAGAATCTTACCAATAATCAGATGATATTGCTGCATAATGGTTTGAACTTGCCAGGCACTCTGCATTCCACGACTCACGATAGACTCGCCGAGAGCGCGGATAATATCCACCTCACTCTCCAACAAACCACGATTAAATAAGTACATAATAGTACGAAGACTGCAGAAACCCAAAATATANTTGAACTTGCCAGGCACTCTGCATTCCACGACTCACGATAGACTCGCCGAGAGCGTCTATAATATCCACCTCACTCTCCAACAAATCACGATTAAATAAGTACATAATAGTACGAAGACTGCAGAAACCCAAAATATATTTTAAGCGCTTCAATAAACAGCTGACGGAGCAGTGTTTTAAAGAACGACGCCATGCTTCATTGCAAAAAATGCGCGTTGTCGGCTCACGTACAAGAACCACACTCAAGACAGTAAACACGATTCTCAACAGTTGAAGCTTGTCCATCGTGGATTGTACAGTTCTCTCTGAAGTTTCCGTGGCTACTGCTGGATACTGTTTGATGGCTAACTGCTCAACTCAGGCCTCTTTTATAGTGCCACTAAGCTACGAAACTCGACAGTAGAGGGTGCTTTTTGCGTAGCGAAAATGAAACCCGGCAACGGTACGCTGGGTTCTTGACGACGCTACATATCAGATAGCGTAGAAGCGAGAAACTCTGCAAAATATGAGTATTTGCAAGAAATTCTCCAAGAATATATCAACTTTTTCTCACTTTATTCAGGACTCTATGCAGTGTATACCTGCGTCAGTATATCATGTGTACTTGTGTTTTTTCGTTTATGATAAGAATAAAACCATCGTCAGAAAGCCAAGTTTCGATGACGATGATATTCAGATTACACAGAAGCGGGAAATTTCATAATTTAGTATATATAAACGTCTGTGGTAGCAAAATATCAGCATTATATACTGAATATTTATAAAAAATTGCCAGTCTACGTCCGTCGGTTGGTGAGACATGATCGTTTTCTCCCCTTGTAATCGCTATTTCGTCTTATATTTATGTAAGTAACATGTATCTGTGTGCGTGTGTATGTGTAAAGTGTGTGTATGACGCCGTAACTATGTTGCCTAGTGTAGCCCTTACGGTGTACATAAAAAAGTTCTTATACCGCGAAATTATTGGACCGATAGTTTCAGAGTTATAGACGATCGATTGATTAATCGATTTTCAATAATCGTCGTATCGACTCGCAACCTACGGTGTTGTGAAGCTCTTGGGGTGTACACAAAAAAGTTCTTATACCACGAAAATATCGGACCAATAGTTTCAGCGATATGAGGGATCGATTGGTTCAAATATCGTTTTTCATCGATATCTCGGAAACGGTGAGAGCTACGCAAAAACGGACAAAATTTTTGGGGTTTCCTAAAGGGGTTTCTACTTTCGGGGGGCCTACCCAACGGTGTATAGTTCAAGGTGATTTATCGATATTACCAATCGATCGATTTTCAAAATTTGCTGTTTTTGACCTGTAACCGGGTGTGTTGCGTAGCTGGTGGGATTTATATGAAAAAATTGTTATGCCGCGTAAATATTGGACCAGTAGTTTCGGAGATTTGGCCCCACACGTATTAGGATACTAGGAGTACGAGGAGGTGTACTAATTTTTTTTTTTTTTTTTTTTTAAAGACCATTATGTCGCAGTGAGGGTAAAACAACCATTAATACGCTTGAGCTTCAAAAAGCCATTATGTCGCCGTGAGTGAAAAACAGCCATTAAAACGCTTGAGCAGGAGGCGTCTTTTACATGTATCGGATTAGATTACCTAGCCACTTAACGCTTAGGGCGTGTAGAGTAGCAATGATAAGGACCGCCTCGCTGCAGCTGCAGTGATAACACACCCATCTTCTCTCTCTCTCTCTCTCTCTCTCTCGCGCTCTCTCTTTCTCGCGTCTTAGAAGTCTGCCACCTTCTTGAGCACATATTCTCCTGATACTATCTCGCCGTTTTCGCTTGATTTTCGGCCAAATTTAAATATAATTTCGATTGTATTATCGACTAATGCTCTGTACTCTGTATGTACGTGCTAGTCACAGAACAAAATCATAAGAAAAAGTGAGTGAGAGAGAGAGAGAGAGAGAGAGAGAGAGAGAGAGAGAGAGAGAGAGAGAGAGAGAGAGATGCATATGCTGACTTTTCTTCACTTTGCGTAAAAAATACACCCGAGAATCGTGGCTGCGGACGAAAAATACCGTTCCCACGTATTCTCGAGACCAAGTTTCCATGCGTTTAAGACTTTTTAATAAATCTGAGATGCACAGAAGCCGAAATATTAGATATGAAGACGATAACTGACGACTTTCGTCTCACAGTTTTGTCAAGAGTGTCTATGCAAGGGCTTTGCAGAGTAAAACGTGGTGGAAAAAGTTCGTGGTAGGAGGCGAAAATCAGCGCAGCTTCCTCAGTCCATAACTGACCGCCAACTTATCAGCATCTGTTTTTTCTACCCTACTATTTTTTCTAACATGCGTATCCTGAGTGTTGCGGAAATAAACATTCGCGCCGTTTGCCACCGTGTTACCTCACCGCCACCGCGTGACCCAATGCTTTGGGGTGATCGATCGGCATTGCAGTTCGGCAATGAAGAGGAGGTGGACAAAGAGGTTGCCGCTATAATGGCGTGCAACCTTGTCAATGTAGCACCGCTGGTGATGCATGTGGAGCTCGGGTCACCAGAGCGACTTTACCCCGAACTGGAGGAAAATCCAGATGAGGCGTGGGAAGATCCGGCAAGTGTGCAGGTGGATGAAGAGGCCGTGAGGGAGGTAGATGAGGACCAGGTGCTTCGAGCGGATGACGAAGAGGAGGCAGCAAGACTACGTCTACCTCGAGATGCCGAGGAAGAGAGCGAGGAAGATGAAGAGATGGAAGAGGAGGAGGAGGAGGAGGAGGAGGAGGGATCCATAAATGACTCCGGTGTCGATACTGTCAGTATTGATAGTGATGCCGAGACGATCATTTTGGATCGCCACCCTGCGTTGCAGCCGGAACGAATGGAGGAGGAGGGCCCTGGCAGCAGCAGCAGTAGTGAAAACACAAGTGAAAGTGAAGACGATAGCAGGGATGAACCGTACGACCCCATACGCGACCCCGAGCGAGAAGCCCGATTACATAGGTATCTCGGGCTTCAAAAACATTTATATACGGTTCGACAGAGGTTGTTGCGGCTTAAACGCCAGAGAGATTTACAACGTATGCAAAATAAAATAAGGCGTGCGCGGGAACGACGAACGCAGTATTTAGCCACGTTAAATCGCGCTGAACGGCGTAACCTTCCTGTGCCACAAGTTGAACGCCCGCGTCGAAATCGAGACTTTTGCTACGGCTGCGGACGTTTTTATTTAGTGCAACGTGTGCGGTGGTGGTGGCGATGTGAGGAGTGCGGATTCTGGCTGTGTCCGGACTGCAGCTCGGACCCATTGCACTGTCAGCGCAATGAAATAATAAACTAAAAGACAATTGCGCTTAGTGTTAGTTTCTAGTATAAGTTTTTAGTGTAAGTTTAAACTGAAAAAGTGTTAGTTTTTAAGACATAAAAACTTTAACCACCATCAGCAGCAGTAGCAGCAGTAGCATCCAGAAGTGAGTAAATATTTGCGTAAATATATATATACATAAATAAATATATGTATACCTGTTTGTGTATGTGTGCGTGCGTGCGCGCACGTCGTGTGTGTGTGTGTGTATGTGTGTGTGTGTGTGTGTGTGTGTGCGCGTGTGTAAATAAAGGCTGCACTGGCGGACCCCGCGTCAGTCGTCTGCCAGCCGTCGGATCATCAGTACCTATCACCAACACTTCGCAGGTAGTCGCCCTGTCGCTCTCCAAAGTGCCCTGAAAACCCCGAGGCACTTTGGATAGAAGGAGGGTAAGGTGGCGGGATTTCTCCAAAGTGTCTCAAAAATCAGAGGCACTTTGGATAGAGAGAGGAGAAGAGGGGATTCGTCTCTCTCCAAAGTGACAGAGAGAGTGGGGGGCTCTCTCTCCAAAGTACAAATGGCACCATGGCGAGTAAACAATCTTGACCTTGACCTCTCACTGGCTCGGGTGGGGGTCAAGGTCCGTTTTGTTTACTTTATCCATGGTGCAGGGGTACTACTCACTTATTCCAGAATGGTCGCTGTCGAATTCGTCGCGGGAACTAGCTGTACAACTGCCTGTGCCACTTATGCTGTGCACATCATTTTCACCATCCAATGACATTGGTGAATATGTGTCTCTACTTCTCGTGCCGAAACTGTCAATGCTGCCCTCAAGAATCATTAAAAAATTGTATTTTGTGAATAACAAATGTTATTGTATAAATATCGACAAGAAACTAACTTCTTCTACATTTGTGAAACTGCCGGTAGTCTGCTCTGTGCCAATGCTATTAATGCTGTCCTAAACAAATAATAAATGTCATGAACACAACTGTTATTCCACAAATTTTTATAAATAATTTACCTCTAGTAAGTTTCGAAAACTTCGGGTAGTATTTCCTGTACCAACAGTATCGATGCTGTCGACGCTGTCCTGTGCAATTATTAGACAATTTCATTTAATAAATACCAACATTAATGGCAAAATGTCAGTGAAAACTGCACACCTCTGAATTCATATCCATTGCGAACACTTGTAGAACGTTTCTCAAGCTCTGCCTATACAAAATTTACGCATTTCTTTGTCTGTAGCTTATAAATTGAAAAGTACTAGAGAATTCTGCATCGTGTAAATAGTGTTTCAATTATTCTGCTTGTATTTTTTAATTAAATACAAAATGTTTATCCGGTGGTAATGAAGTTTATGACTATAAGCCTAGCTGAGTATACATAGGCCACGGTCGAATAGCCGCGGCCAGACCTTTGAATAGCAGTAACCTACTTACAGATTTGCAGCCTCGGCAAAAAAGGATGCAACCAGAAAAACTATAGGAAAGCGAAGGAACATGCGCACTTACTAAGAAGCATCTGTGTATAGTTAACCAGATTTTTAGAAATCAAGAGAGGAAGAGAGGGGGGGAGGGATAGACAGAGCGAGGGAGAGAGGAGATGTAAGTGATGTTGTAGTAGTCATAAAGAGTCCTGCTACTGAAAATTCAAGCTGATCAAGTAGACTTGACAAGATACTAAGCATTTTTAAAGAACCATTTAGTAGGTCCATGAATGCGGGTGGCTGCGTACGGAAGTACACTTGGCGGTGAGTTGTTCCTGCAGAACGTTTTGAAACAACTATAATGGCAACGTTGCACGATTTTTGACGTTAGCAAAAGTTAAGCAACTTGCGTTAAGTGCTACTTATATAATTATGTAGGTATAACTGAGCTGGAAAGACTGAAAAATTCAGACATGAAAAACCCGAGAGTTCACAATCCCCAATATATATATTTACGGAAAATTTAGTTTGTTTGTTTAAAAATGACTTCGAAAAAATGACAATATTAATCAAATTTCAAAGATATTATAGAACGTAATAGTTACCTCTATTGTTCAATTAGTACTATTTTTCTTCGAATCCTCTCTTAAAAAAGTGATGTGAAGCATTTAATTGATGTCCAATTGCTGGTACAAGAATTAAGGAACGCGAATTAGAAACACAACATAACCTACAAACGCTTTGAACTGTTAATGCTCAGCAGGCGGCAAAATTTAAAATCATTCTGGAAAGATATAATTGATGGTATAATATGAGGTGCGCGAAGCGCACTTAGATTTCCTAGTAATTAAAAAAAATCATTGTTCTAAGTTAATTCGAAGCTGAAAATTTTTTTATTTAAATTCTAAATTATACGCGCCTGCGATGAAAATTGCATTTATTGTGAGCGATTCGATAAAACGGCCATTTTCGACCCTTCTTGAACTCTCGCGCATGAGCAAATTATCGGAATTTAATCAGATATGCCGCATTTTACGGTTGATTTCATATCAACATTTTTGTCTAAACTCTTTTTCGTAGCGTAACGTAGCGTAACTTGCGTTTTATTTGAATTGTAATTTTAGTGGCATCTGAAAAGTAAAAACAAAGTGGCAAGCTTCCACAGCTTGGCTAGAAAAAAGTAAGTATCTAAAAACTGCCTTTTTTACCTCTCAGATGTCACTAAAATTACAACTTACATTTTTATTAAATGCAACCTACTATCGGTTAAAAAATTATAGTCCTCTGGCTTTTTTGTTGAATATCTCCGACAAAAAAATCGCTTACTATTGGGACCAACAACAAAATGAAGCTTAACTATTCAGCAATACAATAGTATAGGTTGCGTTTAATAAAAATTCAAATTGCAATTATCGTGGCATCCGAAAGGTAAAAACCACCGCCAATTCTTTGGCACGTAGCTTCCTTCAACCTTATGTATCGCTTTAATATCTAAATTGTTTTTACTTCATATATAATTCTATAAAGTTTTTATGCTTTTTCGTTCGATGGATAAAATTATTTCGAAATAATTATATTACATAATCAATGCGTAACTGAAACTATTGTTTTTAACGATTTAATAAAACAAAAAACAGAAAAAAACTAGCCAAGGTATAGATTAAAATCCATCAAATAGAAGCTAAGATCTAAGCGATGCAGTTTTCAGTTATATAGAGTATACAATATACAGGGTGAGAAAACGAAATTTTGAAGCTTAATATCTTTGAAACCATTTGGTTTCATAAACAGCCCAAAGAAAGGGATTAAGGTGCTATACGCTAGGTAAGGACCGCCGACAGCGCCGCCTTCTTGGCATAATCGGGGTGTTGCAGGCAGCACACTGTATATCTATATACATCATCGATATAGATATACATAACTTTTGAAAGAGAAAAACAGTTGACGAAGGTTAAAAAGTACATAGAACGTTTCTTGATCTCCAACTTTTATTATTAGAACCACCAAATTGTCTAAACTATCGCCAAAAGCTTTAAAAAAACGAGTTGAATCTCCATCTGATTGCATGCAACTAACTGTATGCAACATATTTGCTGTATGCATATTTTTGAAAAATTTCAAAATTTTTAATTGCCGTAGACTACTTAAAATTAAAGTAGTCTATAGAATAACATTCGATAATCATGATGTTTTAACGAAAAGTTCAAAATTTAGTTTCCGAGATATAATGATAAGGATATAGTTCGCGGAACGTATCTAAAATCACCAGTGATCGAAAAATCGCCATGAATATACGCACATGCGTAACTGAAAATCTTATTTTTAACGAATTAATAAAACAAAAACAGCAAAAAACGAGTCTAAGTATAGATTAAAATCCATTAATGGAAACTGAGATCGAAGCGATACAGTTTTCAGTTATATAGAGTATACAGGGTAAGAAAACAAAATTTTGAAGCTTAATATCTTTAAAACTAACTGGTATCATAAACAACCCAAAGAAAGAGATAAAGGTGCTATATAATGCTAACTAAATCCAAAATTTTAAATTGATTATTGCCTTTTTACTCCAGTTATCGCATCACGTAGAAAAAACGACTCATAGTATACAGGGTGAAAAAACAAAAGTTTGAAGCTCAATATCTTTGAAACTAACTGGTTTTATAAAAATCCCAAAGAAAGGGATCATTGTGCTATATAATGCTAACTAAATCCAAAATTTGAACTTGATTATTGCCTTTTTACTCCAGTTATCGCGTCACGTAGAAAAACGATTTTTTTCAGTTTTTGATGTTTTTCTCAGGATCTGCCCCATGAAATGACTTAAAATTTAAGTGGTATATAGTTCTAATTACCTTCAATAATCATATATTTTTTTAGAATGATTCGCTATTTAGTTTTTGAGTTATAACGATTTAAAAAAATTGCACTGTATGGTGTATAATAAAAGAACGACGAACGATAATATAAATTTTTCACGGTAAAAACATAGGCAATTTTATTCTCTTTCAGGTACATATTAAGCAATTTACTTTTATTAACTTTTCCGATAACTTTGTTGGCAAAAACTGAAATCTCAAAACTAAAAAATCACTATAAAAAAAAACGCGTATATAAATTGTAAAAACGGACTTTCGTCCCACTATCTTCTAGCAAAAACAAAGAAAATGAGACTTGGTGGGTTAAAATTCACCAAGTAGAAGCTGAGAAACAGGCGTATACATACGCACACACACACACATACATCCGTACGGACATTTTCTAAAAACACCATTTTTCGATTAAAAATTCATCAAAACACACTTCCCACATGTTTTGACACAAACTCCAAAAATTACTATTACAAGGCTTCCTTAAGAAGGAAGCAATTTTCAGTTTTGCTAATACTTCGTGGATACGCATTTGGAGGTGTTTGGAGTACGAATCATACGTTTTTAGAAAATGTCCGTGCGGATGGCTGTGTGTGTGTGTGTGTGTGTGTGTGTGTGTGTGTGTATGTGTGTGTGTATTTACCGTATACCGCCATAATTTTGGAACCATGCGACAGAACGTAATAAAATTTGACATGCATATATTTTTTCTGAATTTAGGTCATTTTTTATTTCATGATTCTGACCATTTTATGGCCATATTATAGCCATTATTCTATTTTTGAAAAAATATTTTTGCTTTTTTGTTTTCAACAATAGTGTATCTAAAAGAACATAAATTTGTCTACTTTTTCCCGCAAGATTTTCTAGATTGACTGATCTGTTCATTTTTTATGATATAAAAGGTAATTTTTCGATAAACATATATAACTCAAAAAATAAATAGTTAAATGTTTTGAAAAAATTCATGACAATAAAAAACAACGATATCTACTAGTTGTAAAATTTTTAACACATTGGCCACTTATCTCCTGATTCTTCGTGGTACAGATTTTTTCTTGCTCAAACGTTCGCTGTAACGCCTTGAAGCAGCAAGTCTTGCACCTTCCTCCAAAGTCTGAACGCTCTTGGAATTATTTCTTTTACTTGAAGGAATTTTGTTCAAAGCACGTTTGAAATTTTCACTGATTGATAATACGATGGGATTACTTATAAATGTAGACGGGGTGTCAGACGAAGCTATCAAATTAGCAAGTTGAAATCTTCCAACTGGTATCTCTTCTGCTCCCTTGCTCTGTACGACATCCTCCACCAAATCTATAATATTTGATTGAGGTATAACTTTATCGTCGATACTGACTGTACCCGAATTATCCGGTTTGATACGGTGAGGTACAGTTGATTTCCAATGGTGAATCAATAAACGAGCTTTCCTTACAGAGCCCTTAGGTATAATAGTGAGAATCGCCTCATCAGACAAAGGATTCAGAGTATCTTCATGTTCAATGTCTGGTCCAGCAGCAGTAGCATTACCATCGGATAAAAGTTCTTGACGTTCTAACGTTTTAAAGTGAAGATATCTTCTTAAAATCTGTAAATACCTTTGACATTTTTCTCGCTCATCTGTAATACTTTTTGAAGAAAGTGTATCATGCATCTCAGCATCCATTTTTAGAAAATGTTCGTGCGGATGGCTGTGTGTGTGTGTGTGTGTGTGTGTGTGTGTGTGTGTGTGTGTGTGTGTGTGTGTGTGTGTGTGTGTTTTTGAGTTATATATGTTTTTCGAAAAAATTACTTTTTATATCATAAAAAATGAACAGATCAGTCAATCTAGAAAATCTTGTGGGAAAAAGTAAGACAAAATTATGTTCTTTTTAGATACACTATTGTTGAATATATTGTATAAATCATCATTATAAAAACAAAAATATTTTTTAAAAAAGTAGAAAAGATGGCCTATAATATGGCCATAAAATGGTCAGAATCATAAAAACAAAAAAATGATCCTAACTTCAGAATTTAGAAAACTATACGCATGTCAAATTTTATTACGATCCGTCGCATGTTCCAAAATTATGGCGGTATAACGTACACAA
>CM053170.1:24824633-24838368 GCA_012977825.3 Pteromalus puparum
CCCGCAGATGCCGCCTTTTAGACCCTGCGTAATTATTTTCTGTATTCAAGTCTCCTGGGAGAGAGGGCTCGCCCTCGCCGGAGTACGCTCGGGGAATCTGAAGCCCCCGAGCTCTCTTACAGATCGAGAGAGCGCGAGCGTCGGAGAAGGGAAAATATTTCAACCTTGCTGGTAGCAAAAGTCTTTTAGGTACACCTATTGTTGAATATATTGTATGAATCATCGTCATACAAAAAGAATAAATATTTTTCAAAAATCGAAAATGGCCATGAAATGGTGCATAAAATAGTCTAATCATAAAAAGAAAATTTACTCGAAAGTTCAGAATCAGAAAACATATATGCCGTCCAATCGTATTACGATCGATTCACGTAAGTTTCCAGGAATTATACACAGGTATACGTACCCACGCAAGCACACACAGCGACACAGACAACCATCTGCACGGACCATTTTATAAACCAGCGAAACTCTAAATATACTAAAGCTTAATTATGCAATGTATATGTTAACAGAAATAATACTGTTCAGCTCACAAACCAGAGTAATACAGGGTGAGAGTTGAAGAATTTGAATCTAATATCTTTTAAACTAAAAAGTTTTCATAAGCTACAAAAAGAACCTAGCCGAAGTGATCAAAAGTCAATCTTTTCCTAAAATTCAATCAATTGAAACCTTTTACTCCCGTAAATCGTACGACATAAAAAACATTTTTTCTAGTTTTTGATTTTATCTCAAAAACTAGTCGCCAAAATTGCTTAAAATTTTACAACTAGTAGATATCGTTGTTTTTTATTGTCATGATTTTTTTAAAACATTTAACTATTTATTTTTGAGTTATATATGTTTTTCAAAAATGTACTTTTTATATCATAAAAAATGAACAGATCATCAATCTAAAAAATCTTGTGGGAAAAAGTAGACAAATATTTTTTAGATACACTATTGTTGAATATATTGTATAAATCATATCATTATAAAAACCCAAAAATTTTTTTCAAAAATAGAAAAATGGCTATAATATGGCCATAAAATGGGTCAGAATCATAAAACAAAAACATGACCTAACTTCAGAATTAGAAAAACTATACGCATGTTCAAATTTATTACGATCCGTCGCATGGTTCCAAAATTATGGGGTATACGTACACACACACACAACACACACACCACACACCACACAACACACACACCATGCGCACGAACATTTCTAAAAACGTATGATTCGTTACTCCCAAACACTCCAAATGCGTTTCCACGAAGTTTAGCAAAACTGAAAATTTTACTATTACAAGCTTCCTCTTGAGGAGGAAGCAATAATCAAAAGTATATGTGAGTGCGCGTTAAATGCATTACGAGGTGTGATGAATAGTTATAAAGATACTAGTGCGGTAAAGTACCTTCGAATAAGTTCCCAAGAGAAGTGAAATCCCTTTACCCCCCCCCGTCCTAAGTATCGTACGATATGTTATGGCACAACGTGCGTAAACCGAGATTGTGGAGCGAATCATTTTGCACACGAGCGTGGCATAAATCGAGGTTATACGCCACGACGTGTCATAATATAAAAAATTCTGACAAGTCCAAGATTGAGGAAACATAAAAATGTTTGCGTAAATTATTGAATAAGAGTAATGGAAATAATAATAATAAGACCAATGAAGTGAAAAAGAAGAAACGGATGATTATTCAAGACGGTGGTGCTTTTCTGCCTATGTTACTTGCACCTATAATTGGCGCACTAGTAGCGAGGCTATTTGGTAATTCTAAAAGTTAAATATGGAACATGCACGTAAAATGATTATTGTACCGGACATATGACCGTGTAATGAAACAGCAGCAGCAGCAGCAGCAGCCAGACGAATCAAGTAATCGTTTGGAATTGCCGAGTACACAGACAAAAGGCGATAACTTATCACGCCTGGATGCTGAGATGCATGATATACTTTCTTCAAAAAGTATTACAGATGAGCGAGAAAAATGTCAAAGGTATTTACAGATTTTAAGAAGATATCTTCATTTTAAAACGTTAGAACGTCAAGAACTTTTATCCGATGGTAATGCTACTGCTGCTGGACCAGACATTGAACATGAAGATACTCTGAATCCTTTGTCTGATGAGGCGATTCTCACTATTATACCTAAGGGCTCTGTAAGGAAAGCTCGTTTATTGATTCACCATTGGAAATCAACTGTACCTCACCGTATCAAACCGGATAATTCGGGTACAGTCAGTATCGACGATAAAGTTATACCTCAATCAAATATTATAGATTTGGTGGAGGATGTCGTACAGAGCAAGGGAGCAGAAGAGATACCAGTTGGAAGATTTCAACTTGCTAATTTGATAGCTTCGTCTGACACCCCGTCTACATTTATAAGTAATCCCATCGTATTATCAATCAGTGAAAATTTCAAACGTGCTTTGAACAAAATTCCTTCAAGTAAAAGAAATAATTCCAAGAGCGTTCAGACTTTGGAGGAAGGTGCAAGACTTGCTGCTTCAAGGCGTTACAGCGAACGTTTGAGCAAGAAAAAATCTGTACCACGAAAATCAGGAGATAAGTGGTTAACTTATAATATGTAAACATGAGTTATGAAAATCAATATTTTGACACTAAACATGAGGCTGGCTACGCAGGTGCGCGTAACCTCATTCGTGTTAATAATACAAAAATTAAGAATAACTTTAATAATTGGTTAAGCAATCAGGATGCGTACACTCTTCATCGTCCTATTAGAAGGAAATTTCCTAGACTCATGTACAATGTCAGTAATGTGGATGATTGTTGGGAGATGGATTTGTGTGATATGCAATCTCTCAAAACTTACAACGATAACTACGCATATCTGCTTGTTGTAATAGATATTCTTAGTAAATATGCTTGGGTTGAGCCGTTATATGACAAAAGTGTCAAGAGCGTTGTAACTGCTTGTGATAAAATCCTAAAAGGAGCCAATGGTCGATGCCCTGTTCTCGTACAAACAGATAAAGGCAAAGAGTTTGTCGGTGCGGAATTTCAAAGATATTTTAAAAAGAATGATATAAATTTTCGAGTTGCACGTAATCCTGATGTTAAAGCCGCAGTTGTGGAACGTCTTAATTGTACTCTCAAAGAAAGAATGTTTAGATATTTCACTCATAAAAATGCTCATCGATATATTGACGTTATTCAAAATATTGTTTATGCTTATAATCACACTACATAGTGGTATAAAAATGATTCCTGCCGTAGTGAATATGCGAAATGCTGATGTGGCTAGAAAAAATGTACAGAAAAGAGCTCTTAATCAGCGCAGAACGTCTCGAGCAGGTATATACAGGGTAGGTGAGCACGTTCGCATCAGTCAAGCAAAAGGCACCTTCGACAAAGGATACGAGAAGAACTCCAGCGAGGAGATCTTTAGAGTACATAGAGTTTCACGCCACCAGAATCTTCATACGTACGAACTCGTTGATCTAGATGGCGAGAAAATTGATGTATTTTTTTTATCCAGAAGAACTCGTTCGTGTCGGTGATGATCGTGTAGCACAAAATAAGGAATTTAAAATTGAACGAGTAATTAAGACTAAAGGACGGGGAGAAAATAAACAATTATTTATGAAGTGGCTTGGATATCCGGATAAATTTAACTCATGGATGATATTGTAGAAATCTAAAACATGGCTTCCGACGAATTTTATCTGGTGCTACCAAGCAACAGTAGTATGAAATATTTCCCTGATAACACTACATCTTGCTTTAAAACTCAACTTTCTCATGAGATTCGGTTAACTGGGAACTGGAGTGTTGCATTAACGGAAATACATATACCATGCACTATGCTGCATATTCAAAAAAATGAGTGCGAAGTAATATTTACCAAGGTTAGTAGCAGTAGCACAGTTAATGATAACGAATCGAAGCAAGAGAAGAAGAAAAAGAAAAGAAATGCGTTAGAACACTTGTCTGTAGTTGAAAATGTAGAATACAGCGATACTTCTTTAACATCGGGTGTCTACGACAGTCTAAAAGATCTAGCGGATGCTATAAATAATATACCTGAACTTCATGATCACTTACTTATAGTTCCAGTAAGGAGGAAAAAAGGCTACTACAATCTACGAAAAGTCTGCTCTTGTAAGGAAGTTCATTACTATACTTTTAGCAAAAAGGTTAAACGTATATTTGGCTTTGAGAATGAAAATTACAGCGTAGAAGATTTTATAGCCTTGAGCCCAGCGCCACCGCAGTCGCGATTTACGACAATCATAGGAAGCATGCCGGCTTGTTTAGCAAGAGCCATATCAGATCAACTTTTTGTCTACTCAGATATTTGCATTCCATACACTGTAGGTGATGTACAAGCATCACTTTTAAGTATAGTGGCATTTGATAACTCCAAGTATAAGTTCGGTGTAACTATGGTCAAACAGTTTGCTCCTTCAAATTACATATCATTGCTGAACAATACGTTTCAAAATATAATAATAGATATAAGAGATCAACATGGTATTCATATACCATTCGAGTATGGGACGTTGACAGTTACACTTCACTTTAAAAGCTGTCAGTAATAGAAGAGAGCCTTGCAAAAATGAGTTACTACGTAGAATATTTCGCTTATCAAGTCGGGGGAGGGGATAGAGAAGGAGTGCGCCGAGTGTTTGCAGGTTCAAGCTATCAGCGAGGTCATGGTGGGATAGGAAGTTTCTTGAGTGGTTTATTTCGAAGAGTCTTACCATATATCACAAGTGGCGCTAAAGCTGTAGGTAAAGAAGCTATTAAAGCAGGAATAGGTGTATTAGATGATGTGGGCAATCATGGAGTAAATTTTATGCAAGCTGGAAATACACGCGCACGAGAGTCTGGTCGAAATCTTAAACACAAGGCCGCAGATAAATTAGCTGAGGTGATGAAGAGTTCAGGATATAAGCGACGAGGCAAGAAGCGAAAACGTCAGTCGTGTAAGAGTCGTTTAACTGGACGCTGCAGCAGCAGCAGCAGCAGCAGCCGCGGTACTAAAAGTGGTAGTGTGAAAAAACGACGTGTGAATAAAAGTAAAATTAGAAGCTCGAAAAAAAGAAAGTAAATAGAAAAAAGAAGAAGGAGCGCAGTGTCTCTGATATTTTTGTATAAACATCATCATGGCTTTTCTATATTCAAACTCATGCGAATGCATGAAATTTGAATTAGATTTGTTTACTTTACCCCAACACAAACATCAGTGGAAAATTCGCAATTCATACATTACAAGCCCGTCTCATCTCTCACTGATGATGGGCCATTGGAATTTGTTTTTCCAGGAGGCAATGATTATCTCGATCTTGCTCATACAATGCTCAGTATACGTGTGTAGATATTACCGAATGTTGACATTGCTCTTAACGAAACTACCACAGAGTACGCTAAGGTAGCACCAGTTAGTAATCTTTTACACTCACTCTTTAATCAAATAGATGTGTTTTTTTATTCAAAAATTAGTATCACCGCCAAACAATGCATATCCATACCGTGCATACATTGAGACACTACTAAATTTTTCAACGGCTACAATGGGTTCTCATCTTACATCTCCACTCTGGTATTTAGATACCTTCTGGTCAAATGGAGGCAGCATCTAATACACCAAGCACTGATGCAACAGCAAATAAGGGAAGTTCTTATCGTCAATATTTCTCAATTAGCGGTCAAACTATTGATCTAATCGGCCATTTACACTGTGATGTTTTTAATCAAAATAAGTTTTTGCTAAATAGTGTTGAACTACGATTATGATTAGTGAGAAGTAAGGATGCTTTTTGCTTGATGGATGTATCTGATAACGAGAAATTTAGTGTACATATTAAAGAAGCGTCATTGATTATACGACGCGTCAAAGTAAGTCCAGGAATTATGTTAGCACATGCGAACACTCTCGCGAAAGCCACTGCAAAATATCCAATAAACCGTGTAGAAATTAAAGCATTTACACGGCACAGTGGAGTTCATGGGAATACACTTGACAATGTTATTCTAGACCAAATTCCTAAAAGAATAGTCATCGGTTTCGTGCATAATAGAGCATTTAATGGAAATAGAAAGTTCAATCCTTTTAATTTTTAACATTTCAACCTATCAAAGTATCTTTCTCTTTATGTGGATGGAGTGCAGATTCCCAGCAAACCACTACAACCATGATTTACGGGGAGTAATCCAATATTCGTTGAATGTTATCATACATTATTTTCCGGTACTGGAAAATACACTTTCTGAATGAATCACTGGCGATTTCACGAACCGACTACAGAAAGGGTTATTGCTTTTTCGCTTTTGATCCAACACCTGATCTATCTGCAAAATCAGCATTTCGTTGGAATCTTATCAAGCATGGTAGTGTTCGAGTAAAAGTCAAATTTGAACATGCACTAGCATCAACAATTAATTGTATAATTTATGCCGAATATGACAATGTCGTGGAAATAGATCAGAGTCAACAAATCATAACGGATTTTAATGCATGATGCGGTGATGGGAGAAAGGAACAGCAGCGCCTCTTACATCGTTAACGGAGAGATCGTGACACCATACGCTCAGTTCTCTTTGAGAAGTTAAACAGTTATCTTCTTCTGCTGCTGCTACTATTCGCGCTTAAAAGTATCATGGATTATATTATTAACGTTCAAGGTCTGAGAGACCTGAATAACAAGTTTATTCCTAAGGAAGTGGCTGTACTTGGTTTAAAAAATAGAGTTATTGGTCATTGGATCATTAAGGCGCCTCACAATTTCACAGAACTACCTATTGGAGTTAAAAGATCTAACGAGTACATTTCTAATCAGTTTCACGGCATCCGATGGCACGAAGGTGATATCAGTATGGAGAAATTACAGTTTCATTTACAACAAGTGGCAAAAGTGGCTATACGTATATTCACCCGTGGACACGATAATTGGAGATTTTTAGAAACTGTCATGTCTCGTGAGGTTGTGAATGTCGAAGAAACGTACGCACCGACTTTCCAAGCATTAACGAAGAATTATCCAAGCAGCTTTATGTGTATAAATCACAGTATCCAAGATATAAACAACAGTCGTGACTGTGCTCTCAACCAGGCATATATCTTGAGAAAGTGGTTGCACTCCATTACCGAAGATATAACTCAAGATCCAGCGCAGAAATTTAGTGACGCTTTATACTGTAAACTACATTCACATGTTAGAACAGCTTCATCTATCTACGGTGGAAACGAGGACGAAGTTGATCATAGTTAAAACAATGAATACACGTTAGTTGCTAAGGGCACTCAAACCGTTGGCTGAGAAGACAGTTGGTGTATACGCTGCAGATAGAAAAATAATACATTGTACATATTCTACGATTTCGAAACCCAGCAGTCAGAGACTGTACCGGGTGACGATAAGACACGTATACACATTGTAAATCTGTGTGTAGTACAGCAGGTCTGTAGCGCATGTCTGGATGATGAGCATATTTCTGAGTCATGCAGTTTTTGCGGAGTACGAGAGCATGTGTTTAAGGATGATCCGATAAAGCAGTTAGTTGAATTGGCCTTGAATTGCGGGAAAAATATTGCAGACGTGATTTGCAGCTCACAATGCTCGAGGGTTTGAAGCGTAGTTCGTACTGAAATACTTGGTGGAACGTAAAGATTTTCGTGAAACACCGTCCGCAATTCTCAACGGTTCAAAAATAATTATGATGAAGTTTGCGCATATCAAATTTCTTGATAGTCTAAATTATTTACACATGGCTTTAAGTGCTCTACTGAAACCTTACGGTCTTGGCAGCGATACTGAGAAGGGTACATTTCCCCACTTATTTAACAGACCGGAGAATCAAAAGTATGTGGGTGAAATGCCACCAGTAGAGAGCTTCCCGCCGGACTCGATGGGTGTCGAGGAGCGCAAGGCATTCTTAGAGTGGTATACAAGAAAAGAGCAAAATTATGTGTTTGATTTTCAAAATGAAATTATAAAGTATTGCAAGCAGGACGTTAAAATATTAAGACTAGCATGTCTTGCCTTCAGAAAGACATTCATCGAGTGCGGTTCGACTGACCCGTTTCTAGAGTGCGCCACTATAGCGTCGTCATGCATGCGCGTGTACCGTAAACAATTTTTGAAAAAAATGAACAATTGGCATCATCCCACCGGGTGGCTATCGTCGAACTAATAAACAGTCGTTAAAAGCAGCACAATGGCTCTCATGGATGGAGCATGAGACAGGCTGGTCGATACAGCATTCTGTAAATTCGCGAGAAAAGAGACTACCCGAGGGACCCCTAGTGTACGGATTTTGCGTATTAGAAAACGGTGATAAAGTTGTGCTGCAGTTTCACGGGTGCTACTGGCACGGTTGTGTTCATTGCTATAGTGTCGGTCGAGATTTGTCAATTGTGAACGGCGCGTGCATGGACGAGCGGTACGAAAGAGCACTTAGAATTTCGGAAAAAATTAAAAGACACGGTTATCGTCTGATTGAGAAGTGGGTGTGTGATTTCGATCGTGAGTATAGTGAGGATGAACGGATGATGACTTATATAAAAGAGGCCACAAAAGACTGGTACGCGCCACTTAATCCGCGAGACGCATTTTTCGGTGGTCGAACGTCGAACGGGTAATACGGTAAAATCATACGATATTTGCGAGGGTGAGAAAATTAAATACGTTTGCTCATTATACCCGTATATCTGCAAATACGGTCGTTATCCCGTTGGCCATCCGAAACTTTATGTGGGTGAGGTTGAGTGTGCGCGTGTAGTTGGCCCCAACAACGACATCAGTAAAATTGACGGTCTGCTTATGTGCGAGGTGCTACCACAGAGAAACATTTACCATCCCGTTTTATCCGTAAAAATGCATAACAAGCTTCTGTTTCCGCTGTGTCGATCGTGCGCCGAGTCAATGTGTCAGGGAGCCTATGAACACGAAGACGTGAGAGAGCGCGTTTTCGTCAATACTTGGGTGGCCGACGAGCTTAAAAAGGCCGTGGAATTTGGCTACGTAATAACGAGAGTGCTTGAGATACGGTCGTATAAAGTCACGCAATTCGATAGGCACACCCGTTAAAGTGGATTGATAAATTTTTCGCTGCAAAGACCTATGCATCAGGGTATCCACCAGAGTGTAGGGATGACGATGAGCATGTTATTAATAGCTACATTGAAAACTTTGAGAGGCAGGAGGGGATAAAACTGGATAAGAGTCGGATAAAATTTAATGCAGGCCTACGCTCTGTGGCGAAGCTATGTCTTAACTCGTTGTAGAAAAAGTTTGGTCAGCGCGAAAATATGACGAAAACGGAAATAGTCAGAGATCCGCAGAGATTGTTTGAATTGCTAACTAGCCCTGATATAATTGTAAATTCCATATTACCGGCCAAGGACGAAATCCTCTACGTTAGTTGGTCTAATAATGATGACGATGCTGAAATTGAGCCACCGCCACTATGCAATGTAGTTATTGCTGCATACACCACTGCGCTTGCTAGACTCAAACTTTTCTCCGAGTTGGAGCCTCTAGGTGAGCGTGTGCTGTACTACGACACAGATTCCATAGTGTATGTGAGCCGAGAGAATGATCGTCAGTATGAGCCACTGGCCGTATTTGGGCCAACTTACGGATGAGTTGGCTGGCTACGGGATTGGCACATACATCATATCTTTTGTCTCGGGTGGATCGAAATTGTATGTTTATAAGTACAGAACACCGGACGGCTGTGAATCGTGTGTCTGCAAAATCAAGGGTGTCCAATTGAATGCATCAGCAGGTGAAAAAATTAATTTTGAATCTGTGCGTCGACTTGTAAGTGGTGATATACCACCAATGTTTGTGTGCTTTGACGCGATTAAACGCACAGCATTGCACGGTGTGGTCACGCGCTCAGAGTGCAAAGTATGCGAGCCTGTATACTCTAAAAGTCGCTTTGTAAAAGACGACAAAAGTTACCCATACGGTTATGTAACCTAGACAGCTAATAAAAACAGACTATAATTCCAACATAACGTCTTTTAAATACCTGCACCTACTATCGATCACCTCATCCTCCTTATCGTTCTTTACACCTTACACAGAGAGAGAGAGAGAGAGAGAGATTTTAGATTTAGATTTAGATTTAAGTGTTTTATTACTGTACATTATGTTGTACAAATAGTATTATAGAAAATATTTACAGATTAATTACAAGTTTGAGCGATAGATGATTTGAAGTATGTTAAGTAATGGAGGTGAGATGAGATAGCGAAAAGTTATGAATGAGGTGTTTGTGTGATAGTTACTATTATTTGTGAAGGTGTTTGAGAGAATGTTGCGAATTTAGTTGTTTCTACTCTGTTCTTCTTGAGCGAAAATGTATTGTCTAGCCTGCGTTTTGAAATAAGAAGTTGAACTATTGTTACGTAAGTGAGATGGTAGGGAATTCCAGAGATATGAGGCGCTGATGTGGAATGATTTCCTCAGCGTCTCTGTGGCGAAGGGGGGGATGTCTAGAGGACTCACTTCACCCCTCACTGGGCGGAGGGCGACGTGGAAGTTAAAATAGGCTAAGATATAGGATGGTACAGCAGTATTAAATAGTTTTCTTAGAAAACAAGCCATAAAGTACTTCCTACGTCCGGCGGTGGTGAGCCAGCCGAGCTCACGCCTGTAAGGAGTGATGTGCTCATCCCTTCTTACACCATAGATGTAACGAATTCCTGTATTTACCAGTCTCTGTAGTTTGAGGTCTAGTTCTTTAGTCAAGTCACAGTATACCAGTGAACAATAGTCAATGATGGGAAACAGGAGAGCCTGCACAAGATGTTTGCGCAGTCTAAGGCTAGTGCTTTTTCGAAAGAAGTTTAGACGGTACATTAAAGAGTGAGCACGTTTGCATATTTGCTTGACATGCTCTTTCCAGGTTAGCTTCGAATCTAGCAATAACCCGAGACTGCGCACGGATGATTGATACTCGACCCGGGCTCCTCCTATGTTTATGTAGGTGTTAGCTACAGTTGGTAAAGAGTTTATGTAGTAAGGGGAGCCCAGGACGATCGCCTGAGTTTTGCTGACGTTTAACTTCAAACGATTTTGTGCTGCCCAGCCTGAAATCCTCTCGGCATTAGCTGTCATCCTAACGGAACAGGAATCCAGCTCCTCGAGGGGGCATTGACAGTAGATCTGGAGGTCATCCGCATAAATGAGGTGATAGGTGTCTGAGTCAAGGCAGAAGCCGATGTCATTGATGTATAACGAGAATAGCAGGGGGCCCAGGACGGACCCCTGTGGGACTCCCGTGTTGAGAGGGCGAAAGGTGGAGAGCTCGCCCTTATCACCAATGACAGCCTGCTCTCTGCCCGTAAGATATGATGCAAGCCAGCGGATGACCTGTTTCGAGAAACCGAAAGAGGTTAGTTTTGAGAGAAGTTTGACGTGACACACAGTGTCAAACGCCTTACTAAAGTCGAAGAGGAGGAGAAGTGTAACCATCTTTTTGTTTATCCTTAGCCTGATATCATCGGTCAACTTTATCAGGCCTGACTGAGTACTATGTCCGGAGCGAAAGCCGGTTTGAAGATCATCAAGGCAGAGCCTCGATTCCAGATATTCAGATATTTGTTTGTGTACCAGCCATTCCAGTGCCTTTGACAGAAAACATAGAAGGGAGATCGGACGATAGTCAGAAAGAGATGTTGGGGAACTGACTTTGTTTAGCGCATGCACTAGAGACTTTTTCCAGACAGAGGGGAAGCATGACTCGCTCAGGGACAGGTTAAAAATTCTACAGAGAAAGGGAGCGAGTACTGGCAATGCCTTCTGAATTATGCCCTGTGGAATGCCATCGCTGCCTCTTGCCTGGGAGTCAAAGTGCATTATCGCAGCTAAAACGTCCGATTCCGTTATCTCCCTGAAGTTAAAGTGTTCGGGGGTGTTCAGACTCTCGAGCCCTTGCAGGTAGTCCGCAACGTCAGGGGCCAGCGGATCGGTGGAAATTCCGCTAAAGTGCCTGTTGAGGTCTTCAGTAGAGAAACGAGAGGGAGGTGATTCCCTGGAGGTGGTGATTCCAAGTTTCTCTAGCTCTCTCCAGATCTCACCGGCGTCAGTCGGAGACGCCAAGCGTGAATGTTAATAATTCAGCCTGGCATCCTCGACCTGCCGATGAGCGTCATCCCTAGCTAGTCTATAGAGTAGCAGGTCTAAGGGGAGACGCGATCTGCGAAAACGTCGATAGAGTCTGTCCCGTTCTTTCACAAGGTCACGAAGAGCCGTGGTGAACCACGGGTGACGTTTCGTTCGTGGGGTCACTGTTCGTAATGGGGCGAGATGGTTTATGGCGTTAATCAAGTTAGCGTTCAACAGTGTGATGCAGTCGTCAAGTGATGATGTAGCGAGCAATGACCAGTCGCACGTACCCAAGAAGTCCCTTAGCTTCTCGGCGCAGATACCTTTGTAGTTTCTGTAAGAGTAAGTTTGAGGTGCGTGTAGTGGCATCTGTACGTCGAGTGTGGCCGTTATAAGGTCATGTCCGTTAATAAATGGTGTGTCGGTCTTCCAGTGTGCGAGCAGGCGATCCTGCTCGTCAATTAAGCAGAGGTCAAGCCAGGTGTCGGAATCCTGTTTGTGGTGCGTTGCACCATAGGGAACCGACAGAAGTGAGTTCTCATCTATGAATGACCTGATGAAATTGGCATCCTCAGAAGAGGAGAGCTGATCAGCGTTGAAATCACCCATGACAAGTTTAGTGGAGTAACAGTGCATGTGCGTGGTTAGTTTTTCCATAAAGTCACTGCCCTGGATGAAAGGGGCATGGGGTGGTCGATATACAACGCCGACGAAGATAGGGTTAACTCCCCTCGCTGAGACCTCACAGAAGAGATACTCAGGCTTCCCTGGCCTGCCCAACCAAGTGCCGTCGGATGAAGTGATGATTTTAGCTGTGAGAGAGTTGTGTATGTAGAGGGCCACACCTCCGCCATTCCGGTTTCTGTCTCGTCTGA
Source organism: Pteromalus puparum (assembly GCA_012977825.3). Taxonomy (NCBI): domain Eukaryota; kingdom Metazoa; phylum Arthropoda; class Insecta; order Hymenoptera; family Pteromalidae; genus Pteromalus; species Pteromalus puparum. The sequence goes on from CM053170.1 coordinate 24,837,591, forward strand.
GTAGTATGTAGTTGTCCAGTAAAGGGATGGTTTTGATTTTGTCATCTAGCCAGGTCTCAGTTACAGCAATTACGTGAAAGAAGGGACGAGTAGACAAGAAGAGCCTAACCATCTCAATGTGACCCGTGAGAGAGTTAGCATTGAAATGGCAGGCCCTTAGTCCCTCGGACAGAGTTACCTTGGATGATGAAGATGTTGATTTAGATGACGATGAAGGTGGCGAAGGACGAATGATGTGTGTGTGAGTAAGCGTCGTCCTCTTCAGTGGATGATGGTGCTGTTGTTGTTGTTGTTGCTGCTGCTGTTGTTGATGGCTGGAGGGATCCTGGCTAAAAAAACGTCCAGGTCTTCCTCACTGCTGACGATGGTGGCCCTGTCCGAGTTGTTGGGGGACCGGACGAAGATGGTACCGTCCCTGACGTAGGACCTGCATCCTGGTCTACTCTTGACCTCCTGTCTGGTCCTGACGCGCAGTTTATGTATCTCTGGAGGAAGCAGCTCGTTAACGTTGATTAGCCCCTGATGGTTTGGAGCCTTTGCCTCCTCCAGGATACCTGCATCGAGCTCTGCCGTGTGCAACTTGCCCTTCCTTAACTTCGCTCTGATGGTTGAGCGAACGAGGGCATGAGAAGAGAGGGTGACAGCAATCGGTGGAAGTCTGCTGTCAGTGGCCTGGGTGTCAGCGGCCACATTCACTCTTCCCATGATTCTTGCCCCGGCTATGTCCCTTTTGAGGACCGTGGGGTCAAGGGCAGACACCACAGAGTAGGCCAGCAGG